>JAEDXX010000194.1:0-162632 GCA_021725515.1 Epicauta chinensis | reverse complement strand
TACTATTTTTTCGTACATCAAAAAGCAAAGAGTGATAGAAATTTCGCACCATTTTGGCACTGTTTATACGACTTAATAGTTGATAAAATAAAATAATTTATTTGGAGGCAATTACGTCGTCCATTTTTTGTAAAATTCTTTTAAAATCAATTCTACCGTTAATCTTAATCGAATCTCTGTAATTAATTTGTTCCTTCTTCAACATCGAAACACTATCCATATTTTGTTCATCTATTAGAGACGATTTTTCATATCGAAAAATCATTATAGGTAAAAGATTATCACCATAATGGGAAATTGCAAACATATCCTCAAATGGATGATAATCAACACAATGTATAGTTAATTGACGATTAGTTTCATTATCAAATGGTGATAGTTTCGAAACAAGTTCACTAGTTTTAATGTTCCATGTATAGATAAAACCGTCTTCACTGCCTGTTGTGTAGAATTTACCACAAGGTGATATAGTTGAAAATATTTGCATTCTATAAAAAATATTGAAATTATATTGCATCAATCATTAATTCCAGGCTGTCTGGCTTGAAAGTGTTGTTTGACAGTCACTAAACAATTTTCAGCCAGACAAAAAAAAATGATTACTTATTATTCAAAGCTCCAACCAATCGTTGTAGGATACAAGTGCTTTTTAAATCCATTATTCTTACAACACTATCCCTAGAATGGATTGCTATTCGTTTAAATTTTGGCAGAAATCTGATACCATTAATAATAACATCTCTTAATTCGAAAACTTTGATTTCTCTACATAAACACCATTCATTCTGTTGTTCCCATTCAATTATGATACCTTTAGAATCTGCTGAATATAAATAGCTCTTCTTTGATAAACATACTGTGGTTATATAACCTTCATGTTTGTCTAATTCTTGATATAAATCGATGGTTTTATAATGATTTGAATGTGTCCAAATACGTACAACACCATCATAACCACCGGTAATTATCATATTATCTTTGATATCATTAGAGTAAACAAAGGATGGATGTGGAAGGACCTTAAAATAAATATATGTTCGATTTAAGGTCAAACACAAAAGTAAAAATTTAGAATTCTGTTAAATCTTCGATATGTTTTGTTTCTAAAAGTTTAGTCCCCTTTGTTTAAGCGTTGTAAACAAGACGCAAGCAACTGTGGGCGAAAAAAGATCAACTGAACAAAAACAGACAGCAATTTCCATCGTAGACGCAGGTGTTGAACCGTTCCTCAGACGATCCCTCAGGCTAAGCACATAGTGGAACGGAGAGCAGAACAAGGAGCACCGCGAAAAGCAAAGCAGTGAGAAAAGCTATGCGTTGAGGCAAGGTTGATTTCTCCACTTTGCTCATTTGACTCCGTGTTGTAGAAAACAGACGTTGAACAATTAATAAATAATATTTTTGTTAACACGTTAAGCGCCTAGTCCGTTTTGCTTGTCGTTCCGTTCAGGGCCAGACCAGCGATTCTCACTTAAATGCCGATCCCGAACGGAGTCTACCTCCGGTACCTAGGGACTAAAAAGATCCTCAACATCATAACCGATACGCATGAGGTAATGTGCTTCTATTTATTTGGTGTGTGAACACTTTTTTTTTGTTCTCAGTCTTCCATTAGATAGCAAATTTTTAAAGGCGGCTCTTTAGTTAAAACTAAATTATTCATTATCTTCGTTACTCGAGTATCACCTCCCCACGATTTGCATGTTATTTCTTTATCCATTGTCTGCTCACTTGACGCTCAGATCTCCGCTCTTCTGTGTACTTACCCTTAGAGGCTAATATCGACCCCCAAAACCCTGTATCGATCTCCACGTGGTTCTTGGCGACCCCGGGTATGAACTGGCATAATTGTACTCCAACAAGTTGACAGAAGATTAAAAAGACTGGCGCAAAAATAATATTACATACTTGTAAACATTTGCCTTCTTTCCAATCGTAGATCGCCACAGTATTATCAGCACTTGATGTTATCAACAAACTGTCATCATTTATCCAACGTATCCAATGAATCAGGCCCTGATGGCATGAGATATTTTTGATTTCTTTCATATCTAGCACCTAACAAATAAAATTAAATAAAAATTATAGAATTTCAATTAGAAAATCTTCACCGAAATTATAATTATGTGATAAAAATCTTCCAATTTCACCGAACAAGCTAAATATAAGCCATTAAGACTGAATTTTAAAATAAAACAGCCCTCGTTATAGGAATTAAACTTTGCAAGACACTTGTTTGGAATATTTGTAATTTCGTAAGGTTGTTTTTTCCAGATTACATCTTTTTCTTCCCTAACTTCATCAACGGTTTGTTCTGAATTTGTTTCATCTCTACGATTATCTACATGAATATCGGAAAAATCGCCGATCTTCTCTTTCTGAATTGGTGTCTTTGAACGTAAAACTTCACCAGTTTTATTTGGGGTTTTAATCGATTTTATTGTAATAAAAATCGTTGATGGATATTTATTAAATTTCTTCTTTCTCCACCATAACCATATCGGACAAATTCGATTTTCTACTATTGTCTTCTTTAATTGTCCACATTCGTAGAGTTGTAAACGTAATTTTTTATGTACGTGTAAAACTTGATTCTCTTGGGTTGGTTTTAAAAAAGCAAATGCTACATTATGCCAGCAGGTTTTATTATTTTGTGAAATTGGAGTAAAATCGATAATTTCAAAGAAAAATATCAAATTCTCCATATTATCGATGAAATAATTGAAATCTTCATTGATTAAGATCGTTTCCTCCCAATGCGGTTGTAATGATTGGTGTGCACGTAAATCATAAGTTTTTGTTAGTACAGGTGAAATGTAATCAATATTTGGATTCTCATAGAAATAGCTAACCGCTCTAGATTGATTGCTTTTCGTTAAATATTTCCCATTTTCCACATTAACAATATGAAACTTCACCATAGGATGAACGATTAATGGATCATTCTTCAAACGATCTGTATTATGGATTGTAACTTCCATAATTTCTTCATAATTATATTTTAAATCTACAGTCTCAGCGATATTTTCATTTGTAGTAGTATTTGATCGAATTTCGTCCATTTCAATACCAATTTGTTGACGTACAGAATCAATTGATTTTGTATCGAAAGTCTCCTGTTTCTGTACAATAACCTTCTGTTTTGATGGAGTTGTATGTAGTAGAACATCGCCGATTTCTTCAACGTTAAAAGTCCGATTACTTGCTATACTGTTTATTGGACTGTGTACGATTTTTGGAGAAGTCACTTCAAATGTTCCTTGACTTGTTATCGATGAACGCCGTTCATCAATCGTTTTCTTAGATCTTCTTGGTTTTGGTACTGGAGGCTTATCAGTTTTTGATGTTTCAGTTTCTTTATAATTGAGAAATTTGTTCATTATGTACGTTTTATTATCATTATCATAATCAAATCCTTGATTTTCATAATGTAGATTTTTTGAAACTGTGTCGTTTAAGAGGTGTTCTTGTGAACTGTGTTTTGTTTTGGTTTTTGATAATTTCAGTAATGCTTCAAATTTTTGTTT
The DNA here is from genome assembly GCA_021725515.1 of Epicauta chinensis. Classification (NCBI taxonomy): domain Eukaryota; kingdom Metazoa; phylum Arthropoda; class Insecta; order Coleoptera; family Meloidae; genus Epicauta; species Epicauta chinensis. Next base: position 159,105 of record JAEDXX010000194.1, on the reverse strand, counting down.
GGTTTCTTGTTTAACACTTAATGGATTCGATTCAGATATGGAATAAGTTTCTGAATTATCCATTTTTTAAAAAACTCAAGCAGTACAATCTGAATAACTACACGGGTGTACACGGTTTGTTTGTAGTCATAATTCTATGGTAACGCAATCATTTTTAAATTAAGTAGACAGGGACAATAGTAATCGTACAGTTTGAAATAAAAGTATTCCACCTCTTTTTGAGGCTTTTCTTATTTCTAATAATTATCAAAAATGATTCAAGAGATTTGCATAATTTTAGATTTTGTTTTCTTCTTTATATTAGAACTCTAAATAAATGTCTTACAACTCTCAGTTGTCACAATTTTATGATTGAGGTAGTTGTAGTTCTCTTGTCGTTTGTTATACAGTAAGGGAACTTATCCTGAGACACCACTTTTAAAAAGATTTAAAATTATTCTTTTCACATCATTTCAATAGTCATCTGCTCCCTTAAATTTAAGAACTGTCACAAGTAAACTACACACGAGGTGGAAAATCTGGATTTTCATACGCCAGCACAACTTTCGTTTTCCGAACTTCTCTTAAGAGAAACGACTACTAATAAAAAAAGCTTGAGCATTGTCAAAAAAAATATTGACGAGGGAATCTATGTAAATTTGGTGTGCCACAAAAAAATTCAAATAAGCAGCTAACTCTCATTAAGAGATAATTTAAAACTCGGGCAACATCGTGTAAGAGACGCAAGCCAGACAATTTTGACTACGAAATTTCGCGTAGCGTATTCAAAATATGAACCCTCCCCATTACTTTAGGTAACTGAATTTGGTATATACGTAGAGAAAACACCTCAAATTTAAGAGGCACTGGGATATAAGATCAGTATTTTCCACTATATCTTCAAAACATTTCAATATTTTCTAACTTGAAGATTGAAGAATAAAAAGCTTTTAACGGCTATTACATATAGTCCAGTCAAATTAGCGTTTCACCTCGGAATGACAGATAATAAGCTGGAAACTTGTATACACCTTTATTTTGGTATTCTAAAATAGTGGAAATAGATTTTCTATATTTTAAATAGCGCAACAGATATAAATACATGGATTTTTTGTTTTTCGCTACGTTCTTCCCATATGAATGATTTTTTATAATAAATAAATTAAATAATAAAAGCTACTTTGCATATATTTTAGGAAACCACCTGAAACTTAACAATCTTAATAAGTGTTTCATAAAAAAATCATGTCTATAGTGTCGATTGCAGACTACAAGAGACAAAAAAGTACATATTTGTAATTGCAATCAACTTTTAAAGGGAATCCACCATTGAAGTGACCCGTTGTGATTTATAGGGTGAACTTATCCCCCCACCACTCACATATAAATTTGAACAATCAAGAAAATCAAAATTATTAACATCAAATTCGACGAACTGTTAAAGAGGAAACAGATTTATAATACCTCAGACTTTGCAGATATAACAAACGCCGCATTTTCATTTCCTTTTGTCTCATAATCAACAGACATTTCACCCCTAATTATAAGGAATTCTAAATTCAGAATGAGGACTAAGGGGTCCAACTGAGACAACCTTCTTTTAAATAAACTCATTTATTATAAATTCCAATTTATTCTGGTTTCTTAGCCTTTTGCTTTTTCGACGGTAATGGTTTTTGTGATTTTAGAACAGCACTAGCCCGTCGTAATGCAGCTTTTGTCAAATCTGTACGATATTTGTTCTTCTTCATGAATCGTTGTAATTTCGCCAATGATCGTCTAGGACCTGATCGTAATGTTCTCTTAACAATCGATTGTCTTGGTTTGTTCTAAATATAATCAAAATGTAAAGAAAATTTTAATAAATTTACCCGACTTCTATAATTCTTTTGAATTACCTGTTTCTTTGCTTTTTTGTAAACAATAGTGAAACCCTTCTTGTCTGGGGCATCAACGATGCCAATAGTTTTCTTGTGCACTAAACCATTATATCTGTACGAACTCAAATTGGTCAAATTATTCGATTCCTACAATAATATGAGAAACGATTCAGTAATCTTGTACGTAATCAAAGAAATTTTTTTAGACTAATTTTAAGTAAACTCAGTTTAAAAGTTATCGTCACAGCCTTCGGCGATCTTGGTGATAATTATGTAGCATCATTGTTACTTTTCGAATAATAATTAAATAATAAAATTGAACAACTTACAGTGCTGAAGGGTTTGTTGATGTTTCGCTTTTTCAACAAGAATGCATTATTGTTGCGAATAATACTCCACACTAAGTGAGACGACATTGTGCCTACAACAGAAATTTAATTTACCACCAAACATAACGAAAATCATTGAAATTATTGTTAATAAACCGCAACAATCATAACCTCAATACACGTGGTCATAGTAATTCTTAATTTTCCTCAGATTTTAAAGTTTAATAAGATATTAATTACTCCAAATAATGAACGTAAAAAAAAACAATCAATTTTATTGAAATATTGCATTTGAATTGATTTTTTTTAAGGAAAAAGCAGGAAAATCTCGTAAAGAAACACTCACCTCTTTGATGGATCTACTCCAAAAGATGGCTACCAACCGGAAAAGGCCGCGTTTGACAAATGACGGCACTTTCCGGTGAGCGCGTTGCCAGATTTTAGTTACTAAACACTCATACAGTTCAAAAATTAGTAACAGAAGTAATTGAAAGTGTTGAAAAAATAAATCGGAGGTCCCCTAATAATTTCTTTATACTACAATGAAGATTTTAGATTTTTACGATTTATTATTTAAATGAAAAAGCATTGCATTGCGCATTAAATTAGTGAGAAATTGCTAAATCTGGCAATGGTGCCTAAGGAGCGCTACCTATCGGCAAATGGGTGAAATAAATTCAATTTGAAATTTATTTTTAAATAATTTATTGTGTGGACGGAATCTTTACGATATTTGGTTGAAATTATCACATTTCTTCATTTAATTGTTGAGAAATTCATCAAATGTTTCAGTATTTGATGTTGTTTCCGGAGGTGCACGGCAAAACGGACAATATCCTTTCTGCAATAATTGTAGTTCAAAATCATCCACATGAAATGCCTGGAAATTTACAACTTTTAGTTTTATTGTTTGCTGTAACGGTAAGATAATAGTACTTTATAACACGAATAACACATGGTGACTTGTAGTTCAGGTAGGATATTTTTGAAAAATTGATATCTCAACGGTGAATTCCATTTGCAAATTAATACTGTCGAACTATCCATAGCTAATAGATGATTTCTATTAACTGTGACCGGTACGAAAACACCATCTGCTGCGAAATTCTCTGCTTTCAATGTGAACGGATCATCTTCGTCCATTTCAATATCTAATTGTAATGTCTGATGTGTATCAGCAATCTCTTGTTGATAATTTAATTTGTGACTCTTCTCACTTGGTGGTGTTTCAATTAAACGTACAGCCTCAATATCACTAATACCATCTTCTAAGAGAAATTCAACAAGTGGTAGAATTTCTAAAATTTAGAAAATTTCCTAATCATTGTTTGTATACAATTCATAAGCGAATAGATTTACCAAAACTAACATAAGAATAAATGAACTTTTGACCGCAATTTATACAACGATTATTCAATGATGCTAGTGGATTATAAGTTGAACAACGATAACACATCGGTAAGAGTTCTTCGGGATCACTAAACGGTCGAGCGCGCGCTGAAATTGTTGCAATTTCAACTTGTTCTTGGAATTTCTGTGGTATACGAAAATTCTGCAATCGATCGAGGAGTTGTTTTGCAAATTTGTTTGCATTTAATTTACGTGCCTGTTTTGATAAGCAATAGAGAATAGAACTGAAACATTTCAACAATTACAAAATACTACGATTAAGTATCGAGTACGTGACGAATGTGTATTCGGTGAAATCTAACGCATTAGTCACAAACTCGATTCTTAACAAAATAAACAAAAATAATTACAATAATGAAATGCCATTGGGACGAGTTTGTCCAGTTTCAGTCATCAAGAATCTGGATATATTAAATAGCGCCTCAGGCATATAGGATGTGAACGGTTCTTCTAGATAACGATGAATTACTTGATAAGCATAATAGATACCAGCTAAACGTTCATTAAATTCAAACTTTTCTAATAAATCATCTCTTTCGTCATTATTATCTTGAGCTAAATCTAAATATTGTCGTGAAACTATCCAATAGTAATAACCAGCGTCTTGATATCGACATTCGTTAACAGCATTATCAATTAATTGTTGAAGAACTTTGAATGCTTCATCAGGACAACCGGCTTTGTAAAATGCTGCAAGCAATCGTCGGTTAATAGAACAGAAATAAATATTTAACTAAACGAAGTGGAAACTCCAGATTTTCACGACTTCTTAGTACATAAGAAGAACACACTTTTCTATTCGTGTTTTTTGTGAATTTAAAGGAGGAAATATATTCAGAACAGGAATGGAGTGGCTGCAATTTCTCGGTGAGTCGCTGCTTTTTTTAAACAAGTTTTGTGTCTTGGAAGTATTTTTTAAGAAGAGAACGCCACGAACCCTCTTTTCCACTAACTTACGAGCTTGTTCCGGGACAAGCCAGATATTTGTTAAAAATCTTTTGTTTTTATTTAATTCTTGTAATCCGATAAATCAATTAAATTGAGGATTAAATCCGTTGAAATCGATACTGCAATTTGAGCCACAATTGTTATTCACAAAATCAATAAAAGGAAGTGGGAAACAAAACAATTCAATAAATCTAGAAAATCCACCCATAATAGGTATCCCTTAAGTATATTTATTATTGAGTTTTTGAGTTTCTCAAATTTTAGAGATATCTTTCCCCCTCCACGTGGAAGTCAAAAAATTATGATAATCTGGAGTTTCCATCGCATATTAAATAGAATGCGTTAAATGAACCTTTCTGAGCTTGGACGAATTTATCATTTTCAGCCAACCAATGTGCATAGGGCACATAAACTAAGGCCTTAAATTCCGGTTGATTTTGTACTAAATTGAAAGCTTGCGACCATTCTTTCGCTTCAACATGCAATGCCAATACCGATGCTGAATCACCTAATTTACGATAAATTTCTGCAGCAAATGAGGCCTCATTTAAACGTTTTAAATGTTCAGCAATTGAGAGTAGTGAAGGACGTTCAGCTTTATCTAAACGTCGGCCTAATTCAACTAATCTAAAATTCATGTATTATAGAAAATTATTTTAATGAAAAAAAAAAATGTTTTCTAACTGTTCTGTCCATCCTTTTTCACCATAAATATCAATAGCTGATTGTGTATCACCAACAGATAGATACATTTCAGCTGCTGCTTTATGCTCGTTAATATTCTTCGCCCAATCAGCTTTCTGTCGTATCAAATCCGTATTATCACTTGATCCTAAATAATCTTGAGCTTGATCGAACATTCTTAAGTCTGTGTACATTGTGAGAGCTTTATGTTCATGGCCAGCTTTTTGATACATTCGTGCGGCTTCCTTTAATTTACCACGATGTGCATAAATATCGCCGATTAACAATTCACGATTACAATCGCCTCTTTGCTGTTGATCCTATTAATCAATCATTGAAAATTATTGTCTTTCTTTTATAATACAAAAAAATACTTGAAGCTCTTGAATTAGTTCCAAATAAGTGAAATCTTGTAATTTAATAAATGCTAAACGTGCAATTTCGAATTGGAGATTCTCTAATGCGGTATGGCCAAGTTCTTCCCAATCACCATCAGTAACACCCAAACATGCAACTCGATAAGCTTCATCAAACATTTTCTTATCAATATATTGATACATTGGCGTACTTAATGGTAATTCTAATGTTACCATTGATGAACCGTTCAAACAAAACACTTTTGCACCAGACAGACCAACAACGAAACCATTCAATTTTTGACGGTGTGCCGGGAAATCTAATACTTTAATAGCTAATGTGTTATTCCCACTAAAAGCTAACATATCTTCATACAGCGTATTGAACGCTACACTATTCGTGTTAGGCTCCTAAAATTGTTCGTTATAATTTCGGGTTTTTGCACGTTTTTACAAATCAAAATATTCGGTTTAACAAAGAAGATCATTTTGATTTGTGAAAAATGAGCTTTTTTAATTACTTGATAATAGAGTTCGCCAGTTTTCGTATAGAAAACTTGACATAATCCGGTTTCATCAACAACAGCTAATTTCTGTTTCTTTTGACTCAAATCTAAACAACGTACACTATCTTTAACGGTAATTTTCAATAATGGATAGATATTGTCAAGATGGACTTGCCATACTTGACCATTTTTCAAACCCAATATTAAACTTTCATTACCAGATGGACCACCAATAATTTTTATATAACGTATTGGACTATCAAATGTCCATTCTTTCTCTATTGTACCGTTAAATAACATACTTTGTAATTTTCTCTCTTGACAAATAACTAAATGTTCTGTACATACAACAAGAAGATTACAATCGAGCTTTTGGGTTATTTTCTCTTTAGCTCGATAATGCATATCATTTGCATCTGTTGAATATAATTCATAAATGATAACACGTTCTGGCAATTGTACCTGTAACATTTATTATATTTTGACAAGTGTACTATAGTCGGGAAACTATCGATTTTCGTAATTTCTTGTATACGAGATATTTGTCCATTCTTGCTTGAGTAAAATATAAAAAAGGAAAAATCTTAATTTCAAATAAAACCCCAAGTTATATGAATTGTTTGCCTGTACCAAAAATAAGCTCTATAGTTAGAGCATAAAGACATACTAAAGAATAATTTAACTTTTATTTTTCCTTCAGACTACGTATTGCTCAAAGCAGAATTGATTCTAAATACATTTGTTGGGTAGGTTGGATGCCTTAGGTCTATAAAAAGATTAATAAGTATTTTTCGTTTGATTTTGTTATAAGTATAAACTTTGTACAGGTGGCCTATTTTCGATGGTTTTGTCCTACAAAGAGAGCTCGTACAAAATAATGGATAGTACATTCCTGTCCTACTTTTTCGAAACTAGTCAGATGGTGAAATTAGATTTTTGCTATGATCTTTTGTTTTCGAGTTATTTCCGGTTTTTCATTTTTTCGGGATTTCGAAGGTGCCTTATATCTCGTAGACTTTCGGAAAAGTTGATGCTTTTTCTACTGTTTCTTGTGCAGTTTTCAAAGCTCATTTCATTTGGTTTGTGAATTGAAGTGGAAAAGTATCTAAAGAAATTAGACTACAATGTCTAAACTTCAATTGATCGACACGATTTTCTTTACAGCTATTTTGGAAATGCCAAAACGTCGTATAAGGTCTAGAAAATTACCCGCTATTAGGAAACCAATTATCTACAATGAATTTGATATGAAAATAATATTTTTCTTTTAAAAACTTCTCATTTGCTGCTCAAAAAATAGAACTTCTTAGGGAGCAATAACCTATTCATTGATGAAAAAATCTACGTCAGAATTGTTTACGGTACTTGCAATGTTGATGTTAAGTTTACAAGATTTGATTTAAAAACAATTGCAAGGCCAATAGTGTTTATAAACAATACGAGAAAACAACTTTAGAAATTCAATCTGTTGTAAGAATAGTTATTCTTATGTTATTTATAACAGATGGAATATCTACGATTGTTTTCTTGAATGTACCCTTTTATAATACTGTTGGCCTTGCAATTGTTTTTAAATAAAATCTTGTAAATAATTGTAATAATGTCATACCCAAAAACAATAAATATTTCTATTTTGTTTCTATTGTGCTATTGTTTCTTTCAGTTAGGGATTCGAGCAGGTAGAATGATGGAAGATTCTTTTCTCCTTCACATGAGACCGAGACCCGAAAGAACGAGTCTGTAAGAGGAACGACTTTACCCAAGGATAGGTCTATGGACACATGGGCGAATATATGTGTTAGACAGAGACAAAACTATACTTTATAAAATTTTCAGGTCCTTTCGCAAACCTGCCTACACTTATTTGACATATTGACTACCAGCTACGAAGTAGTTTGCTATCTTATCTGTGGCACCAACTATCTCGTAGTTTTCTCTTGTAATCAAATTAATTTGGCTTCTAGGACCGGAATTCCGAAAAATACCGTGGCAGTCAACGTGTTAAATCGGAACACCAATTGAAACCTTATATAAGGAGAAAAATTTCTCTTTCTCTTTCATGCACCATCATTTTTAATGCTTTTGGTGCTCTCTCGTTCTATTTCCGCAATCACACTCTTTGTTTCCTACTTCATGTAACTTTGTCTTTATGAAGTCGTGGCTTGAGAGTGGTTAAAGATAAAGGAGAAAAAAGAAGAGAGATGATAATGAAGCTGAGAGGGACGTTTATATACATAGGGTACCCCATTCCACAACAACTTCCGGTGCCTTCGCATGAAACAGAGCATAATAAAGCTTATCAATGCGTTTTATTGCGTCTCTGGTAAAATGTCGTAGAACACTGAATCTTAATTAGAGAATAATCTACTTGAGCTAGACGTAAAAAAGTAGGTCAAGTCTTCTACTAAGGGTTTTAAAAACTTCTGTGTATAAAGCTAGTTTGGGATAAAACCAACTTTTGGTCGAGATTTAGTAAAAATCGTACAGGCAGGAGAGAGGCTGTAAGAATAGTAAATTCTCCCACATGCGAAAATTCATTAAAATCGAGACTTATTTAAATAAAAATAACAACATAATTACCGCAAGTCGATGTTTATAAATTGCAATCTTCTTGATTAAGTCACGACATTTAATTCGAACCTTTTGTTCGGTAATTAAATGTTGTATAATCACATCAGTCATATTTTCTCTAAAAGCGTACCGTTCTTTATATAAACCATGTACTGTGTTGAAAATTAATTGGTAATAAGCGATTGTACCATCTTGACAACCTGTTGCCTACAAAATTATTATTAAACAAAAAAATTGATAATTTACAGTGAGATAGTTAGAGATTTACAACAAAATTCCCATTCGGATGAGCAGCACAACACCAAATCCAACCATTTTGTTCATCACCAATCGTCTCAAGTCGTATACCATCTTTCGTATACATAACACAAGCTTTATTAAGACCACCAATTAAAATATATTCACCGTTCGAGAAATAATTAACACGTAACGCCTGATAACCAATATTACGTTCTTTCCCAACTAATTTACCACCTAATGTATAAAATGACAATGTTTTATTCCAATCAGTAACACACAAGATATCTTGATCATCTTTGAATGTACTCCATGATAAAGCCCATATGGCAGCGTCATTAGTCCGTTCAATTCGTACCTTCTCTTCACCTAATTTATTACGTATCGATACTATACCATTACTGAAACCTAATGCCAAATATTGACCATCATTCGTCCATGAACACGTATTAATACGATTATTTGTTTTATGTTTTTGTACTGATTTCTGTTCAGAACTCCAAAATGCAAAATCACTAAGTGCACATGATGCTAACTGATGTGATAACGGATTAAATGCTAAACATTGTACAGCATCATTATGACTATATTTTAATAATCCGTCTAACTTATTCGACCATATAATTACGGTTTTATCAGCACTGCCACTTGCAAATTTTTGACCATTTTTCGCATACGAAACACAATAGACTTTATCTTTATGACCTTTTAATGATTGTATTAAACTACCATCATTTGTATCATAAACTAGAATATGATTACCACCGGCTACAATCAATTGTGTACCTTCTGGATTGAAACAAAGGTCATAGATACTACAACAAAAGAATTTATTAAATTTATCAAAATGTATTATAGAAAATTCTCACCATTGTCCATTCTTATCACTATCTTGTACTCTATCAATCCATTTTGGTAATGATCGCATGTTTTTTGCTTGAAATTTTTAATGAAAACTTACTACAACAAAACTGAATGTTTAGCGGTTCAACTCTTCTGTTCAGTTTGTATTTGTGGTCGTTACCTTGGAAACACGTTTCTCACCTGTTATACCATGGTTGTTTTGATTATGCAACGTTTATTACACAGGTGTTGGGAGTTTATGTACCTGTTGTGTTGATTATTACAAGAAATACGTGAAATTAGGCAGCGGTTCTCAAACTTTTGGTAATTGATTGAGTGCTCTACAACAGGGGTAGTCAACTTTTGATTACGGAAATTGTGTCGCGATCGACTTGTTGTCGATTTGTTGAAGTTTGAAACGTATATTGAGACAACAATAGCGCGCAAATAATGTAGAATGTACAAAAAAAAAACGCCAGTGAAACGATTGCAGAATTTTACTCGATCCGACTGCCGAGTTCCGTATTCGACAACACCAATTGGTCTTCATTCAGTGCTTAGAGTCTTATTTCACAAACACATAGACTAACCAACTGACACGCCCCGCAAGTGTGACTATAGGTTTGAATGATGTTAAACACAGGTAGATACCTACTAATAAAAAGGAGCTACCAGAGGATAGAGATATTCAAATTGGCTTGGCGATTGACCGGTGGATCGCAATCGACTTGTTGGCCACCCCTGCTCTTCAGCACTTCCAACAGATCAGGGGTCTTTCAGTCGTATAAAAAACTACAAGGTGTATTCAAACATATTCAATTTTAAGAGTCCGTGATACACTGGTGAATTTGTTTGTCTCTTTGTCGCACGTACTGATTGTCTGATTTCTGGTATAAGACCTTCCGTGCATAAGACCCACCTTCGGATGTTGAAGTTATGGGAAACGATCTTTAAAGGCGTGTGACACTTTTATCATATTGAGAATATAGTGTAGGTCAGTATATTATAATGGACGAGGTCATATTATACAAATCGGATTATAATTATTTCGTACCAGTCTAATAATTTATCGGATAATTGGGTTTTACAAAGTCGTCTTCAACTTTCTGTAAACCAGAACAATTTGGCTTGCAAAACAGGTACGTACTTTCTTTCGGTTGAATTTTGCATACCTAATTGATGGTATTTTTGTCATTCTCTTGTGGTCTAGGAGAATTAACCGGTCCACGCTTTTCTGGCGCCTGTGGAACGCTTATTTTCGGCGTCCCTCTCAAGGAAAATAATAAGAAAAAAAGCTAATAATTATGTATGAAACTCTTTTTTTCAATTAATTGTATTCTTAACAAAGTGTTACATGTAAAATCAAGTATAAGACCCATTAAAAATGGCAATGAAATAATCTTCATTAGAGATAGCTCTATGTAACATCAATGAAACCGTATCCTGTGGAGGGTTCTGATGTAGATGAGAGGGGGGGGTAGGTGATCCGGAAGATGATCTAAATTCAGGGCGTCTCCTTTTACTGCACCTCCAGCAAATTTGTCACGAAACGTATTATAGTCAATTCTAAGGGTGGAACGGTGAAGCCTGAAGTTTTGATCAAAGGATGAAGTTCATAAAGTTACCAAGCAGTTGTGTTAAACGACACCAATTCTCTAGTATCACAAAATAATTGTATAATTGTCTCCTTTTGCTCTGCGTTTAAGTAGGTCTGTACATAAATCTCACTTGAAGTTGCAAAAGCTAATTCAACTTTCAATCGCAAAATATTGTTCAAGCGAGGCAATCAAAAATTTTACAAGCATTTTTATATAATATAAATCTTTGTTTTTAGTATAGCTCAAGTATTGATTTATTTATGCTAGTTATGTTTATCAATCTAGCGGTAATAGTGTCACGTGACTTACGTGCTAATATTGGTCTAACTTTTCTGTAGATAGTGTCTTTCATGTTTTTCTTGTTGTTGTAATAAAAGCTATGAATTTATACATTTATAATTTATTATCCACACTGAGAGTAATTAGTAAACTAAATACGAACTAATTTTCTAAACAATAAAAATATCAAAGTTTGTAAATTTAAAGTAACACGTTAATTAAAAAGTTTTCAATCAATAATAACTACGATATAAGTAAATAATATAAGGTTGAAAAATTAATACATGGATTAACAAAAAAAGTACATGTAAATAAATTTCATTCGTTTCTTTCTTCCAAAACAACTTGTTGAAGTGAGTTACTCAGAAACGGTAAATGAGAAAAGTTTAGATTAATATTTGTAAAATTCGTTCAAATACAAGTGGACAGAAATAATCAGAATCTTTTGACGAAACGCCATTATTCATTAATTCTAAATAATTGATTCATTATAAAAGCCATTTATTTTGTTAGAGAGACTCTTTAAAAGCACATCTGAACATAGTTCTTAACACTTTTACTAATCGTTGATTTCGTTTATTTACTTAAAAAGCAATTAAACCGTGAAAGTATACATTTTTTTGTCAAACGATATTACATGGAAATGTGCAAAAAAGCCAGTGTTTATAGATGGTGGTAAAAGTAACAGACAGCCATTATTAAAAATCGATAGAGAACAATAAAATTATCAAACAATATTGATGTATTCATTACCCATCTGAATATTCATCAAATTAGTACGACTAGATCAACCTTTTTTCCGGTTAATTTAACAACAAATATCCTGCAGATGAGGTTCAAGCAAGCGGTGAAACAAATTTCTTGCTGAAAGCGGGAGCCGTTGTGGAAGTTTTCAGTGGATCACCACAATTTCAAGTTTCAAATATTTTGGAGAAATTCTTCTAAATGGTGGAGATATTGAAAGTTCGGAAAATTTTCGACAACTACCTATATCTATAGGTGAAACAATGACTTCATCAAATTTACAAACTTCTCTTTTGACTTCTTTCAGTGTTTCTTATGATCAGGGGCGGATTACCGTAAGATTATTTAGGGCCTCGTTCCAAAGAGGGACCACATAGTCAACTGATGTTTGTAGTTTTTCAAATTGTAGAAAAAATCTTTGAAATAATTAACTTAAGGTCCCCGTGAATCTACATCCGTCTCTGGTTATGACAACATAAAAATCTAAATCTTCTTGAGAAACACTGCTAAAAATTTTTTTTTGATTATGGTAGACAATATTCTCTATTGATTCGCCGGCACAATGACTTGATGATCTTACTGTAATTTTTAACAATGAATGTTAAAGTGTTCATTACCATAAACCCAAAGATAACCATTGTTAAAAAATTAGTAACAAATCTAAGAGTCATTGACTTTATTCGACGGGAAAATCGATAGAAAATTTCTGCTAGTCTAGAGCTTTAAGCTCCTATCCTATTCATCGTCAAATAATCATCAGACCATTGATGTTTATGATCGTAAAAGTCTTGAAATTTCTTCTTCAAAATACTGCTACATTTTTTATGTGACTCTATCTATCTGAAGGGGGTGCTAACGAATGATAACTTCAGAGATGAGAGGCAAAAAAAGAGGAGAGAAGATTATGAAAGCTGAGTCTAACTAAAAGCATGGCACTGTCTTCTTCCGGTGATTTGTTGTGAAACATAGTAGATATGGCCGATTCTTTATCTTCATAGTTAGATGTGGAGTATCAATTATTGTGGCTCCATAATAATAATATTTTCAAACAGACTAAAAGACATACATCAAAGAATTGAAAGCGTTTAGCTTGATGGTATTGTTCTAATTAAAACTGTTTTGTATTTAGAACAAGAATTGACAAAAGAACGACCACTTTGACTATACAATGACTCTTTGATTACTAGAGCCATGTAGTTTGTTTTTAATTCAGTCGCAATTTTTTTAATAGTACATTCGCAAATAATATTAACCCATTTTAATTTGTTCTCCAGTGGTATAACCAAATTTTTACTACTGTTTAATTTTGAGAAGTTTAATTAAAAACGTGCAAATTCCTGTTTTTATAATTTGTTTGATGAAGCTTTCGATAATATTTCGTCAAACTACTAACGAACGTTTCGTTTGCTATGAAATTGAATTCGAATTTTCTTGATACTCTTATTTTCATTAATTGCACACTATGAATTATAGGTAAAGCAAAGCGGTTAGTTTCACATTGAATAATCAATGATTACTAATTGTAGAGTTAATAGAACGCCATCGATATAGCTTTAAAACTTGTGAAGTACGGTAATTAATTCTAATAGGAATCAAGAGGATCAAGAGGAATCAATTTTGATTTTAAATTAACTACTTCAGACTCATTTATTAACACTTTGAAATTGGTTTTATGCTTTATAATCTTTTATTGGAAAATTTCTAGTGAAAAGAACAAAATAGTAGATTAGAAATTTTGTTTATTGCTCCATTAACTAGAAATAAAATTGTAGGTACATTTATGGTTTCTACAAATGTAACGTTAAATTTTTGATACTGTGTAAAAGTGGAAGATTTGAAATACTTAGTTACTTACCATATTTGTCTTGAAGAAATATGCCATAGAAGTTAACATAGAAAAATACGATAAATCAGCTCCTGATGTGTAAAAGGCGTTAATTGAAAATCAATAAGTTTACTTTGAACTTTTGAAACATTATAATGGGGGATTAAGTGTCGACATTCTAATAAGACTCTTGATAAGTTTCGTACTTTCTTCAGATAATGAATATTTTAAAATTATTTATCACTTCAAGGGCCGATTCTACAATCGTTCTTTTCCGACAGAAATTACTTTACCTCAGCTTCATTAAGGGCGGTATTCGATCAATTATCCTTGGCCTTTTTAAAGAAATTTTACCTTTTGCAAGTGTTCTTTTTTAATATAAAGGCGCTGGTGTCATCAAAAAACAGGAGCGACTCCCAATCCGCCCCTGGCGTATATCGGGTGGAATAAAACGAATCGGCCCTAAATAACCAAATGTGGGATAAATTATTCTACATGAATCTAGAAGATTTGGTCGAATCGGGTGTTTAGTTTGATTCAGTCACCCATAAATCGAATATCTGCCTGCTCAGGATAGTAGTATCAATTGGGCTCATTTCAAAACATGAAAATTGTAACAGAAGCGAATTTACCATTGATCAAGTAACCTAAAGTTTTTTTGTTTTACCAGGCTAACAACTCTGAACTTTGCAATGTTTTCTGGTAGATAATAATGGAAAGTTGTTGTAATCCAATTTCCATTGTTTTTACTAACCGAATTTTATACTCCTAATTATTATTCAGTGAATATATTTTTATCCGTGTACATTGTTAAAAAAATGGAGAATTCTGTGTAATTTCCCTATATCAATTTGTTTAATTTAAACAATAAAAGTTTTGAATGAAACACCGAACAAAAATAGAAAAAAAAACGCCCTCTTGTAATGGAGTATTGATTGTGGAGCATTCATTTAAAGTTTAATCAAAGCCCCTAACAATAAGTGTATTCTACGTATTCGATTGTACTTCAATTCTAGGAACTAGCAATATTCTAGTTTTGTGTCGTTAAACCTATGATAATTGCATCGTTCATTGCAATTTATTTAACTTTTGTCTATTGTATCATGAATCAATCAATCTACGCGTCCAAATTATTGTTTCAAATAATTGAACTCGTAAAAATTTGCAAAATATCATTTGCGGTAATATTTCTATAATTAATCAGTTGGAAATTATTGAAAATTCCATTAATTACGTCGATATTGTTGAACGATTTTTTGTTTTTTTCTTTGAAACTAGAAACACTGCCGTCTAACCAATTTTTATTGTGTTTAATGATTGGAAACCTTATGGTAAGCGCCCACTAAAACAGACCATTATCGTTTTCCACCCCATAGCACAATAACATTTGGTCGACAGATGGTATTTTTCTTGAATATTTTAGTATATCTGCCACAAATCGTTTGCTAAAAATGAACAAACAACAATGTGACTAACGGAAAAATAGACAGATCCATTCGAAACTGTAAAAACAGATTAACTTTTATGTTTTCTCGATTAAAATTAACATTTAAATTTGAATGGAATTCAAATTAAGTGAGGGACAGATGAGTGGATATTATTATCAAGAGAACCCATAGGGTTTTGATGATGATGATAGGATAGGATGTAATAAAAACCAAGAGGAAATTATTAGAATTTTGTCAGGGAGAAGGGAAAGTCTGATACTTTCTCCTATTATACAGCTGCGGCATTCTGACCACTCAAGCTTTCAATCGTAGTCTATTTTATTAAGGGCCGTTACTACATTGCGCAGAATATATATCAGTTATTTTTAACATATATTTATGCTGGCTAATATTGCCCACTTTATCTTCGTTGATCTCTACAATTCCCACTTTCTAGTTACAATACAGTACGCCAATAGGGAACATAGTTAAAATTCAGATAAAACTCCGTTAAAATTTTCGGTCCGCATCGGCGCAGTTAGCAAAAATTCTTAACAGTGTTTTATAGTCAATATGTAGAAACGAAAATTCTACGATTTATACCGTCATAAAATAAGTATCTGTGAGAATATCCCACGGAATTAAGGAGGAGCTAATTCTCAATTTGATTATAATGTAAAACGATTTTCGCTCTCACAGTCGTAATCTTTAATTTGAAGAAGCTGTCGATAGATGAAAACGTTGGTGGCGCATAGGGCCATGTCCGTCATAAATTTTGTTCCCAAATTTTTTCCCCAAATTTGAAAAAAAAATTCTTATATGAAAATCCTACTTTCGCTCTCCTGCTCTCAAATCAATTTTTTTTTCACTTGTATTTCATATAATTTTGAAGAGTGAAGATCTCCGAACGGCCGTCTTAAACTCTTTTCTGGGACACTCATGTAGTTTTCCCACAACTTCAGATTTAGAAAGTACGGTTCGTGATTTTTAGGTCAAAATTTATCGATAAACTACCGCTACAGATATAGTAGGGGGGCCGTAGAGGTTAAAATTACAAATAGATTTTATTCGTGTATCTTGTGCTGCGTATCTAAACAGACCAAGATTTTATACACGTATTTATCCCACCAATTTGCAATTCTTGGATTCGATTACTTCCCTCTTAACCGAAACGTAAAATCCGCCCTAAAGAACCTAAATTCGTTTTGACTTGAGCACCCCATCTACATCTCCTTTAAAATGAATCTAAAAAATCATTAAAATTGTGTGCTTATAAAATCCGCGTCTATAAAAACTTGGCGATATATGTTAGACGCAACGCAAAAGATGGATATATGCAGAAAAAAAAATGAACTAAAATGGAGAAAGTTGCTAGAGGCTAGTTATCGAAATACGCTTGTGCTAACATGGAAAATTCATAATTGCGTGGAATGAAAGTGATAAAGTGGTTGTTACGAGATGATTTCAAATTTTCTACATGACTGCTATAAGGGTTACAAGGGTAAATCATGTCAGTCTCAACTGGCTTAAGGAGACGAAAAACTTGTAAAAATAAATGAGATTTGAATTTAATTAATATAAAATCTCTGAGATTTCTATCCAGTTCGTCGAATTTTTGTAGGACACAAAGAGAAGTAAACGAACAAACGGTTTGTTGAAAAGACATTTAAATGAACAAACTGATGTGCATCAAACTCATTCTAATTGAAATGCAAACAAATAATTAATAAAATGGAATGTTGTGTAGACATTTCTAAGACGATACAATGATTTATTGTGAGCTCGTAAGATATATGTGTGTCATTGTGTGATACTGTACTGTTAAATATAGACAATCTACTCAATTATTCTATCCATTATTAACGTGAACTGTATTCCCAATATCATGATAGCGAATTAGTAATTACATATTATTCAACATTATCATTAAGACCTGTTCTTCCATAAAACGGTTGACATAACTAGTTTCAACCCCTCGATGATGATGATGATGATGATAGTGATGGCGGTATAGCGGATATTCCATAATAAATTATAGTTACATAAATTTACCCTAAATAAATCCATTTTAAATGTATGAAACGTGTTACGATAACATTGAAATGTAATCGTCAATATTTTAGATCAGATGTCCAAAAATAAACACTGATCTGTTGCTTTATGAATAATGAAAAACCAAATATATCATATGTTTATTTTATCTCTAATTCCTAGGTCAAATTATATGAAAGAATATATTATACAGTAAGTATCTAGTTGGTGTTGCTATCAACAACCGGTACTAATTGTAAGTCTTTTCAGGAATTGGATATTACCTGAAAACTACATTTTATTCGAAATGTGCATCCTATAGTATTTCAATAGCATCTTAAATAGGAAACGAGCATTTTTAGCACTGTAGCAATTTCCTTGCCATAATAAAATGAGGTCACTGAAAGATTAACGGCCAATTCATAAGGTACGAGAATTTCTTCAGGATATCGACTGAAATAAAACAATTGTAGAAACGGCTCTGTCAGCGGCTTATCGACAACATTTTCCATTATTCCAAGAGTAGTCGCCAAAGCTCTAGGAAATGCACTTTTTTTTTAATTATCCTTTTGAATACGTCCTAATTTTTCAGATACTACTCAAAGCATAAAATTCACTTACCTAATACAATTTTATAGCTCAACGAGTATCTGTTAATAAGTGTAAACATATCAAATTTCAAAATATAAGAAATTCTCTATCACTGCAATTAAAAGCGACCTGTTGCATTTTTTTTTGTAGTTGGTTGGCTCTATTTGTTACAGTTTGCTTGAGAATCTCACTCTTGAAATACTTTCTGGCCCTAATAGAAGGGGTCTTGCTTTTATTGTTGTTTTATAGATTTTGCCATACTTAAACGATCTCTCTATCGCAGGAAGAAATTGTTCCAGCCCCATGCTTGCATAATTCCTGCAGTAAATGATGTTTTGTCCGTTATATTGATCACGGATTCGCATAATTGATTGGCCAATCGGTTCATTCTGATCGAACTTCAGACAGAATTTTTTTCGATCTAGAGTAAAAGAATTTCTGTCAGAATACCGATTGGAATAAGATGATTTGTAAATTCGGCTGAATTGGCAGTATTTCCGATTATTGTGCCCAAGAGAAGGCTGGAGATGTCAAATCTCTAAAAAGTACGCAATTCTTAAGATTGTCCTTTTGCATATGTCTAATTCTTCAAATACTACTCAAATCACTAAATTTACTTGACTAATTCAAGTTTTTAGTTACTCAGCCCTCGTATATTTGCTAATAAATGAAAATGCATAAAATTTGAAATGTTTTAACTATTTTTTTAAACAGATTTTATAGATTTTGTGATTCTTAAACCACATCTGCATCGCAGGAAGATTTTTTTTCCAGGCTTGTTCTTGGTCCTGACACATTATGCCTTTAGGAAATGACAAACGTACTCGGCAATGATCACTGTTTCTATTATCATTTTATTTTGCCCTAAATTCAGACAGGAATCCTTTTCCAACATTGAGTAAGAGAATTTCTGCCGGAATACAGGAAGGATTAAAACGGTTGTATAATCAGCCTTTAAGCACGTTAAAATCGATAGCTTGACACTTTACAATTCATGTGGTTTATTGGAAGATTTCTATTACGCATTATTGTATTCTTTTCTAATAACTGCTGAAAAGTGAGTGTTACAGAATAGTGTAGGTTCCTTTTATGTTTAACTAATTAGACAGAAATGGGTAATTAAGTAAAAATAGAATAATACGACAGCTCTAATCCAAATAATGAAATTTATTGAAAAACAATGCCAACCAGTTTCAACTCTGAAGGACTATCATTAGCACATACACATTGACTCTTAAAATATATAAAAAATGTTATAATTAAAAATTAGATGCAGTGATATTACACAATCCTTATAATTAGTCGGAAAGTTGCAAAAATGCTTCAATAATTTTGTTAAAACAGTCTTGCTATGCTGTTGGGCGTTGAGGTTAACATTAACACACGTCAAAAGCAATTAAAATGTTCCATCTTTTCCTCTCGTGTGATACGTTCGGTTCCAAATTCATTGCACTCATTGTTTCTTCCACTTCATCTCTCCAGCTTCTTCGTGGTCGGCTTTTCTTCCCTTGTTCAGATGAGACCCATTCTAGTACTTTTAGTGGCCATCTGTTGCCATTCATCCTCTTTATGCGCCTAAACCAAGTTAATAGATCTTTCTCTACCTCTTCTGCTAGATTTATTTTAATTCCTTATTGTTTCTAATCTAGATCTTCTACAACTTCTTTTTAGTAAACGTCCATTTCTGTCGAAAGTAATTTCTTTTTGTCATTGTTACTTACGTCCCATATTTCTGACCCATAAAGCAAGACGCTCTGCACAATCGTTCTGTGGATTAGTTTCTTTGTTTCTCTTCTTATGTTTCCTCCCCACCAGACAGAATTCAGTGCCCCAAAAACACTTTGACACTTGTTTATTCGATTTCAAAAACCACTCCCAAGTATTTACAGTTTCTGACTCCAGTTTCTATGGGTAAGTTCTTACATTCTTCATTCCTTATTGCAAGATACTCACACTTTCCCATGGTAAATCCAGTAACTTCTTTCAACTTTCGTTTCATACAGTTAAAATTTTCTTCGTCTTCTGCAATAACCACCTGAGCGTACCATCGTCTACTCTCATATCCATATTTCTGCTTTTTTTTCGACCACCCAACCAAGATTCTATACAAGTATATTTTAAAAAGAGTAGGGGAGAGACAGCAGCCTTGTCTAAGCCCTTGGTAGTACCTACTAAACACTACGGTAACAGTATTTCCTAATTTATTTGTTACAGTGTTTTCTTCATAGTACTTTACAGTGGCATGAATGAGATGGGTTGATTTGTAGCTTTTTCATTTTGTGCCTATAGACGGGAAACAGGGACGCTCTCATACGCTTTCTCCAAGTCTATTAGCTGTGTGTGTCTCTCTATCTTTCTGCATCCTCTATTCAAGTGCAATTTTAATAAGATTGTAAAAGTTATTTTTAAACTGGTTGACATTGTTTCTTAATAAACTTGATTCTACTATTATAGAATTATAAAGACAAAATACAAAGAAATAATTAACTTGTTTAATCTTGGTCAACACTAGTACAATTTCGGATTGTCAATTTTCATTCTAATGAACTATCGATCTCTAATCACTGGGAGCTATTAAGGGACAGAGTTGATAGGAACTAGAGCTTGAACTAGTTTCATTTATTTCCCTTTGCATTTCTGTATAGGTATTATTTGGGACACCAATGGATATTTAAAAGTTACACAAGCACAATATCAGCTATATTGTTGAAGTGTTGTCAACAAATTTTATCGATTCGTCTAATATATTGTGTTATTGATTCGTCCGTAGGTGTGGTAGATCTATTAGATTTATTTCTAAAGTTAGTAAATCTCCCCATCACGCATCCTGTAGCTGTCAACTGAGTAGTGCGATACTCTATCCTGTGTC
This sequence comes from Epicauta chinensis, assembly GCA_021725515.1. NCBI lineage: Eukaryota > Metazoa > Arthropoda > Insecta > Coleoptera > Meloidae > Epicauta > Epicauta chinensis. The sequence goes on along the minus strand of JAEDXX010000194.1, from coordinate 137,998 downwards.
ACTTTAACTACTAATGGGTTTGGAATTTTCGTACAAAACCTTCCACATTTCGTTATTTGTATCGTTTTGATAAGCGATGAATCATCGTGGATCATTTTGTAAACATCAAAACTCTTCAACAAAAAAATTCTTACATCACTTGTAATGTTGTGGCAATCGGTAATTGCAGAACGACTCAATTATTCCGTGCCAGGTGAGTCCGGCGACCAATTGTAAACTGATTAAAAATAAAGTTAGCCATTATTTACTGTAATGATGTAAGTAGTAGCACGTCTATTAAGTCGTATACGTACGTCTCGTCTTCAAATTGCAAACTTCAATTTATATTTCAAGAGAGCTTTTTATGAGTGTATTAATGGAACTTAATATAGAAACTAAACGAACTAGCAGCATATTGCAGTACCAGACCATATATGGTGTATTTTATAATTCATGTACAGTAAACAGTTGCTGTTATCAATGCACAAACTTCTTCAAAACATAATTGGCTAAAGATTACTGTTCTGGTCTAGAGATGCTATTCACCGGTATTAAAACTGTTGCAATTACTACGATCTATAGTTTGACTTTTATCAACAGAGGCATGTCAGGTGTTAAGCATAATATAATCATACTATCGATAAGACGGTGTAGTAATGACACTCAAACGTTTGCCAAAGTTGGGTTGAAAGCCGCTAGAACAGAGTCTATTTCCTTGCAACGCGGTCCAGGTATTGATGTTTCTTTCGCCTATCATGCTAGTGCCCTATTTTAATTAGTAAATACTGCAGGGCCGGCACATCAATATGTGCATATTGTGCACGCCACAAGGGCGGCAAAACCTCCTTTTGAGTTTCTTTATTTTAATAAAATAAAGAATATTGTCTGCCAAGATGCCAGTGTTTTATATTTATTTTTTAGTATTAATTACCAAAGGAATAAAAGATATTTCCTCAAAAAAATATTACGATCAATGATGAAATTATAAAACAATAATAATTCTTAGCACAAAGGGGCACAGCAGATCAGCACCGGTCCTGAAATACTGAATGCTGCTGAACAGTGCTGAATTTATTTGCCAACTTTTGTTCGATATTGTTGTATTTATGTTTAGAATTGATCTACTGCAATATGATATTATTTGCAACCATATTATAACAAGACTATAGATTCAACAAAGTTCACGTTTGAGCATAATTAATTTGATTATATACCTATACAACATAATTATAATACATACAAACAAGAATATAATTAAATTTAATTCAATTTAACATTACTATTCATGTTGTAATATTTTACAGCTCGTTGTAATATAATTTAACATTCCCTCTAACTTGTTGAGTTTGAAATACATTTAAAAATTACATCCAGCTATTTGAGGAAAGTTTTATAAAGTTCTTTGCTGGAATAGGAACGTTTTAATTAATAAAAAACTTTGATGAATATTTAAGATGGGAAATTCTCTGTTCGTGAATATCAAGGCAGACAATTAGTTTAATATCGTTTGAGAAGTGAGTAGGTCCAGGCAATCTTTTATTGGCATTACGAACATTTTATAATTTTTCAATGTAAAAAAGGAACGATAAAAAAATGGCCTGCATTGGTGTGGTCCCGGGTCGGCGACGTTTGAGGGTTGCTGACGCATATTTCTTTAAATACATTGGTGGACGTTTATACACGATCACAATTCTTTTTCTCTAGGGTCGTTTTATATACAATAAAAATGCAGTGAAAAGAAAGATGTGTGTCCTCCTTGAATTAAGCGCAAGAATGCAAATGTAATGAAAACAGTGGAGTTTTTTATTTAAAAATGCCTCTAAGAAGCTGGCATATTTACACAAACGTTGACCATTTTTCCAGAGCCATATTTCTATTCATTATTTTTTTTTTTTAGTTCATTATCTAAAAATTTAATGTCTTAGGCCCTGAATTAGTGGGAGAAATTTTATAAATTTTACACAAACTAAAGCTATATGTACGTGTCTTTGGAGTTCCTAACCCTTGCCAAATGCGTATCTGGCTTATAATCACTTTTTTCGAACCTTACAAACGATAAAGCTATTTTGAAAATATTGTTAAAACGAGAAAAACACAAACGAAAAGATACCCAGTTATACAGTTCAGTATAGTTTGCTCTATTTGTATTAATTACAACGACGGCAAATTTCCACATCATATGATTTACTTATTATTAATGAGGAGATCGAAAGCTTTAGATAAGTTGGAAATGCAATAAAGCATCTATTAGTTTTTATTACTTTGAAGTCCATTAAACTGTTTTATAGCAGCTCATAAATGATTATCGACAGTCTCGTCCAAAAGAGAAAACGGAAATTCATTTCCAATGGAAATTAGTGGACACCTTTTAGAAATAAACGTAATTTGTGAGTAATGTTTACGAGAGTCTATCGTCAAAGGTCAGTTTAAACAAACCGAAAACAATTTATGTTGTTTGGGTTTAAACAAATGTTGTTAAATAAAGGAAAACTTTGGAAGTTACGGAAAACTAATGAATATTAATAGACAAAATAAAGAAGTAGTTAATAGTGAGCAAGTACAGTATTGTGAATTACGTCTAATGGTTGTTTATTGTTTAAAATTATTTGTTCTATTTAACCACTTTGTATAATGCAACATATAGGCTAACATAAGCTTCATCCGTGCTTTTTAGCGTAATGCTACGCTTTAAAAAATATGTGGAAAACACATTACTGTAGGTTTTATAATTTAATAAAGATATTCATTGATAATTTATATTTATGGATATTTGTATACCTCATTTCTATAAATTCACTCTAATGAAAACATAGAGATTTTGCGTGTTTCTTTCCTATTAGTTTAACAATTTAACGGTACTCTTAACTAATTGTAATTCAAAGAAGAAAATAAATCATTTCGCAGACATCGTCTTATTAAACCGTTCCCTTTGGTTGTTGTTAGAAAAAGCAAGGTGTTACAGAATATATACTTTCACCAACATCAGACAGACACCCTAATCAAGACCAGCTTCGAGAGCCGCATAAAGCCATCTGCCCTATTCGTCGCCCCTCCCAGAAAGCTGCGGCAGAGCATATTTAAGTTTGACCACATGTCATTCTATCCTGCTCTGGACCATTAGACGTTTGAATCAACAATATACAACACAGGTAGAGTTCGTGCATGTGTGTAGGTATTATGTTGAGCTAAAGAAAACTTTGAATTGGTAGATAGCACGAGCAGCTGCTGCACGTGTGCCCCATTATCAATACACCAAACATCCGTTCCAATCAAACTTCCACATGTAGACAGCTTTCTGATCAAACTGTACTTTTGATTGTTGGTCGATCTTTATGTAATCACACTTTTCGCCAGTCGAATGTATTTTGAATGATTTACAAACAAAAAATTTTCTAACGATGTTTTTATTGTCGTTTTTCTGGTGAAGTTTTCGTGAACCAGTGACGAGAACGAATCGAACATCTGTCACGGAGATATAGCACGAAATCTAGTATAAATTAGGAATAACGTGTTAAAAGCAACCAAAAGGCAAGTGGCACGCGTCAACCCGGTGTCGTTTATCCCTATAAACATGCCTTTCTTGTTTTGCACTACGTTTTACAGCTGTCACGAGCGCGTATCAACTGTCTGATTTTAGTGACGCTAGTAATGATGAAAGAATGTACAGAAAAAAAGACATTTCCATAATGTTAAATGATTAAAGGACAGGAATCATAGATATATACTAGATGAATATGAAATGTGGAATTATATGTTAGTTGAATTGGCTATAATTTTCGAACTGGAAAGTTCTGATAACTTTAGATGGAATGATGGCAACAAAACGACCATTACAATTATATTCTCTAGTCACAACTTGAACTTTAAATGTTCATACACTTTTGCTATATTGTCAATAAATTGTCTGGTACAGAGAAACAGGATAAAGTTACCAACAAACTTACAATTTTACATAAAATTTGTAAAAGATGCTTTACTACTCTTTAAATTTTCAACAAATTTATTTTTTATGTTATTATAATGTTAAAAGCGTTCAGATCTGAAGCATATCGTCTGCAAGTGGAAATAGTTCTTCTAAATTATTAATTTGAATGCAATTTTGTCCGCTAGTATCATTTTTACGATTTACGAGGATAATCCCAAAAGTAAAGTACAAGAAACCGTTCATTTTCTGTTATATCATTTTAAAAGTTGATCATTTGTCTATTTTTATTCCGATTGATGTATTTTTGTAGACGCTGTGACAGTTTTTGTATGCTCATGCCATACTATCTTGCCGTACTTTTCTTGAGAAAGCAGTAAACCTCATCTTCCGTCTCGTACAGGAACTGTATCTCCTTCCTACCAACTGTTCTTCTAACTTAGAGACTAGCCGATAGTCACAGGATGCCAAGTCCGATCTTTCGGGTTGGGTTGGTGGGTGATAAAGTTCCATTCAAACTTTTGTCGGAGAGCTTACTCACTTGCCCTTTCTAATTTATTTTTGGGATTGCTCTTATTATAGCTAATAGCGAATAATGAAAGAGTAGTTCATCTTTTTCACATGACTGCATTTCAAAATGCTTTGATCGCACACCGTTTCTTACATTTTTTTTACATACCTACTACAAAATAAAAGTGAAAGGCAATTAGTGTAAAGATGATTATGATTTTGGCTTTCACTTATAACTAAACAAGGAGTAAACTGCTAAAAATACAAAAAACAAAAATAAAGTTTTGAGGACAATACATCGGCACCACAATAGTAAATGTATTAGCGGACTCTTTGTCGTCTAGCTTTCTTCAGCCACTATTTCAACATCAGTCCGATTCATCTAAAGATAAAGCTCGTAATTTAACATTCTCTAGTCGCACTACTAATAAATTGATGTTTTGTGAGATAGTTAATAAAACAACTCCTTCTTCGAATTGATTCTAGGACATAATGGTTAAATGCACCATTATTTATTGTAGTTTCATAAAGTTGAATAAATCACAATCAGAATTATTGACAATAAAGTAACTGTAATGGAAATGCATTAAATTTTATTTAAATTAATGATAATACAGTTCAATCACATATATCCACGATATTTCCATATTATGCACATTTTTATTTTTAAAAATCTATGTTGTCTTTTTTAAAATAATGTTTCTAATTATATGCTTCTGCAAAAATTGTAATGAAAAAGAATAATAAATTTAGTTTGTAGATGTATTCCCTCATCTACATAAGAGATGGAATAAGGGCACACAAGGGTAATTTCTTATACTTATAGTTACAGTGATAGCTCCATGTTGCATCCAAAAATTCGGCTTTGTTGAGGCGCAATCTGGCCAAACGTTCGACGGAAAAATCTTCACGACACTCTTTTTGTTCGATTGTGAGCAATTACGGCATCCACCTTGTACATGTCCAAATGTTCAGTTAATGTGCGATGTACAGTAATTTTTCAAATGCTTACCATTTCTGCTCACTCGCACACTTTTAGTCGACGGTCATCCAATACCATCTTGTGGATTAATTTTATCATTTCTGGAATAGTTTCCCCATTTGGTCGACCATTGCGTTATTCGTTTTCGCAGCTGGTACGGCCTCGTTTAAACGTTGCCATCCAATAATTCACTGTTGAAAACAAAGGTGCAGACTCCTCCAAAGTAGAGTCCAGTTCGCCTTTGATATTGGTTGAAGTCCTTTCAAATGAAACCGTTGAATTACAAAAGCATGACCCATTTTTAACATTAAATGAGTTATAGATGAATTTTCTCATCTACATAAGAGATGGAATAACACAAGAATGATTAAAAATATAAATTATTTGCTAACTGTAATTGTTATTTATATGAAACGTTTGTGTACGCAAAACAGCCTCAAATTTGCAATTTTTTTATGATTAATATTATTCCATATTTTACTGCATCTAATTTTGTCTACATAACAGACAGAGCAGCCCAATTTTGCACTTTTCTTCGGTTCAAAAAACACAAGAGTTTTAAATATGTTTCGATACAAAATATACATTAAAAACGAATCTAATAAGTGAATGAAATGTTCCAACTGGATGATTTCAATATGATGTGATGTAATAGAAGTTATATTACAAAGCATACAATTTTTTGACAGTAACAGATGGGAACAAGTTCAAATATAAGTTTCAAGAATTGCTGAAATTTCCTAATTACATCATGTAGAAAATAGCAAAGTCTGAAAGTAAATAAGTACAATACAAAAAAAAGGAGAAAAGAAACTTTTGGATGGATTGAGAGAGAAGGGCGGGAATACGACAAAAAGAAACATTTCAATTTGAGATAAAGTTAAAATCAATACCACTAATGAAGTTACTGATTTAAAAGTTTTTCAGAACAATTTCATCAATTTCTTATCATTACCAAATCGATTTGAACGTAAAGTAATCACATTAAGCGGTTGTTGCAATATGTGGTACATGGCGAGAAGTGAGAAAACTTTAATTTAACTTTCTCCACATAACGTAAACGTATAAAGAAATTCACTAGTTTGATATACAGCATTGGGAGGCCATTCGCCTTATAGCGATGCAGAAATACCAGAGATCACAAAAATAATCGATTTCAACTAACAGTTGGGCGATTTCTAGCAATAAACAGCTAATCCGACTAGCCGAAAATCGTTTGTAATATAGTAAATGAACTAGAGTCTAAATTAATGAAAAATTGATTAATGAATTCAAATCTAGCTGTACCAGTCGTGAAAAATAATGAAAAATGGACAAACTTGAAATTGTTAATAGTATTCCAGTTTCTAGATAAAATCAGTCGACAAAAGCTGGTCGTTCAGCTGCAAGGAAAACAAAGTACGGCCGTCACCGGAGAAAGTTTTGGGTTTGGTTTTTAGGGACACTGAAGGAATTTTAATTGATTACATTGAACGAGTTGAAATAATAACCAGAGAGTATTATTCTAAACGGCTAATTCAATTGGATGGAAAGACAATAAAAGAATCAATTTGAAGTGTTTCATTCTCTGCAACTTTTCTCTACAATTTAAATTGTTATTTGGTCAACGTTGACGATCAAATAAAGAGACGCACGTTTTTCTTAAATCATCAATTGATGATTGCTTTCGATATAGTTGCCAAACGAATTATCGTTTATTATCAATGGTACCAACCTTTTTTACTTTATAAGATGATTTTCCTTTCAACTAATATATCAAATAATCGTATATTTCTACCTCATGAATACCTGTAGAAACATTCATATCCCTCTATCGATCAACTTTAATTGTAACTGGATATATGCGGGTACTTACAATTTATGTTGAACGAAACAACACCTGCTGCAATATAAAATCAACAATTTTACATATTATGTTGTTACATTATCTTTGTCTAGTTGATTAATTACACCAAAAATTAATGGAAAAAACTATATAAACATATATGTACATAAAAAATTATTGCCTTTTTTCCATTACAAAACACTGTCCAGCCATAGGCGATTAACCTGACAGTTGCAAAATGGGTACTGCAGGTGTGTACGGCAGGTGCGTGCCTTCATTAATATATTTTTTTTATTCGATTTTCTATTTTTGTGGACACAGGTATTCAAATGGGGCCCAACCAACTTCCGGAAATTCCAGTTTGTGTGCGTAAAATTATTAATTTGTGTTTGTACGCCCGTAAAAATTGATCGGCATCTGAATTTTGTGGTAAAAGAAATGGATGAGGACACGCTATAAAAATATTCGATAGACATGTAATAATACAACTGGGACTGTGATAGATTTATAGAAGGTTGTGATGAATTTGGTATTCTTTTCACGTGAGGGAAACTTTAACAAGATTGGAATTGATACGCAAAAGTAGGCAGAAGGATGGTGAAAACAAGAATATATTCTATAAGAATATTGCTTGATTTTCTAATTTCATTACTTTTCCCGATTTGCCTCATACGAAAATATAATTTTTGTAATATTCAAATCAGTATATGAAATCTTATAAGAAAACAAGAGAATTTCGTCTTAAAAGTTGTTGGGTTCCTAGGGATACGGTTTTGAGTAAGTTCGTGTCGTTTTGGACCCTGTTGTAGGGTTACCTTGATAATCAGCAAAAAATGTGCTATATTTGATGATTGAATTCGCGCTACAGTTCTGCGTTCTTTGTAATATGGACTTCCTAATCTAACAACACACAGTGCCGGTAGTCAGAAACTGGGACTCTGTCTGGTAACTCCAAAAGAACTCAGAAATCTGAAGGCGGTACTCTATCTGCTTGGACCATAAAGCGAGTGTGCTTTGAGTATAATAGAGATTGTTTCATGCAACTTTAATCCTTCGAAAGTATGGTTTGTAGAAAATTGTACTGTAGTCAAAAGATATAGGAAATAAAAACGTAAAGGGCCGCAGTCTAGATACGAATATAACAAGAAGTACATCTTGTGGGGGACAGCTACGAGAACATTGCAAGCAGGTATTTGTTTGACACGGCTAAATAATAGCTGCTCAATTCTTTTTTGTGTTTATAAAACACTGGGCGACAATAATAAAGTACAGGAGCCGCCTTTTATTTGTTTTGCCTAAAGATATTGCCGTTGAATTTTTATCAATTCAATTTAATCCAATTGAAAATGTAGAAAAAACAAAATGAAATTGAATAAGTCTTGCAATATTTTAGAGACAATTCAATTAACTAATGAACATTTGATGAAGTTTTAAAGATTCTTAAATTACATTCAAAATATGGTAGAAGTAGGATGAATATTTTATCCAGGCGTAGTGTAATTTCCCTTGAACAACTAGTTTAGTAAAAATAAAACGCGTATTACACTTTCATTGTTTTTTCTTTTAAGTAGTTTTTACAATCGCAAAGTTGCTTAGTTAAGACTCAATAGAATATTGTGTATGGTGAAATTTGATAGTCCTAGATGGAGCACTAGAACAATTGAAAACGTACATAAACAGCCTTTTTGTAGAAGAAAGTTGATCTAACAACAAAGTTTAGTATCCACAAAACATTTTAAAACTATCTAGAAAATATCTTAAGGTGAAACAAACTACATTGTTGGACTCCAATACAAATTTTATTGTGCAACCAACCCAACTAAACTAAACTTTGTTATCTTAACACAACCAACAAGAAACAGTATGCTTCTATAGAGGCACATTTAATTATAATCCGACTTTACTATTAATTTTAATTTTTCATGGTAGTAATCTTTCGTTAACATAATTTTGCTAAAGCAAGCGTATATCTTTTTTAATTTAGAATAAAGGATTTCATTTTTTTTCTATGTGTAGGTATATGTGTTATAATATAGAACGTGTTTTTTGTTTTATTGAGAAACTCCGTATCGGATTTCCGGCTGCCATTTAGGCCAACGTCAAAGCGCCTTTGTCCACTTCTTACTCTTTTCATCGTTTTAAAGTAAATCCATCTATATTATTGCTTTCTATAGGGGATGGAAAATTGAAAGGGAAAACCATTAAAAAGTGATTTCTTTATAAACAAACAAAGTTTCATGGAAAGAATTTGTAATGACAGTTTTCGACAATGTTAAAAAGAAAAAAAACCGGTAAAGACGTTAGAAACATGTGAATGCTTTACGAAATTGTTAATGTGAAATAACAGAAAACATTTGGAGTTGCTAATTGTACATAACAATTAGATTTTTTTATTAGCAAAGGAAGTACAATATGTTGGATTCATTAAACAGTTATAAACCGTAATTATGCACCGTAAAGATTCTCTAAAGGCTCGTTTTTGATAACAGTCACTGTCAAATTCGTTCAATTAGAATGTTGGGAAATTCTCATAATTTATTTCGAAATATTGTAACAAATCGTTTTGTATTATCAATCGCAACAGTAAAAGAAAATTTCGTTAACATTCATAAATCCAATGGGAACATGAACTTTTTATTGCGAGTTTCATAGAAAATTCTGCACGAGTTTTTATGTAGTACGTTAGTTTATTGTTGTACAATATAGGGTGAAAATCTGTGCCTAGAATATTGATACACTTTTTCAAGGGTTTCTATTATTTAATAGCAACTGGCTGATTACGATCTTGTCAACCACCGTACTCATTTTAGAATTCCCCTTTGAATTAGTTTCCAACACTACTACTTTCTAATTATAAATATTAGATGAGATTTTAGTGTTCAAAGGGTGTTGTAGTCTTCATTTTGTAGAAAATAGAAATGAATCGCAAAGCATAAATTAGGATTTATATTACGAAGAATCAGGAATATCCTCTTTAATTTAACACCTTATTCAGCTTGATTCCGATGCTGAAATGAAAAATAAATATTTTAAGTTCGGATTTAGGGCTCGTCATTTATTTGAAGAAATATGAATAATTTATTGGTGTCAGTTAGCAATTATTAATGAGAAAATTATATTAAATTTCATTAACGCTAGAGTGTTACTTTATTTATAAGAATATTTCGGTTACAGGAATTTTGGATAAAGTAGGCATCTTATTTCTAATAAATTTATCGAGAAAGTTCTCCAGCTTTTAGAGGTATTCGATTTCAATTCCCATTGTAAATGTTTTATAAGATAAAGTTAATTTAATTGTTAGGTGATTACTGAATAAGACTCTCTTCTCTTCTTACAGTTGTGTCAACGAAATTCTTACATACTGTTGTTGTTTGTTAACATCAGTGATTTGTTAGTCGTGCCCGCATTATCAAGTTTCAGGCACAAAATAATTTCATTCCAATCGAATCTAAGGAGCGAAAATCGAAACCGAACCTAAAAAATTCGTTAATTTGGATAAATGAAAGCATACAAGGAGCATTTTTTGAAGCTGAAAGCAACACAAAAAAGTGAAAGCTGAAAAAATTCTACAACCAATTTCTTAGAACTGGAAATTGATACCAAAAAAGGACGCAATTCCGTAACAATAATATACGCTTCTTGTACTTGATAGTAACTATTATAAATTAAAGAAGAAAAAAATGCTAGTCCTTTTGATGGATAAAAATTATTATTTTTTAAATTATTTCGTCGGGGTGGAGCGCCGAAATAAGCTCGCATGGAGCGCCGGGAAAGCTTGCGTAGGTATGACATTTGGCCCTTTAAAAGTGTAACACCCTGGTACCTACAGTTTTAAATTGAACGTGCTTGAATACAAGACCGGCACCAAGTCACAGGCAGCTGACTGAGTGGTATTCTTAGGTGCCTCTTGTACAGTAGAATAATGAATTTTTAGAAAAGGATGCCGAAAGAAAATGCGCCTGAAGCGCAAACACAATATGGACCAACTCTGACTGTGTTGCTGCTTTAGTTTTTGGTGTATTCAATTTCATCAGCTTTAGTTGGAGCACCAAAAAAAATTCGGCCAAGGCCTGGAAGAGAAAGATACTTGTTTTTGTTAGTCCTAAGTAAGTGTACAGAAACCAATTCTAGTCTTAGCTGCATATTAACTTGAGATTTAATTACATATAATACAATCATTTCCAATTAGGTTTTCCACAAAAAGAAATAGAAGAAGTGCATAATTATTTATCGATATTTATTGTTTCTGTTTCAGTTAATTATTATTAGAATACTTCAACAAGAAGCTGCCGAAAATTAGCACTTAAAAGTGGCGCCCCCAAAAATTATGCTGTTCCCGACAGTTGCCTGTTTTTCTGTAGACGCGAGTCGGTGCTGTAAATGGGCTAAGAAAATGTAAAGTCATAGCATCGGCGTCTAACACTTGTCCGCATTAAATTACAAACAGTTTTAATATTGCCCTTTTATAATGCGGGCAATTTAATTGTATTTCATCGTAAGAAGTAAGAACTGAGTTGAATGTCAAGAAAGTGAAGTTATTAACATCAACCAGTGTCAGGATAACAATAATAGCTATTTTCCCTTTTTTTTAGTAATGAATGCAAATTTTTGGCTGTTGTAGAATAATTGTAGAACGAAAAGCGCTATTAAGAAGAAGTTAGTAATTCTAAAATCATTCCAATAGATATTAATATACAAGCCAGAATTTTTGTTTTAATAATCTCAAACTTATTCCTTCAAAACATCTATTCGGGGCCGAAGTAGGTCAAGTATATTGAAGTTTCGGTTCATCTTTAGGCTATTTGGCGAAGCACATATGAAAATTATTAATTCATATGTAGTGTCTCAATAGCAGGCCTGACAACTTTGTGTAAACCTTTTATTGATCTTACAGATGTAATTTAGGTGTCAAAGTTGTTATACATTCTCGCAAAGTGGTAAAAACCGTTTCATATTTTAGTTATTTGCTGATGGATTTCAAGTTCTTGATTCATGTTTGAGTCGAATTACTTCTTGTGTACAAATCTGAAATGTTGTGAGATTAAAAGGGGAAATGTAGTTGAAACTACTCTCTTGAAACATCTCTTAATTATTCAAAAACTAAATACCAAGTGTACTTAAAGACTATTAAATGTAACAAACTAATACAATGTTAGAGCACAAATTAAACAACGTAATTCCGAAATTGACTCGTTGATCAACACTTTTTCTGGCATTATTAGTTTTTTAATGTAATTACCGATAGCATGATGATTGATTTGTACCGATGATTTTATAAACGATTTGTAGTAATGTTTGAGCATGGGAAATTATCCACTTGTGTTCATCACGATTACCAGTTTAATGGAATTTGAATTGCATAAGGATAAGCTTTAATTGGTCACAATAGTCTTCCAAACTCAAAATTCAGTTTAACTTTAACAATTTGTTGATAATTTATATAACAATCTAAAGTGCACAGATAAGATAAAATAGTTCATGTATAACAAAACTATTCCAATTTATGATAAGCATATAAACTGTGAATTACATGATAATCCTGTTTTCTAATGCTTTAATTATAATGGGTTTTCACAGGAAACATCTGTCCTATATACGTTATAATATACATCCCCAATCTACAACATGTGTAATTATATTCAAACCACATATCAAGTCTATTGAAATTATACATAATATACGTTCGGGTACAAAAACATTGTGAATACAGAATGTATTCAGCAGGTGGTTTCATCTCTAACTTGTCTGTGTTGTCTGATTGTGGCGGTGGTAGTATTATTGGTGGTTTTGTATACTTTTAAAATCTAGTTAACGGAAATACGTTCATCCCTATCGTACACAACTTCCGGACACTCTACATAACATACTATCAATTCACTGGACTGTAACTCTTAGAAATTTTATTTTAAATTTATATTGAAAATACCAATAATACACGACATATTTCTATTACTCGAATTGATAGAATGTGTGTGTGTTGACCTGTCAGTCGTGAAATATTACACTTTTGAAAATGTTCAATTCAAAAATAAATCTCGTTGTAAAAACAAAGTTGAAAAAATAATGACAACATTGATGGGAAAACGGTTGGTGTGTTGTTCGAACGTAATATTGAAGAATACGAAAAGTGGACGGAAATTAAAGTTTACTGCTAGTGAATATTGAAATACTAATACTTTTACGTATATTTCAAAATTGAACTTTTACAGTTTACATAAACACACATTTCAAAAATTTTATGGACGTTTGTTTTCCGTTTATTGCAACACCGATTAGATTACATTTAATAATTTTTTGATAATTTTAGCTCATTCTGGACCCATTTCTACAATTCACAGAATAAATTTCAGTTAGCTATGTCATAGATTTATTCGGACCCGTATTCCCCACTTTATTCCACATTGGTTTCTGCAAGTTCACTTTCTAAATTCCGTTTCATAACAAATCACCGAGAGTTGCGGGAGAAGGGAGCACTCATCTATATTCTTTTCTCCTTCGTTGATCTTCTATATTATCATCCTATCGCCACGTCTTCAGATTAGTTGCTAAAGTGTATTTAGTATTAGTTTATTTTTAGTGAAAAAAATTACTGCCAAAAAGATAGATTCGTTTAGGTGGTTTTCTAATAGTCTTAGTTTACTTTCGTTCTATTTCCACCAAAGTCGCGATAATATCGTTTTGTCGCTTCCATTTCAACTTTTTCCGAAAAGCTAAGTACATAGTGGAGCCCAGAGCAGAGCAACGAGCAGCGCAGAGAATAGATGGTTGAGAATGAATGAAAGAAGCAGACTTCGATGAGGCGAATATCATTAAAAATGTTGGCTTCATTTCTTCTGCTCCAACTTATCTAAAACGTATCGATCTTTTTGGTCCCACAATGGATTTTTAATAAAATTAGGAGAAAGTCCTACAGTACCGTCACCCTAAGGTTCATCTAGAATAAAATAAAAATGCTTTAATAAGAAACCCCTGAACTTTACTTACGCGTCGAACGTCCATCGCGCGCAACGTAAAACTTTAAAAAATACCACACACCCTATAGGTATCTCTGTTTGGTGCAGAATTTGGGAGCAGTAACTGGCCGGTACTGGATGCCGACCGGTACTGTAGGACTTTCCCTAACTACCTATTAAGTGTTCAACGTCGATTTTCTACAAAATAGAGGTAAACGAGCAAAGTGGGCAACAGAACTTGCTTGAAGGCGTAGCTTCGCTCGATATTAACAGCTGAATCTTTGCACTGCTCGTCACACAATTTAATCTCACGTGTTCATTTTCGCTGCTTTGCTCTCCGTACTGCCCGTTGCTCTGTTCTTCGCTCTAGTTTGTGCTTAGCCTTCTTAACATTAGCTAGAACAATTGATAAAATAAGAAAGTTTTTCACAAACACATCACTTATAAGCTCTTATATTCATGATTATTGATAATTACAATTCAAGAAGATCTGTGCAAAGAAACCAACTTTTTGAAGCGCTGCTTTACTGTCTTATAACAGCGCTACAACATCTCCATTAAGAGCAACACTGTTTCTGCTAATTACTACAAAGGAGGTGTGTCCGGGAGTACCAGTTGTAAAGTGTAAAACTATAATGTTTAGGATAAGACTTTGAAAAAGTCACGTTCTAACGAATCAAAATAAATAAACAATTGTCTAGGCGGTATTGTAGATGAAAAATGAGATCTTCTCTACCATTGTGTTTTTCACATCTCACTGCACATTATTGGTGAATTACTTCAATTTCTGTATAATCCCCCGTCCCCCAGTTTAGTCTGGCCCCTCGGAAACAAGACATTCAAACTTTAAAAACCAGTTTTGAATTCGCTATTTTGCTCGTTGTTCCACTATGACATCATCCGTACATAAAATGATTCATAGCTTTACCTCTCATTAGATCTGTCAACACAATAGAAGCAGAAAGACAGATGGAGATGCAATAAAGTTTGAAACAAATCTCTAGTATTCATAATGAAAGAAAATTTCTGTCGGAGTATCGGGCGGAATAAAACAAATTGTAGAATCGGCTCTTAATTATAAAAAATTCTCAAAGTTTGCTTATTTTATTATAATTGGCCAATTACCGATGATAGTGCTCTAGAACTACCACTAGTTATATTTCATGTAAAATCGGTTGTAATTTTCCTTTTATGTTTCAATAGACAATCTTATGGTAATGTGCTTAAATTGTACAAATGGTTAACCCTTCACAGACCGATGTACAGTTTCGATTGAATAGGTCCAATGCCTGCCCAACTCTAGTGGACGTATTCAATTTCAAACTGTAAGCTGATTTCACCTACCATCTAATTACGCGTTAACATAGTGGTAGCTGCGGATCCTCATTGGTCGTTTATATAGTTGTACACTAAAGACGAATGATATACATGCACCAGTTCATGTGTTTTTCAGATCTTGAGATCTTTTTAGCCAGTTACAAAGGAAATTATTAAAATACTTCATTTTAGTGATGCATTTGATTATGGAAGTAGTAAAAATTTAACGAAAGTTAATTTCCTTAGCATAAGAAGGATCAGTCTCTGATATAAAAAGAGGGAATATGTCGTTATGAAAGTCATGATAAATTAATCCATCATGTACCAAGAAAGACCCTTCGTAACCATACTCACAATCTATCGATTAATTTTTGATATATCGATTTCACAACACGATATTATATTAGCAATGTCAATCCCTACTATAGACCGTTTCGTGATAAATCTCCGGGAATGGCGAGAGAAGATATCTAGCATTTCGGATTTATAGATCATCTTCCTTGTTTTTGTCTCTTATTTACAGTTCATCCCTCCACAAGCCACGTCTTCGGACGATTAAAGTTACATGAAACGATCTCTAAGACGATTAGTGCGTTTAGATAATCGTTGACAAATAAAATGGAATAAATCAATGCAATTATTTATTTCTACTTCCAAGCAGTTTTAAAACTGTGCCCTAGCTATAGCTGCTGACTTCACTTTATCGACTGAAATTCATTTTTATAAGCTGTAGAAATAAAAGCTAAGCAATAACGTTTTCAATACTGATCATTATAGCTTATAATAAGTGGAAACGTATTTGTAACCAGAGTCGGCCCGAGCTCTCCTGGCTTTCCTGGCGCTCCTAATTACTTTCCTATTTATCATTTTTTTAACTAAATTTCTGATCGAAAGTAGTGTGTTTTGACATGGCCCAACTGAGGGTGTCAGCAGTCTAGACCGACCCATGATACGTTATACAATGGTATATTAACAGAAAGACTGAAAAAAATTGTAAAATATCATATATGTATTTAATAGCAGTTTCTGATACTTCTGATTGTGAGTGAAGAAAAACTTGCAAGATGAAAACATTCAAAATCTCTGTATAGTTCTTTTTTATTATTGAATCTTTATTCCAGTGTTAATTAAATTTTCATCAAAAATCACGCGTCTCATTCTATTTCGTTGTTCTGGAAATCGGTGAGATACTTCTATAGGTTTAGCTTTTCTACAAAATTAGAATCAACTTTTGCTATATTTTTTTTGTGTTTCCTTTCAACTTGTTTAAATTCTCTAGGAAATGTTTTTAAGTGCGATAATGTGTCCTCTACGGTACGATACGCTTGCATAAAATGCATACCAGATGTTTGTATGTAGTGGAAAAGGGGAGTGGTGAATGAAAAGTAATTTTCTAAACATTACAGCAGTACGAACGGTTTCGAATTTCAAAAAACCCCTCTAGATAAGTTTGCGCTTTATGTCTTTTAAGTTAAACTCCGTGGAATTGGATATTTCCTGCAATGTTTTGCAAAGATCTTCAGAAGTTCCACCCTGACCATCAAATACTTTTTTTAATGTGGTGTCTTTGGCTCACCATCTTATTTCACCCATTATATCAACAAAATTGCTGGAAGTAGAAATGATTTTCTCCCACATGTTTATTTGAAGATGGGATTTTTTCATAAAACCAGCAATTTTATTTATTGAATCAAAAATAGATCTGGCAGGAGCAGTAAGAGTAGTTGCATCAATAAGTACTAGGTTTAGTACGTGTGCGTAACACCAGACGTGGATCTAGTCTGGAGAATCTTTCGAAAGCCAGGTTGTAAAGCCTTTATAGTATTGCCCTTGCATATTGCAGCTCCATTTTAGCCAAGTTGATTGACACACATTGTTCTACAACTTATTTGCATTGATCGAGCGATGCCCGATCGCCCGATACGTCAGTCCGGCCATGTCTTTTGATAACAAGAAAAAAATCCATAATAACTGTGATAATTCTAGGTTGAATTAAAATCCGTAATAAAAAAAGTTTGGTATCCCATAGAAAAGTGTCAAAAATGAACTTATTCGTATGAAACACCGTTGAGAACAAAAAAACTCACAGTTTGGTCTAGTTGATAGTTACATAACTGCAGGAAGAATTGAAAGAGAAACTATTAGTATTAGAGGAAAAAATGTGATTATTTGAAAGGCACTGGCACTTACACTAACATTAGACATAATTAATTATTAATTAACAAAAAAAATCACAATTTTTCGAAACAACTTAACACGTCAAAGACTAGAACACATCTAAACAATAACGAACAAATCTAAAAAGGCTAAGTGTCCGTTGTTCGGTTCTTGTCAAGAATCGTCAAAGTAATAAAAACAGTGTAAATTATTAAAGTATATTATGTTTTGTAAATGAAAATATGGCTACTCAAATAAAGGGCATAATACAGGTGAAGGCATTGGGGGTAAGGAGGCAATTGGAAACTTCACAAAAACTTCTAAGAATGCATTTGGAAAATTCCAGGTCCTGGCCAGAATTCAATTGCAGGGATGCTACTTTTTGTACTTTCAAAATAAAGGCAATTCATCCTAGAAATTTGACGGAGAAAATTTTCCGAAAACTGAATCCCTTTTACGATCTACCAGGACTGAAGACCTAATATAGAATTTGACTTCTGTAAAAATAACTTTTTCCAAACTGGACTCTATCTTCTGTGTTTAGCAACAGTTCTAAAGAATTCTAAGGTAGTAGCTCAATCCCATATTAAACACATTTATCAGAGTTAAAACTCTTCTATCATTTTTTTTTCAATTATACTTCCATACTCCTCTTGAGAAAATGCTACACGTCCAGTGTACGATCCACTAAAAAGTGCCGCCCCTAAAATTACGCCGCTCCAGGAAACTGCCTGTTTTGTTGTGGTCTCGGGCCGACCCTCTTTGTAACTAGATACGAGTATAAAAATCACCGCAATAATCCACATAGAAAAGTAAATTTCTCATTCCGAATATTATATAGAAGATTTATTAATTCTTTCATTCTATTCCTTCTCATCCAACATTTGCAAAGATTATAAATTACATTGTAGCCAACTTTTATTACTGTAATCATGGTATGTTTCTTTTTTGCTTTTAATAAAAACGAAACGACCACTTAAATCGATCACAGATTGTTTTTTCCGTGTTTTTCAATTAGTTGAAGTTTACCGTGCTGGAAGAACAGTTAATGTTAAAGTCAATAAAATACGTTGTGCAATCACAATATTTGTACAGGACCTATATTGGCCATTGCAAACAAAATTTGCTGCCGTCACAATGGATCCGAATTTTTTCAATGTACCTTTAGAGAGAACGAGTCACGAAATTTCTTCTAATTAATAATTCAATCGAAAACGAAATGGCTCAGTTGTTATTAAATTATTTCTATAGACGCAACAGCTTTTGTGATAAAAACATTTAGGACACATTGATTTCCCTACTTTATAAAGAAAAACAAAGGCCGGTAAATCGCTAGTCATGAAAAAGCATAGGAATTCAGTCTTTATTTTTGGAAAACATTAGAGTGAATTACACTAAAACTCCCTCTTTCTACCATATTGAGTATAGTCAAAACAAATTATTATGTAATTGTAATTCATTACATTGGATTAAATCCATTAATGATGTTGTTTTAACGAGTAGAAATAGGCTTTGTTTTCGTCCGTTCAAATACAAAACAAATAATCAACTGTAATTATTCCAATTATTTCATGACGTTTCATCATTATATTCACCTGATGTGTTTCGTATCTAGTTAAAATTAGTATTTTTTCGTTTTGTTATTTTATTTTCAATCTGGAAAGTTTTGGCAATGAAAAATTCTTGCATCATTACTCAAGTGTGTAATTTTCAAGTGTTTAAAATTGAAATTTTTCTGACTTTATATGTTTCATCAAAATTCCTACGTCTTATCCTTTCTTTTCACTGGATACGTAATTTTTTTATAACAAATCATTTTGTAGTACTCTCCACGTAGATTCGTTTTTTTCGTTAATTTTAGTTTAATAAAAGAAATTCACACGTTTTATCGTCAGGAAACATGCAAGTTACACATATGAAAAGATGTAAAGATAACAGAATACACAGAATAGTTGTTTTTTTTTTGAGAGACATTTTGTCGATATAAACTGTAATTTGTCGTTAAATTAGACAGCTATGATGAATAATAAGAGTTAATATAAAATTTCTACTAATACGAACGTTTAATGAAAGTGTAATTATAAACATCAAACAGAATCTACAATAGAGTTCGTATATTTAATGAAATTGTTCTAGACAAGGGATGTGTAAAATGAAAAACATGGAAAAAGCAAAGAAACCAATAACACAAAAGACAACAGTAGTTTTGTTCGTAGGTATCGTACACACAAACAATGTTTGAAATTAATTTAGACTTTTAGTTTGTGTGCTACGGTAGAATTGTTTCGGTTAATAAAAACATTAATATTCAACGAAACTGTATGAACACTGTCGATAAAAGTAAAACATCAACTGCTTGATTAAGCTCAACAAAACTCTCTAAAAAACTGTGTAAATCAATAAATTCATATATTTCCATTATTATGTTGTGGATATAAATAAATATTTGTATTGGCGTTACGTGACCGAAATTGGTTGTTTCATTATAATAACACGATCGGAAAATTAACAAAAAAAAAGTAATTGAAACCTAATTACGTGTATTGTTGATTGACCCAAATAAGATTGTTACATTTAAATTATCATGTGACAATTTGTCTACGACACGCTATCTCACAACACGCTTCCACCAGATAAATTGGGAGACCCTCAAGTAACACGATAAATAATAAAGGTGGACACACAATCTTCTTCTTTTTCTTCAAGTGTCATCTTGCGTTGCGGAGATTGGCTATCGTTATGGCAATTCTAATCCTCGAGGCTGCTGCACGGAACAGTTGAATAGAGAACTGCAGGAGAACCATTAACTGACAATGAGATTTCTCAGTCAAGACAGCCTTCACCTCTGGATGCTGTGCTTGTCCTGAATCTTCCCTGAATAATCAATTGTAGCAATTGGTATTTATCACCTCGTGTAATATGGCCCAGGTACTGAAATTTTCTCCTTTTTATGGTCTTTGTGATTATACATCATGTTGAGTACTTCTTGATTAATTCTTCCGTCCAGGAGATATTCGAGATTCTACGGTACCCCATATAGAATACTTCAAATTTGTTCATGGATTATTTGTTTAGCATCCACACCATACATCAAGTCTGTGAATACCGTAGATGCTCTGGAAAGTTCGAATACGTCTACAAGCATTACAGAATCGAAAATTAACGCTATTTAAAAGCTTTGGTCATAATTAATGGTCCTAAGTAAAAAGAAGAAAGAAAACTGCCCGCTACTTTGTGGAAATCTTCCAGTAGAAATGGTATCTAAATTTGTCTACCAGGGAACGTTGCTAAAGAACAATGGGACTACTCACAAAAAATCAAATGTCGGATAGAAAAAAACAAGAGTCGGCTTCATCCAAATGTCCGAAGCAATACAGAAGAAATTAGAAGCCTTCGAGATGTGGCTGTACAGAAGGATTATTAGAGTATCATGGGTAGACGAAATTACCAACGAAGCAATACTGGAAAGAATGAAGGAGAAAGAAGGAAAGCAGACGAGATGATACCAAAAACACACTCTGAAAATCGATTGAAGGAAAAATTCTTAAAAGGAGAGGATTTAGAAGGAGAAGGATATCATGGCTGAAGCACCCGAGCATATGGTTTATAAAAACAATCACAGAACTGTTTAGAACAGCAGCTGGAATGATTTCCAATATTCGAAACGCATAGGCACTTGAAGAAGAATCAGAATAAGTTTTGGAATCGTGTTAAACAATTGTCTATATGTTAATAGTGATAGTAAAAATTTTTCCTATTATTCCTGAAATCTCTCACTATACAGAAACCAATCAAATTGAAATGGTCTTGATGACGAAGACGACTGGATCACCTGACTACGTTGTAAGCATTTTTTACTTTTTCCAAACAAAACACGGACATGTATATTAGGATGAGCCAAAATGACTAAGCTATCGAATTGATGGTCTCAAAAGGGCCTATATGTTGAAAAAAAAATTCTCCCATTGGGAAAAATTTTTACCTCAATTTTAAAAGGTGTCGGTGGTCATTTGAAATTTCCCATTTAAATAACAACCAAAAAATTTTTTGTCCATTAAAAATGCTATAACTTTTGAACCGTTTAAGAAAAAATTTTATCCAGACACATTCTTGTAGGGCATTAAATTATCTAAGAAATGCTTTAGAGTTGATTCTTTTAACTCAAAAATTCATATACTTACGGGCTATGAAAGTTGATGAAAAACAGATATGTTTTGTTTAAGGCTATTATGGAAATTTTCATTAAAAATGCTATAATTTTTTAGCCGTTTGAGATAAAAATTTTATCCAGGCATATTCTTGTAGGGTATTAAATTCTATAAAAAAATATTTCGGAGTTGATTTTTTTAATTCAAAAATTCATATACTTACGGGCTATGAAAGATGAAAATAACATACCTATTTTTCATCAACTTTCATAAGTACATGAATTTTTGAATTAAAAAATCAACTTTAAAACACCTTTTTAGAGAATTTAATGCTCTACAAGAATATGTCTCGATAAAATTTGTATCTCAAACAGTTCAAAAGTTATAGCATTTTCAATGGACACAATTTTTTTTTGCATGTTATTTAAATGGGAAATTTCAAATCGCCACCAGCACCTTTTAAAATTGACCTAAAAATTTTTCTCAATAGGAGATTTTTTTTCCTTGGAAAAAAGTTTATGGCCTCAAAAGGGCCTATATGTTGATATAGGCCCTTTTGAGGCCATACCCACTCAACTACGTGTTATGACAAATCACCGAGAGTTGCGGGAGAATTAACTGTCACTTGTTTATATATGTCTCTTTCAGCTTCATGATCTCTCCTTTTTTCTGCCTTATCTCTACAATCCATAAGCCAAGCCTTCAGGCGGTTGAAATTAGGTGAAACGTGCTTCCTTATTAACTCAATCCCATTTATCTTTCAATCATTTATTTAACACTCAAATGATAATAATTGCAATAATAACTCGCATGGGCATTGAACCGTTTTTCTCTCTTCCACCTTTTGGACTTGCAATTTTTCTAGAAACATTATTTACTAGCAACTACTATATCCGGATAAACCGAATATTAAGTCAAAAACCTTATTCGTTGTTTCTTTACCATTGCCAAGAGATCGTATATTTTATGAAGCTTCTCTCAGAATCGGTGCAGCTGTTATTGTTTCTGTGATTCACTCGAGATCAATTCACCATTCAATTTGGTAATATTATGTATTTGAAGATGTATTCTCGATATAAAACTGTATTGAATTATCGGTTCAAGTAGTCTATTCAAATACATATAACAATACAACAAATCGATATATTCTTACATTAAAATTCAAATGCACCTTTACAGGTTCCGAATCAATAATTCATTGTTGAACTAGTCAGTCTCGTATGTTACTTTAATGCTACCACTACTATTAATGATAGGCAAACAAATCTTCCCTATCAACGTTATGGCAATGACAATTTCATCGAAGATGACAATCAAATATTTAACACAAAGCTGGGGAATGTTCGACAAATTGAAGGAAGCTTCAACTGGGATGAGTTACAACAAAATGAACTTATTTTTTTTTTTATGAGAAACAGTTTCATCTCGATATGTTAAGAGCAGCTCGACTATATCTATCACACTTTGAATTAGTTAGTAGAGATTTTAAACAGATGTAATTACTCAGAAATTTAGTAGCGATGAGTTGTATAAATAATAAATGACACGTGTGGCTCATTTGGTATGGTTAAATGTAATCGGGCTGTTCTTATTTTCATCAAAACTGTAGGAAATTGTTGTGGATAACTTTTACACGTACAGAAGAAAAATTTTGAATACATCAAGTTTGTTTCTAAAATCCACAAATATCTTTCAATTTCTTACAAAGTTGGGTGAAACGCAAAATGTTTCGATAAAAGTCCATTGTCTTGTAACTTATTTCTTGAAGTTTCTACAAATGTAAACGCCGTACAACAAAAAAAAATAATAGAAAACGATCAAAGATGATTTGGCCTGTTGATCTTTTCATTACGTTTTGAGCGATTATATATAAATAGCGAGCATTCATAATAATTTAATTGTATTGCATAGGGCTCATTTCTAATTTTTTTGATCAGGTCACTAAATGTCCAGAATTTCTAAGCTTCTCCATTTATTATCATTCTAATATTTAATAAATGAAATTTATTCAAATCCAGTCACGTATCACATTAGAAAAGTAATCTAGATTCTGGATTATGGAAATACTGAAAACTACAATAAAATAATTAATCCAGTAATACTATTTTTTTTTGCCAGTTGGCAGATTGATATATTATCTATATCTGCTAAAATATGATACCTGTAAAATTGTTTAAAACGTTAAACTTTTGACAAGTTTCGTTTCAACAAGGGATCAAGATGAATAATAAATAAACTCTTGAGTTGAATTTCGGTTATATAATAAACTGTGAGTTTAACCCTACAGCTAATTTCGTATAAAACGAATATTAATTAAGTTTCGTGTACAAAGAGAGTGATCTGTAGCCTTATGATTATGAAGCTACATCGTTTCGTTAGGTCTTGTTTATTATTTCAATTATTATTTAAATTGATGAACGCCAATTTATTACAAGAACTGTTGACGTGCCGAATTTAATGGACTTTTTTGCTGATGTCAAACGTAATAGCTAAGTATTATGAAAAAGATGGATTGATAATTGGAAAAAAATGCTCTAAATTAGAAATTATTAGGGGTAGAATCGTTATTGGAAGGCTTTCCACTTTATGTATTTACCAATGCAATAAAAACCACAGTTTTATTTGGAACTAGTGACTTTATTGTAAATAATGAAACGAAGCCCTTGAACCTCATCTAGCGCCGATATATTCATGCCCAATTATATACCTTTCTAGCATATAAATATCATATTCTAACATGCAAACGGACTTTGCAGCTTTAGCAAATAACTTTTGAATTAATTCGATACAATTCCAAATCAAAGCTATATCGACTGATAATTAAACCTCAAATGTACTTTTTCTAATGGATGAAGTACTTAACTATTCAGATCTTCTAAAATTGAGCACCAACTTAACCTAGGTAATGATGAAACGGTTCTGCGATTTCAAATCCGCCAATTATTCCAACGGATTTGAGACCGTAGGCTCGAAAGATCCTGCTTATCAAAATTGGATGTTTTCATATGGTCCATTCAGTATTTTGCCGTTAGTTATTATGTAACAAGAGGGATCCATCGATCTTGTTTTGCTGTACGATAATATGTTAATGCTTACCAAATACATGTATTCCAATGAGACGGCATTGCCTGTTCGACACTGAACATATGTAATTTAAATTTCCACTACCTGCTCTTTTACTTGTTACCATAAACGCACCCTAAGGCAATAATGCGCTGTTTTGGTGCTTTAATCAGCTTGTGCTGTTGCCGATTTAAATTGATTCGATTAAGTATTTATGTGCTCGTGTTTCTGAATGTTCCATTATGTTTTTTTTTTCTGGAATATATTTGTACGTAGTTAATGAGTAGTTAATAACTTTTTTTGGGCTATTTTGCGTATTATTGTTGCATTAAATTTGCAATAAACTGACTTAAAAACACTTGATAAGTAGTTAAATTAGTTCAACCATGATATAAAATTCTATTTGCTATATAAAAGCTTAAACTATCGAGATTTTATATTAATAATTAATAAACTGTACTGTTTGTATTTTAATATTTTATGAAGAGAGTTACATTAAAAAATTTTAATCTTAATCTTCGGATGTTGAGTGAGTAAATTTTTTCTATGAATGTAAACAAAATCATTGTCCTTTTTCTATGCTTTAATGGTCCTCGTAACGTGTGCTTTACCTAGCCGTAGTCAACTTAGGTAGATTTAAAAGACTGTCTTATATACTAGTTTCTGTTGAAGAATGGCTTTTTTGTTAGATGTAAGAAAATTCAAGACATGGAATAATACTAATTCCGCCTCTATGGAAAAGAGTAACCGAACTGTGTCTGTATGCAATTTCAAGTCTTAACGGTGTATCTCGGACTAGTATCGATGAGATTGTGCTCTTTTAAAGAAGGTTGAATATTTAAAAAATTGTAATCGCTTGTAGAGAGTTGGTTATCCCAAAAGCAAGGTTTCTTTTTGAAGTCCAAAAAAACACTTATTATCTATTATATTTATATAATTTTAAGAGTTGATCTTTTGTCTGTTTTACTATATAATCGCCATCTCGATGGATGCATTTTTGTAAATATTGCAACAGTTTTTCTAGATGCCTTTTAATACCAGCTCCTCGGCATTAAATCTCA
This sequence comes from Epicauta chinensis, assembly GCA_021725515.1. Taxonomy (NCBI): domain Eukaryota; kingdom Metazoa; phylum Arthropoda; class Insecta; order Coleoptera; family Meloidae; genus Epicauta; species Epicauta chinensis. Next base: position 112,081 of record JAEDXX010000194.1, on the reverse strand, counting down.
TCCTACAACTCGTTTTTGGAACAGAGGTGGCAGTCGATTCAAACATCTGCAGGAGAGCGATGGTTTGACGTGGGCGAACTTTATCGTGGAGAATGCTTACATACTTGCTCTTCCTTCCTTCTCTTCGGTTCTGAATTGTTCGTCTGAGTTTTTTCAGTGATGCAGTTCCAGAGACGATGTGAAAGATGAGATCCAACACTTCCTCATGGACTTGATGCAAAAAACGGTCACAGTACCATATACCTGGCGGCTAGCTGATATGACATGCGTATGCAAAAAACTTATGGTGGTCCAATTTAAATCCAATTTATTCATGTGTTTATCAACGGAACGCCGTGACATATATGTTGATTGTAGAGGACGGTGTGCTTGAGGTTACTATGCCTTCTTTCTTTCTAGACTGCCTTCTATTTGCCCGAAAATTTGATAAGTAAGAGGCGCTCGAGAAACGCTAGGATATTTTATAGTCTTTAAAAGACAGTTATTGGTGCGCAGGTTATTAACTTGTAATTGTGATATATTCTTACGTTAACGTATATTGAGTTTTCGAATAATAAATAAAATGTTAATACTTCAAAGAAAAATTATCAATATTTCCGTAAACTACTTCAAATGAGATTTTAATGGTCTTCTAATAGACTGAAAAGTGACGAGAGATTTGGACGTGAAAATTTATGTCTACACAGACTGTTTTAGCCCAAGCCACCACCTTTCATAATTTCTTCAATTATTAAAAATAACGAAAGCAATCTTTAAGAACTGAAACTAGAGTACCTAAGGGGTTTACTTCTTAGACGACCTAGTTTAAGTCTTAAAGACTGCATTCGAATATCTTATTAATTGGATAAGTTACGAGAGGTGGTGGCTTGGAGTGAAACAGTCTGTATATCTATTTGTCATGATAAAAACCGTTCAAATTAATTAGAAGCAATGCCGCAAAGTACTAAAAAGCACATCCAAAAAGTTCCAAAATTAAACTTGAAACAGAACATTCTATTACGTGCGTGTTCCAATTTAAAATGCTTTATTTTAGAAAACAAACCACAAATTTATACTTTATGATTTTTTTACTGTGCAGTATTTTATATTCTGAGAGATTTAATTTTTAGTGTGCAATTTCTTTTTTTTACTATGCAATCTATATTTTACTGTTATTGATTTCCATCACACTATGAAAACGTATTTTTACAGCATACATGAATCGACCCACTTTTAGTAATAATACTTTTGCCGCCCGTACACGGTTTGTAGGTATTATTTAGCTGGAAAGTGAAACTGAACGAAAAAACGATAAACTACTCAATAAAAAGCACATGATTTAGCCATAAATTCCACTGTTATTTCATGCAGTGCTACAAATATTTATTCTACAATACAGTTCAATATAGCGAAATCTAAAAATTTGATAATCCGAATCCACTGTTAAAAAATTGAAAACGTGAAATCGTACAGAGGGCAAGCTATCCGATAATAGTTGTTTACTACATTGTCAACAATTGTAACAAAACATTTCAAGATTTATTGAGATGTTTCGAAAATCCGAATGTGTTATTGTTGGTCCGGATTGCCGAGTCGCTACTGTGTTTCATACAGGATTCGAACCGGCGCTGAACCGAAAACCGGAAAAAACGATACTTCTTCTGGAACGAAAACAGGAACCGAACCGATGTATGCTTTACTGATCGAACCGAAACCGATAACTGGAACGAAAAAAAGTTACAATTCATGGCTTCAAATACAGTCAAATGACACGCTAGTAGAAAGAAAAAATGCCAATTGCAGAGTAATTAATTCGGGTGTTAATAACAATTTTTCCCTAATGGGAAAAAATTGTTCTTTCTAAAAACTAGATTCGTAATTAAGTATTAACATGATAAATAAATATAGTTGCTTGAATTCTGAAAATGGGAAATATTATCCAATTTTTTCGAGTCCGGGATTAAATTAAAAAAAATGAAACCTTTGTCTCTTACAGCCGAAATATGTTTAAAATTCGTTTCTTTTTGTTATATAATAAGAAATATTTAAGCGACTATAGTCTTCTATCTATTAATAGGTCTACGAAAATGCGACCACCTGCCGGCCAGGTGTATGACGACGCGTGTACATCCTACCATTCCACCTTATAGCTATAGATTTAGCATCTTCACCACCAAACGAACATAAGGAGATAATAAATTAAAGGCAACGAACGAAAAAAAAACCGTCATCATTAACAACCCATCCAACAGGCATCACCACCACCACCACATATTGAAACAGAAAACGTATCCACACAACACGTAGAGAAAACGAGCAACAATTGCCGTATAAAACACCTGGCCAGAAAGGCGCTTGCGTATTCGTAACCGGCACCTCATATAAAACCATTTCGTTATACAACCGAGCTTTCAGTCGTTGATTTTACAACAATTTGTCCACGATACGATCTGTTATAATTGTGTTTGTGTGTATGTATATTAAAAAATAACAATAAAAAATATTCAAGATGCGATCGTGTTTGATCGTCGTTTTATTCTCATTAATATCGAATGTGTTTATCTTATCAGTACGTAGTGATGATACCGGCAATTTGAATTTAGAAGAACAATTACGCGTACTTAGCAAACAAGTGACAACTTTATTGGATAGACGTAGCGAAGATTTGGCCAGTATTGAGGATAATATGCGTCGGCAATTATTATCGAGTCCTGAATTGAAAGATATTAAGGACGAAATGGAAAAGCTTAGGTATTTATAAACTTTCTCAAACGTGTATCGACAAGTAAAAGAAATAAACGGGGACAATAACTTGGCGCTGCCACCAATTTTACAACTGTGCGGAAACTTATCAAGAGCCGAATTTCGAAGTTTTATAAAATCCGAATCGATCACGTTGAATAATTCAAAATTGAATTTTTCTTATTCCGGTTTTTTTGTCGTTGTTTGTTTTTTACAAACACTTGCGTGTTAAGTATATTCATTGGAAATTCACTACAAGTAAATCTTATCATTAATCACACTGTGTAAGAATCTAAATGATCTATTTTACTTCGTGTACAGGCAAATTATTTATATTAAGACAAATAATTTGTATTCAAAAAAATTCTCAACCACTATTATTAACAACAACGCTTTCTTAGTTGTTATTTTGATGAATAATTCGTATATTTAACAATCCATTTGATTGATGGTGTTTTCCGTTTTTCCCTCGTTTCTTTTTCTCGCTTATTACCTAACACCCTCGAGGATTTCGCTGTTGATTTGAATTTATTTCGCACATCCAACCGTACGACTGCCATCTCAGTTTTTCCGCTGCAACTGTGCGAAATTACACGTTGATTTCTTGATAATAAGGACACGGTGCACTCATTAGCAGAATTACTCGCTTTTTTCCCAAAAAAAACGCAACTTTTCCGCTTGTTCTCTTATCGAGCTTAATGAATGCAACTTATAAAAATTACAAATGACGATATGCCACTTTCAATGTTTTGACACAAAAATTTGAGCTTTCTTTGGAATAAAGCCAGGGAAAATTCTAATAATACGTATAACACATTTTCTTTCTTGATGATTTAAAAAGTTGATAATAGAAGCATTAATTGACTAATTCTACAATTAATCTTTCACATCTCATTTACGAGTGCAGTTGCAAGCCACTCTTCTATTCCACTCCTATTCGCCAAACAAAATCGAATACTAATTGGCGACTCTGGGGTTGAAATGTCAATAGCACGATGATTTGCCATTGATTTCAGACAATATTGGACGTATTTTTGTAAATGATGCACTATTCGAACATAAATCGCAAATTTCAAGTCGGTTTTTTTCATTAAACATCAAAACCGGCACAAATTGTGAAATGTGTTTCTTCAAACAGGTTACTAAATTAGTTTTCAAAATATTGAAATTACTTCAAAGTACATTTAATGCGTCTTATTGTTGTTTTGTTCAATTGAAATTGCTCCAGCTTTATTCGGAAATTACGCGATATCAATTTATCGTAATCGATTTGCAAACCTTATAATTTTGTTGGAATATTTGTAAGTTTGGGGATTTGCGTTTGTTACTACATTACCTCTAGGAGAGGAGGGAATTTTTTCGACTTCCCACAAGATTTATAACACAGAACTTTGAGATTCTTTTCGTAGGCAAAAAAAACTGAACTTTATCGTTTTTCATTCAAACTTGCACACTCGTTGCAATCAAATTTCTGAAGCTCCATTAATTTCGTGTTATATAAACGTTTACTCAACTGACAAATAAATAGACAACAACCATTAAATTTGCGATACGGTATCCCGTACGTAATTGGGGTAAATAGTAGATATGATAGTGTTGCATTGTCAGCATGTCGTCGTCTGGGCCAATTTGGATTTTACTACAAAGAGATTTCAGTAAAAACTTTCCACTGAATAGTATCATCAGCCTCTATGAAACAGAATAGTAAATTAGAAGCGAACGCCCTATTCGATCAGTATTGGAAAGGATGTTCGTTACGTAATTTGCGTCCGTATAGAAGTCGATGAAATTGTCGAAAACTGTGCGGAACAACAAAATTAGATGGACTATTTCAACCAGAAAATAGCCCATCTGTTATAAAGATTACGTTAAGGATATAGTGTGCAGAAGTTGGTTGAAATTCTCTTTAAATTACACAACAACTTATTGATTCATACAACTACTGAATATTCTATCCGGGGAAAGTCGTACGATTTAATATGTAGTTTATCATAAAATTGTTTGATTAATTATTAAAATAATTAACATTTCACATGCTGACGAGTCGAAGTAGCTACTCCGTTTCAAATATGAATTTTTTATCAATTTAAAATTTCCTCATACCATTAAGCGGACGATTAAAATTTTATATATTTTATAGATTGGAAATTGGACAATTGCGTCCGGGAAATTTGCATCGTCAAGAACCATCATCACCACCACCACCACAACCGAGCCACCAAGAGAAAAATGACCATTTAACCATTAATTGGTTATCGAATTCTGTCACAGAATTAAAAACGGAACTGAATGAAATACAAACCGTATTGAATTCAACCGTAATCTTACAGAATCACGAACAAATCGATACTGAATTAAGTTTATTAAAGAGTGACGTAACTAATTTGAATAGAGAATTAGAGATTGCCCGTAAAAAGAACGTCAAATACGAGGCTGATCTGTTGCAAATTCAAGACGAATTGAATTCGTTGAAGGATAATTGTCGGGCCACGGCTGTTATGTGTGGAAAAACCAAAAATCAGGTAAGCCAATTTATTGATTTATATTGTAAAATGTTTGAATTCAATGCAAGAAAACAACATTTTTACATCCACATAATGGATAAATCGATAACTTGAATTCAACCACAGGAAAATATATTGGGAACGGTCATTGTATTAAAGGTTATATTTGATAGAATTTTATCGTATCATAACAATTAAGAAGCGAGCAAAAGGGGGCAAAAATAAAAGCTAACATTAAGCATCGAATAATAGAGTGATCGTTACGGATTTTTTATATTTTTTTTTTGTATTAGAAATAAATCTTGATAGCGACTTGGTGATAAAACAAGCACATAGAGATACCACAACAGTGTCGCCAGTTTTTGCTTAAATCAATTAAGCTATTTTGTATAAAATCTACATTTTGTGCTATACAAAAAGTAAAGCACAAAACACGAAGCTTTAACTAACAATAAGAACTATTTAGATTATAAAGAGACTTAGTTTATTAAAAATCTGTGTTATCTACTAGTAAAGAAAAGTACTTTGGTGCGGTTATGCATAAAATTAAGATACACGTTTTTCAATTAAAGGATAAACAGCAAACAAAAGCAGTTAAAGTTGAAGTTGTACCACAATTTAGAAAATCTCAAGAATTTCTTTAGATTTAATTAGATATCACCGGACTCAAAGTGACTTTACATTTAAATTGTAATTCCGAGATTATTTTATAGTTTTCTCTAAGCTCTACAATATTATATAGGCTGAAATTGCCTCTTAATTTAAACAAATTCGCTGGAGAAGAGGTTTAAGTTTCAGGAAAATAGGAGAGGCTCTTGGAAACAGAGTGGATATTTTAAAATTTTGTAGTCCAAATCTCTCTATTGCTAAATTATCTCGTTGAGCAAGGATTTAGCTTTATATATATTTTTTATACAAACAAGGTTGGATTATAAGCTTATTACGCTCCTCATATTGTTTTACTGTGCTCAAGATAATCAATAAACAGAAACAAAGTCGTCAAACGTTTATCACCACCCGGACTCAGTCTTCGTTTTCGAAAAACAAGGCGAAGAGTCCTCAAACGTTTAAGAAGTTGGTAAAATTCTATTTGTTATCAAATTTTAAGTATTTCATAAAGAGGTTTTGAGAGTGTCCTCGAATGCGCCCATAGCAAATTCATCATTTTTCTGTAGAACGGAGGCGGACTGGTCGAAGTTCTAAACAACACCTGCTCCTTTGTGGTAGAAAAGAAATGCTCAAAAAAATAAAAGAGCGGCGGTTCACCGATCATCTTTATGCCCAGTACGCCCCTGTATATCATCAGTTAACTGTATTTTGATTGTTTTATCGTTCGCTGCATGTGTTCTCGGTCTTCCAGTTCTTCGCATTCCTGACATACTTCCAGGGTTGTTTTGTTATTAAAGATGTAAAGACCTTTTACTTGGTTTGCGATCGATTCGAGGAGATTCTCTGCCGAATTTAAATTCCCGGCGTTTGCCCAGAAAAGAGTGGTAGAACTCTCGTAAACAGTTTACTGCACGAAAAGGACAAAATTATAGACCAAGTTAAGCACAGTCCAATTGGGAGCGGGATTGTTGTAATAGCAAATTATTGCTCCATATACATTATAAAGGGATAAGAGAACCAACTGAATGTATTTACTTGTAATATGATCTTATGGGATATATGACCGTTAAATTAGTTAGTTTCTACGTAAAGTCTCTGCGGTAAACTCTATAATCAATCGATATAACAGTATCCAAATCTACAAATTATAAGCGTTACCACAAAATACAAACATCAATTGAGATTAATAGGCAAAAGGCCAAATAATTAGTCTAAAATTGAAAGATTCCAGTTTGATTACATTTTAAAAACTTACACCGATTCTACAAAGTTTTACGAAATTTTAGTTGTATTGTTATGCTTGGTAATTGGTTTCATTTAAGCTAAATATTGGCATCGCCAATGAACACCCAAACGATTGAGTTCAATTATAAAAGTGTTATTTCATATCTTTGAATTGATCATCAGACTATTGGAAGACTCATTAACTCTTTTCAGGCATCAATATCCCATTCGGACGGTTGTCAGTTTAATGATGAAAAATTGCAACAAATTATAGTCAGCTTTTTTCCCATTTCTGTAATTGAAAAAAATCCATTCTTGTTTCGTATTAGGATTTATACGATTCGTTTGCAAGTAATTTAGTATTTCAACACATAGATTGTGTGTTTAATTGTTTTTGAAACTTCCCCCTTATAACTATATACGGCATCCGAGTTTAGTTTAACACGATAAATTTAACGGAAGTTGCAAGTTTACAATAGCGATTTGTGATTTTGTTACCGGGTCATAAAATTGCAACAACTATTCACAATGATTCTATAGAAAAATTGTTTTAACATTTTTTTTCGGTATATTTTTATTACGCGACTATTAATTCTTTTGTGTCATAATTTTTTACCACCGCCAATTCCTGCCAAAATGTCAGTTTTTTTTTGACGTTGCTTTATTATTTATTGCAAGCAACTTTAATCACTTGCCGGCTGAACAATTAAACAGTTTCACGACTAGTTAAAAATTCAGCAATTAACTATTCAAGAATAGCTCGAGAGTTCTTCAATAGCATTGTAGATGAGGGATTGTACCCCTCCTTCTGTTACACAATTGTCCAACTTTTTCATTGCTATTTCCTCTAAGGATCAAACAGACATCTATTGTATTCGACTTAACTGAAATTTCTTCTATTGAAATACGCGATTGTGTTCAACAACTCTATACAACATTCAATAGTACAGGATCAGTGTAAAATAAATATTGTGCAAGAGTTGAAGAGTCGCAAATGTCGCATTTGTAGTTTATTGTAGAAAAAAAAAACAACAAGCAATAACAAACAAGTTTACTTTTTGATAAAGTCATCTCTTGGTATATAGAAGCAAGTTATGAAATGTCGGGATTTATTTAGAGGGAAATGGTAAAGCTTGTTATAATCTAATCTCTGCTGTTCTGTGTCAAACCGAATCCTGAACGATAATATTTTATTCACAACGTACGCTGCAACGAATCAATACTTTATTACAAATAGCCATTACGTTAATATCTCGTTTAAATTGATTATTGTATGAATTATTTAAACGACAAAAATTTGATTGGTAAACCTGAAATTAACGGGATTAGTCGTTTAAAATGCGGAATATTGGGGCAAAAACGGAAGACACATTTCTAATTCATGAGCGAATATGTCGGTCAATATTGTCGAATTTTCTTATAATGCGCTCTGATAAGCGTCATTTCTACCACAAATTTAATAATTCGAACGTTGACATTGGTGTAGATATTGTCTTATTTATGGTACATTGTTGCAATGATTACAATTTGACAGTCTGCTTGTGGACGTAGAAAAAAGTAATTCGGCCACTGGGAGACGAACTCGAAACTTTCACAGGTCGCACAGATGTATTCCCTTGCTGATAACTTTTTAGAGCTCAGCAATTAAATCGAAAAGTCTTTAAATGCATATTGAGTGGCAGCCGACTGTATGCATTTTCTTTATTTTTACATTTTTTTAAATTCCACAACAGTTGCAAAGGATTGGTGTTTGTTGCAGAATGCTGTCGAATTCAAAAGAGAATGTAAGCACACAAAAGTGTTCTGAATTATAGATCGTCTGAATACAGTCGTATTGTTGAAAGTTTCACAACTTTTAAAGAATTTAACAATTTTTATTCGAATTTGGAAGTCTGAAAAATTATTGAAAATTGTGAAAATCGCATGGCAATATAGAATAAAACTAATAAAGCATAATCAATCCGGACTATCATCAATACAGTAAAACAATTCTGTCGATTAATCTCGTTGATTTTTCCAATTATTTTCGGTTTATAGTCAACCCTCTGGTGGCGATTCAATTAAAATTCTCTTTTTTTTGTTCAAAAAAGTGAGTTAACTATCGTCATTGTTGTCTTGGATGTCATCTAGTTCACAATAGCGGGAGACGTTTAGATTTCCATCTAATTTTCTTTTCAATCCATTTTTGAAACGTATCATGTCTGTTGGAAATGATGTGTCGGCAATTTGCCTTTTTATTGTTATTTCGGGTAGATATACCAACGATTTTACTGTGTGTATAGTGAATAAAATAGTAAAATAAATGTGTTGGAATAAATTGCAATACACGATTCTGTATTCTAAAATAACAACAAATCAACAAAAAAATTAAAGTAGATAAGCTGAAAAATCTAACAAATAGATTTTCACGGTAATGAAACTGAAAAAAAAACATGAATCTGAAAGAGAATAGTGAGGGTTTGTATAATATAATTCTGTTTTTTGTTTGTCACTAGATAAACTCGTTATTGTACAATAAATAATTGGCAATTAATTTAGAACTTAGCTGAAACCTTTTTTTCGCCTCTCATGTTTTTTACAAACTCTCGTATAAATTATGTGAAGGTGTACGCTCTTGATTTTAATAAATTTTCGTATTCAGGGTCGCCAAATCTTCAAATATTCTTATCTCGATTTTAGAACATGCGCCCTTAATTTTTGGAGACCTGTTTAGCAATTTAAAAAAAGCGTGTCAGATCCAGGTCAGGCTGAAGCTTTTTCGTCGCTCCAGTCAAACCTCCATAGGTGCCTCTAAATAATTTTCCAGTTTCTAGAGAAAACAATAAAACTACATACAAAAGTGACGCCCTAAAATTGTGCCGCTCCCGGCATTTGCTTACATGTGGACACAGCCCGGCCCTCACACATTTCCAACCACTTATTTTCCTACCTACTGTTTCTCTCTGCTTATCCAGATAAACTGTAATCATTGTAATAAGAGGAGTTTCTTCTGTCATTACCGTTCAGAGAGAATTTCCAAAATAGTTTAAAATTTCAATAAGATGCATTAGCATCTATTCTGTTTTTTGGTGGGATATCCAAAAAACCACGCGAGTGAAAGAAAATTACGAAACATTCATTTGTCGACCACTTAATTGAAAAATCTTTCTCAACTTTAAAAAGTTACACGACAAATCGACCCTTTCATAAATGAAATTTACCCAAAGTGGGGTTAATTTAATTTGCAAATAGTTGAGTTTGGTTTGTAAAGGATGGGAATTGATTTCGGATCGCAAGAGCTGTAACAGCTGATATTTGTGCTCAATTAATGCCTCACCCTTTTCAATCTCAAAGTTAATAATCATCATAGGCTGTTGGAAGCTAATTTGGAACCAATAACTATCTCCAAAACAGTCCAAAAATTATTCTCAAATTAGAACTTATCAAAATCGGGAACTGTTCGGCCCCGGTCAACGTTCCGAGCTCCCTGTTCTTTGTAATACGAATTTACTTATGTAACAAAACACACTTCCGGCAGTCAACGAGAACTCCTACGTTCCGGAGTTCTATTCACAGAAAGACAAAGAATACGTGAACGCCGCCAGTTGGTACCTTGTTTTTCTATATCATGTTTTATTAAATTATATAATTTATTGAAGATGTTATTGACATGAAAATAAATACACAAAAGGAGTATTAAATTCTCTTTGATCTTCTCACTTGCTGTTAATTGCTCTTGGACCACAAAAGCATGCGTCTTCTTGTTCGAAACATGCACTATCTGAGAACATTTGGTACTCAGCATAACTGACTGCCACATGTGTGCTCTCGAAAAAAGAACGCGGAGCTCGAAACGTCTGCCCTCTTTTAGTCTGCGCGAATCCTTAGCGCTATTACTGGCAGAACGTTTTTTTCCACTTAATTTGTAAATTAGAATTAGCCGTTGTCACAGTAGATGTTCCCATGTCGTATTGTTAATCAATTTGTGTAACGGAAACAGTAACCCTTTGTTGTTATTTCTCAACTAACGGAAACCATCAAACAATGAACGGGGATGTTTATACGTATTGCTTTTGTTGTTAATTTGTGCTAATTAGAAATTGTCAAAGGGGGAAATTTAATCTGAATACATATTTTATATGAATTTACGCCTTTTACGTCCGTAACGGTGTTTGTATTTACTTGTTCGTTAATTACTTTGCTTTGATACTCGGTCTTATTCTACATAAAATAGAATCATTATATTGAACGTTGTAGATTAGGTTCTTGTAAATTGCACAAAGCGCAAATCATAAACAAAGCCGGGGAAAAAACACTCAAATGAATGATATGTATGGAAATAATGTAGTGATATATTGTTTTTATTTTCAATGAAATGGAACGGAATATTTGTTTGTTGTTTTAATCAAATCATAGAACAAATGCGACAGTACAGCTCAATTTACATTAACATTTATTGATTTTCTGATTCAGTTCGAAACAGTCTACTGATCTGGTTCCATTATCGATATGTCGTCGGCCTAGTCTTTTTCTAAGTGACTTGGCAGATTGTGAACATTTTGAAATGTTTTATTATTCGCCTGACACTTTCAGGCATTCTATTAAATGCTTAAGAGCAAAAAAGCTTTTTATAACAATAAGTATTATTCAGGTAAGAATGATTCTTTTGTGTTTAATAATTTGCCTGAAAATGTCAGGCAAATAATAAAATATTTCAAAATGTTCATGGTTTTACAATCTGCCAAGTCACTAGGCATTCTACTAAATGCCGAATTTTACAGTACGCCGCCGATACAATATAGGACAATTTTTCACCGTTTCGTTCAGGGCCGGCCCGAGCTTTAGTCGCGCTCCAGACAAAATTATTACCAGCATCCCTTTCTGAAAAATTATAAAAAACTTAATTATCCATCAGAGTTAAGACTGTTCTACTGCTTTTGCTGCTACAGGCAACTGCCTGCGTTGCTGTGGCCTCGGGCCGGCCCTGATCTCATTTGCTATTCACATTATGCAATAACGATAAAAAAAAACCGGAAAACTGTACATTGAAAAATATCGGCTGTCGTGTAAATTATAATTTAAATCTTCCACCATAATTCTTCTGTAATTGCGACTATAAAATTTGTGAACAAATAAAAAAACAAATTCGAATAATAATAGGTAGTGAATGTATAAATCCTCTAAACAACGTGTACCAGCTTCTTCGTAAGGGCTATCTATCTACACAATACAGATGTGCATTTTTCTACATGTGAAAGCTGAACCGTTCAAGTTTATAAACGTGTTTCAACGAGAAAATATTGCCCAATCAAAAAAACTCCCCACTTCCAATTATGTTTACATTTAGCCCCGATCGATATTTCAAGTGAAAATTGTAATCGTTTATATGGTGATTGGAGAAAGCTGATTACTAACAGTGCCCTGGACGAATCTGGTTATTGCCATAATATTTCAATCAGTTAGTAAAACACACGCAACGATACAGAGGACAAGATCTGAAAATTTAATTATCACACATGTTTGGCAGAATTAACGAGTAGATTAAAGGTCGACTTGACGAAAGTTCAATAGAGTACTTAATGAAGTGATGAGAATACATCCAAGCTTAACGAGTTTCGAGCGACACAGTAACGATTTGCTAGCACGTCTAAGAACCGTTAAAGCTGTGCTGCTTAATCCTTTTTTTTTTGAAATCGGTATTATTACAAATGAGAAAGATGCGACCTGCATCCTATTGAGAACAGTAAGCTAGCACGTAGAAGATAAGAAGAATAGATTTTTAGACGCTGGTGAAAAAGAATATAAAGTATCCAGTTTCATTCAGCAATATCGCGAACAAAGCCGCATACTTGTTTCACCTTTTACAGTTTGTTTTATACAAGACTGTGACACTTAAGCTATTGAGTACAAAAAAAAGGCATCTCAATAACTCGGATTATAATATTTACCTCTCGCGTTTGAGTGTATTGGTGGAGTTGTTTATCTTGCAAATCAACAGTTTATATATCGAAAATTGTAAACTGATATCCTCAAATAGAACAAAAGCAATGTACGATAAGAACGTTGAAGCACTCAAGGAAGATCAGAGAAGTCGAGTATCTAGTTTCAATTACTTATATCCCAACACGAATTGAAAGGCAGCCGAAAATAGAGAAATATCAATTAAACGTGATAGAATCGATTGATTTCCTGAGACATAGAAGACAAAGAAAGCAATTCGAATAGAAATTAAGAACTGTACAAAGCACCTATCAACGACAAGAATACAGCTATAGATAATGATAGAAAATCTTTAAAACGGACCGGATAGAAAAAGAGATACTGGATGAAACAGAAAAAGAGATTAGAACAAAAAAGTTGCAACAGACGGATTAAGCGATATTTCATATTTTTCTCTTTAAAAACATCCCCAAGTTCCTCTTTGTTTGGTTGACAGAACATAATGTTTTAGGGGCGGAACTGACGGGGAGTTATTCAATTAAGTTTTCCAATAATATTGAATCGACTCTAGTATTTATTTGTAAATAGAGCATAATAGAATGGAATTTATTCAAATGACAAATAAATAGGAAGACAGTTCACCACGTGACCTTAAACTCTCCAAACTTCAGATAATTTCCATAATGGAATTCACTTCTGGCAAAAATCAATAAATACCTATTCTATTTTGAAACGAATTACAAATTATATTCTAATAAATTGCCGCGATAACAAAAATTATCATAAGCGATGTTAACAGTCGATATTGATCTTTATCTTATATAAAAGAACCGAGTTTTTACATCCAACTTTTATTGAGAAGCACTCGATTAAAATGCTATTTTATCCACCAAAAAAACAGCGTAATTTTTGTTGCTCTACAAACTTTTGCTACAACTCAGTTTCATCATTATGACACAATTTGTGAATATTTATGTATGCACATGAGAGACTGCTTATATTAAAGTTTTAATATACAAAGCATAGATTTGCATAAGATAAGAGAAACGTTCGCTAAATTTATCAAGGTGCAATTATGTAGAGAGATTAGCTTTATAACAGGAATTGTTGAAAAAAGTTGATGGGTAGATGGTTGGGAGAGCAGGTGCTATTTTATGGACAAATGAGAAAATAAATGTGTTTGTTGGTCACAAAATTACCCGCATCATATTGATGTTGGAGTTTTATTTTCGAAAAAATACAAGGGAAAACAAGGCGAAATAGTCCCGTCTAACAGCTGTCGTTTAGTCAGTTTTAAATTGTGGTTTTACAAACGAATGAAACAAAGAAAAAAGATACATTGTGGTTGAGTAACTTGATCTATAACATTGGGGTTGAAATACCTTTCCAACTTATAAATTGTCGAAACGTTAATTATCCATTGGAATTATTGAGTTGTTTTTGTGAATTTAAACGGTAGGTAATGAAAGTTGTTCGTCTGGTCGTGTATTATTGTTATTACGATTATTATTATTTTATTAATGACGCAATTCCATTCGAAACCTCGTCTGAAAGGGAGTTAATAATAAGTTTCGAATTTGTAGAGAGTGGATTCTCTTTCATTTATACAGTTTCGGTAAAAATAACTACAATATAAAACGTGTCATTAAGACGCTTTTTGCTAAATTCAACAATCATATTTCGAAGTGTTTCTCTTTTATTGTGGGCCGCATCTGAGGCAAAATTGTCTCAAACAATTGTTGGACCAGGCCTAAAAGATACCCAGCCAAGTCGATTCTCTAACGATAACATAAATAACTGTTTAATTCGTTATATCGTTCAGATAGACTAGACAAAAAGGTAAACAGGCAGACGAAAGTCCACATTTTATTGGTGTCTCTTACTGTGTTGTAAGCTATATTTTACTACGACATAAAGGTTGCACCTCAAGTGCTACACCGTTAAAACAAACTGGCTTTAATCACTTATCATGATAAATTATGTAATTGTAAATACGCCAAGCTTAAGAATACTCAAAAAAAGGCAACATTTTTTCGAAATCGATGCCTACCTGGGGCCAGAATATTTGCCTAAAGTACCTCTTTGATATCACATTCTTTTCAAATAGATTTCAGACAGGTTTTTCTGTCAACTATTCATAATGAAAATCCAATTTTCTAGTTGTAGAGAGATAGAGTATGTTTAAAATCAAGGAACACGGTAGGCGTAAAGGCGTTAAGTATTTATACCAAGATGTTTACAATAAGGCTGTGTAATAGTCACGTTCTAACGAATCGCAATAAATAAACAGTTGTCGAAGCGGTACTGTAGAGGATAAAAGATGGTGTTGTTTCAGTGGCGTCCACAAAATATATTTAACTGAGTTCAAATAACCAAAAATATATTATAGTTTTATCTTTTTTCATCCGATAATTTCATTTTTGTTGCCTATAAATTATTCTGGACACTATAAATTTCAGATATGCTCATTTTATTCTTATTGAGTAGATAATGCAACTTTAAATATATTTAAAGTGAAAAAACTGAAAAAGAAGATCCTCGCCTGGATATCGTTTATTTATTCTGATTGATTAGAACGTGACTATCCCACAGTGTTCAGCTGTCCTCCCACTCTGTTGTCTGAAAGTGGAAACAGACTCTAGTTAAATCCTGCAGAATATCCAGTGGAATTAAATGAATTGTAGAATCGGGCAACTTGACATGAAAAACTGAAAGATTTCAATCTCAGATCCGATCTCTATTTATGGCATATGGCAAAACTTTCTTGAAAAGTCTGCCAAATTGGAAAATTCCGGAAAGTCACTTTTTTAATCAATAAACTTTCAGGAAATATTTGAATTTCAAGTTTCCAATATGTTGATTTATTCTCAATTCGAATCGAATACGAATTTCAATGATATCGAATTCACTTTATCGGATAATGACAAGAAACAGAGTGTTTTGGTGCAAACGTAGCATAATCGTTAATAATTTATATATAACCGGCATGGGTAGATTAATTGTAACGTTGTTGTTTTCAGACCCTGTCATTATTCCAATTAACCGATACATTATATTAAAAAAAAATCCAATTAATTTTTTAATGAAATCTGATAGGGTCCACACACAATGGAGAACGGGGTGTGTTTTGATAGCATACTTCTAATAATAATAATAATAGAATTAATAAGGTGGAGTTTGCTCGTAAATTGTCTCGTATTTTCTCTATTCGAAAAATGAATATTTTTATTTATTAAAATTATATAAAAAACCAACAAGAAAACGTAATTAAAACGTGTAAAAATAAAAATATTTAGATTGTTGAGTTGATAAGCTTTAGTTCTTTCTCTTCTTTGATTGTGTTTCTCTTCTCGAATTCGTTTCGATTTTTAATGATACGCTGTACGATTTCCTCTGTTGTAACATCACATCCTGAATCTACCACAATAAATTTATTTAATTGTTTCGGATATTTATAAGGATCAAATTCGTTATCTATCTTATAATGTTTACGGCAATTACCAACAACAACGATATCCACATGGAAATGTTCGATTAAATCCTTTGTAATAATATATGGTGCACCCAATATTACATCGGACACATATTTACAACTTAAAATGTTCATTACACGTTCTTCGAAACACATTATTGGATATTTACCTTTCAATTCATTTACAACACGATCAGCATAAATACCAACAATTAAATAATCACCAAATGTTTTGGCTTTCTTTAAAAATTCCACATGACCAATATGGTACATATCGAATGTACCATCAACATAGACGATTTTATCGTTCAACTTTGGTGTTTGATTATTTAATGTGACAAATTCGATAAGTTTTTTTGTTGTTAATAAAAACGTTGAACCAGTCCATGGGGATGTTGGTGTCTCTTGTTGCAATAGTTTTTGTGGAGTTTGCTTGTGTTCTACGCTTTTTAAAACTCTTTTCACCTATAATGAAATATTCATGAAATACGTGGAAATGTAGAGAGACAAGAAAAAAGACGGGAAGTAACAGTAAAGTGTTTTTTATTCGTAGTTTTTGTTTTCTAGCCTTCTGTACAAATACTTTTACACAGAGTACAGTAGATATAGTTGCCTTTTTATATTACACGTACATGTTGATTATTCGAAAATTATTAAACAACCAAAATGACAAATGGTACCGATTAGAAGTTGATAGAATGTTCTTTAAAATAATTTGTATTGTGATTGTTGAGTTGCTCGGGACATGCAGTTCGTTCACAATTAACTGAGAATCTTAGAAGTCTGTTTGCTCTCAAGTGGAGTGGCTATCGTTTAAATTAGTCTCTTTTATAGCCAGAAATCCCTATCTAAAGGCCTTCTTTTTGTTTTCAACTAAGCAACACTGTTTTCTCTAAGCTCTTCAAACATCATTCGTACAAGCAATTCATAATTTTGCATTTGACATGAACCCTAAGTGAATGTGTTAAATGAGACACAAATTTACTTTAAAAATATTGACGCACATTAAAAAGTTACACAAAAGAAGTGCAGTAATCGTCTCTTGGCCAGTTTGCAAACTCCTACCTTATAGTGCTGCAGGAGACAGAGCAGCAGAGAATAAGGTGCAATTGCGCTTTGCATATAGGAAAAAATATTAAGGATTGATTTACAGTTGATTTATTCCGCTTGACATTCAGTCAACAATTTCCTTATTCTATGCTGTGGGACTAGCGAGAGGAATAAAACGATTGTAGAAGCAGTTCTTAAATGTATATCTTCAAAGATTTAAGAATTGGCACATTTTTACACCCATTTCTACGTCATATTTACATCCAAAAGTTATCAAACAATAAAGTGAAAATTGTACATTTTCGGAATCGTTCTACTGTTGCGTACACAACTACTTCATACGCCTGCAATTTAAAGGGGAAATTGAAGATAAACAATTTCAAGTGTATTTTCCAGCAGTGCGTCATTAACTACCATTAGTCTCCACTCTCACGGAAACAAAGGCTTACTTCGTGAACCATCAACCCCCATTTGCGTTCTTGAACATGAAAACGGCGACTACTAACACGTGTCTTTACTTATATCCCAGAAATCATCAGCTAGATCAAATCGATTGATGTATACAAGAAAAGAACCTCAACTATTGCTAAATAAAATAATGTGACAAATCAAAGGCATTGTATTTTCCAGGCGATAGAGCGACGTTTCAAAAGACTCGGTAAATTTAAGTAGGAGATTGATAACGTTGTCGCAAAAAATTTCCAAGCAATTCAACAATAAAAAAATATATATAAAAACTACAAATGTCTCTGGAAGTGTCTGAAAATATTCAACAAAAGAACGATAGTCTTTGATGTTGCTACAGTAGAAAGATTGGAACTTCAATTTTACACTATTACTAACCAAACCTGTAGTCGAGATCCCTTCAGTTCTCCTTATCTCTTTATATCGACCAGTATTTTTGATCTGCTCATATGTATCGATACCATCAATGGTAACAGTGATATCATTACCGTGACAGCAGTAATCGCATTTGTATTGATTTAATATATCTAATGTGGTAATATATGGGGAATTTTCAATGACTTCATCTACCCATTTGATGGCTTTCAACATTTTACAGCGTTCTTTTGATGTGTACACCGGTAGACCTTTATGTTTGATTAGATCTTCATCGGAATGCACGCCAACAATTACATAATTTCCAAACTTTTTCGCTTGACGAAAAGAGTTCGCATGGCCGAAATGGACCAAATCGTAACATCCATCACACCAGACTCTAATTGGTGATTTTTCAGTATTTCTATCCATTTTTTTTTTGTGTCTAAATTAATAAAACTGTGTATATATGTGACTGACGTTTCAAATTAAACAAATGATATAACGATAAAATAATAACAATTATAGTCATAACAAAAAAAAAAAGCGGAAAGGAAATTGATGCTTTTGTGCAACTTTTACGGAAGTTATTTACTAATTAAACACTAATTACTCGGCTATTTTTCTCTATTGTTGGGCAATATTTTCATTGATTTTTTGTGACCGAAACAACAACGAACTTTTTATAACAGATTTAATCATTCAATTATCGACAATAAATGCAATAACAGCAAAGAAAATCAAAAACCTGTTGAAGTTTCGCTATAAATGCGCTCATTTGACCTGGATTGTTTTTCGTTTTCTTTGTCTTTATTCGTTACGAGCCGAGACGCCAGATTGTAGCCATTTATTCGGAGATGACAGTTTGCAGGAAATATTTTATCTCTCGTTTATATTCGAAACAGTCTTCTCGATGATGCGTCAAATAAATAGGCCTGAAGATTTGAATTTTTGAAAATAATGTTTGGCAATATTCTGCAAAATTTCTGCTAACAAACAAAGACGAGCTGGAATTTTTTTGTTTTGATCCATTTGTATTTATATGTAAAGACAGAAATGCTTTAGTAGAAGTTCCATGCGTTCCGGTTTCTTTGCTACGTCTGCACCAGCCTTTAGTTGAACCTTATTGTAAATTCGACTCGAATGTAAATATTTTATTTGTGGGAAGAAGACTCTGAAATTGCTCAAATTTTAATAAGAATTTGTATGTGTGACGGTTGAATTTAAAAGTCTAATTTCCAAGGTTGAAGGGGAGTTTTGTATGATAATTCTTATCCGGTATTATCGTTTTTTACAGTTTTTTTTTTCATTATAACAACATTTCTACGTGTAGGTGTAGATTTTTCGCTTATTCTGTACAAAAGGCGGATTTTAAAAAGTAATTTCCACAAATCCATACTTTCGAAAATTTAAGCGTTAGTAATGGGTGTCATTCTATTTCCATTTTACGAAATTAAGCAATAAATTCCGTTAATGTTACAGATATTGGTCGAGAATCTTTTTATGCGGATATATTATAAAATTTTTCATAATAATTCCCAATTTATTGTAGTTTTTCTTTATTTTTTTCGGATGATTTTTATTTTCAAAATTACATTCCGGAATAGTTGTTCAGCAGCAGTAGTTGATTTTGTCGAGTAATTTCCCCGATGGCAGGTGTTCTTTGGACGCGCTCCAGCGTGTGGCCAATATATACCGTGTCTCACCTGCCGTTTCTGGCCAATGGCAAAACTTCTACCAAAATACCGACAGACCTACCTGTGTATTTTATTGTTATAATAACTTATCTCGAATGGAGGTTTGCATTCCATACAATTCGAATGTATGCGGTCTCTCTCGATTTTGTTATAAAACTTAAACCGTGCTCCGTCATGTAATTCTTATTTTTAATTTAATTTCGTGCAATTAATTCGAAACCAATTGTACCTAGATATTACAGACGAACGACTCGTAAAAGTAGAGAGCGGATTTTAGAAAAACCTTTGAACCTTTTAATTCTATTTTTGTTAGCTTCTACACAAAATAGATAATGCTCTTTTGGCACTGTTGAAATCCAAAAATTTTGGACAATCCTCGGACATATCCGTTTGCAACTCTTTTTTGCATTACTCATTGGCAATTTAAAAGCATTAAAACACTACTGATTTCCACTATATTAAGGGCCGACTCTTCGTTTTATCCCGTCTGATATTCCGACAAAAATTCTCAGAATCCGAAAGCACGGATTAAAAGAATCTGTATCAAAATTTCGGGCGGCATAAAACAATCGTAGAGTCGACCCTAAGATCATTTAAAGAACAGTAACTACTCATTCTTCACTTCTGTATCTATAAATCACCGTTTCTCAACTTGAGGGCTGTGAAAAATGTTGAGAGGCGCTTAGTTGAAGTGTTTATTACAATTCTGGGATTCCGAGGATATGTTGGGACCTAGATCAGTTAATAATGACGGTTACCAATCGCTGAATTGTATTGTTAACAATTCTACATAGTTTGAGTGAGTGCATCATCTCTCTTTCCGTTATTATCCGAAAACTATTCAGACGGGAATTCGACTTAAGTTGGAAATAAATCAGCATATTGCATACATGAATTTCAAATATTTCCTAGGAGTTTATTGATTAAAAACGATCGTTTCCGGAATTTCCCATTTCACAAAGTTACATTCTTCAAACGTTCCTCCACCTGGTTCTTTGGAGACATTTGTTTTATTTACCGATTCCCCTATTCTTTAACTGATTCACTGGAAATCGCTAACGTGAAGACAGATAGGTTGAGAAAATGGGAAACTTGACTACTACCGATGAAAATACGATGTTTCTCTCATCAATTTACATTTTTATGAATTCGACTAAAAAACACGAATGATTTGCGCCCTTGTTTTCCACTGGTAATCGTGTCACGGCCCTGATCCCATCCATCTTTCTCAATATACTCGACCCAACAATAAACTCATGCATCAATCAAATCAAATAATTACTGAATCGTCATGCTGTTTTGGCCCAGTTTTTTTATTTTATTTCGTATTTTCATCTGAAATTCATTCTCTTGTTATCATGACCGATATGCAAGAAAAGTTTACTTTGATATAAATAATATCCTAGCGAAATAGTAATTAACAGAATCATCAATTAAAAGCAACAACAATAGAAACATAAATAACGTTAATCTTGGATTTCGTGTAAAGATGACTGCAAACTGCATGTATGCGACTATTATTTAGTTTTGTGAAATAATTCGCATTCATCGTAAATGAAATTATTAATAAATACACCCATTTGCATATAGATAAGTAATAAAAGCTGTTCCATTTCAGTTTTGTTTGATTCGAAATCACAATTGACAATATTAATTTATTATAATCACCCCAATACTCTTTTCAGTTTTGATCGGGTTTAATTAAACAAATCAATCCGTCCAAACTATCATATTTACAATTACACATTAAATGAACGCTGGACTGAAAAAGTACAAACGCTCATCATATTTTTGTTGTAACTGAAATTGATCGTCTAATTATACGTTTACAAAGTGATATATTTTAAATTATAGGCCGTTTCATGATAAATCTCTGAAAGTAGCGCGAGAAAGGAGCGTCTTGGTTTTATAGCCATCTCTCTTATCTTTATGTCCTCGACAGGCCACGTCTTCTGACGGTTGAAGTTACATGAAACGGTCTTCTGAAAATTGTCGACGAAAATCTACACAACACATCAATATCGTCGCAAATATCGTTCTTTGTAGATTTATGTTGTGCTAATGTGCTTGAAAATCGTAGAAAAATCCAGGTAAATGGACAACTAAAAAAATACTTATAAATCAGGTATAATTATACGGTTTAATTAGCGAAAAAAGATCTTTAGATCTAAGATAACGAAATATATTGCCCGTATATAGTGATGAATATCAAATTGTTATCAAAGCACATTAAGTTTGGATTTTAACAATTACTGTGTGTGTGTGTGTGTGTATAGATAACAGTAGCAGTCTACCCTATAAGTTTACCAATAATTGAAAACCGAACGGTTTGTATTACAGATGTTATAAACATCTACATCTGTGTTTGCATCGACGGAACATCCGCATAATTTTCCACGTTAATCCGGTAGATTTAATACAGATAATAATTTATATTGCGGCTCACTGAGTCTGTCTCTGATCCTTACTGCTTGATAATTATTTGGACGTATCTTCAGTTAAGTCGGTTGGAAATCTTTTTGAGTAATCAGTTTATTCCATCCGATACTCCGATAGAAATTCTCTGACTCTATACTTTCGATATGCAGAAAAAGAGTTTGTGGCGGAATGAAACGACGGATTCTAGTAGAATCCGCCCTAAGGGTGGCCTTTACTGACCTAAGGGTGAAACTTTGAAGCTAAGTTGTGAACAGGCGACATTGTTCTTCGTCCATATAAGGGGTTAAACATTTACCTATCATACTCTGAAGAAGTTAAAATGAGTAAAAATACACGATTAATAACGGACATCACATCGATCTTAATAATACAGAACCATTACTTATAGCGGGTGTTTTTTCTAACTTTAGGTAGAGTTTCTTCTGTTGCAGAAACACAAACAAACAAAAATTATATTGTTCCTTGATACAGGAAACCAAAAGACCCAACAACGTAACGCATCTAAAGTAGCGTTTCTTCTACAACTTGTAAGAGAGATGTTTTTTCTTAGTCTAGATTTTTGTTTCTCATTGGAACAATTAGAAATGTGGCATCTCTCCGGAATTTATTGTACAGGAGATTCAAAGAGCTCTGTGCCACCATGGGGTGGCACAAGGAAGAACTAAAATCACTGAAGCCTTCAGAAATATACATATAAAAAGAACTAACGAAAATTAATAAACAAATTGTTTTAAACAGTGAACGAATTTAAAATTTTATGCTATTTTAATGTTAAAACAGGAGGAGATAGTGCTAGATGAGAAACTAGATAAAGGGCGATGAAAGAAAAAGGAACTGAAATCAATTCGTTCTCAGTTTCTTTTCTTAAGTCACCATTTGCACTACGTAATGAAAATAGGCGAAGTAATAAAGCTGTTAGAACTAAATTCCCTCTTTTTATTACAAGTTAAAATATTCGGCTTGCTGTTCTATCAAAAAAATACTAAAATCGATTTTATAATTAATAAAATCTATTAGTTCGAATATTTTTCAGTTTTAATAATATTATGGAGTAAAATGTTGCAAAGCATTTAATACTGTTATTATATTAGGATTTTCATTAAATTAGACTATAGATAGATTAATATGAAAATAGAACGTTAATCACAATATAACGTCAATAGCAGCAAGCAATACAGAATGCAAATAGACTTTAATAATGCAACAACATTGTAATGCTTACAACTTGCGTACTATAAAACTGCAAGGACAGCATCACTAAACAACTACTTATTTATTTATATAGAAACAGAGAAACACCAAAATTGAGGTGGAGTAGGCATGCCAATTGCAAAACTTATCCAAAATTATCGACAATAACAGTAATTAGCTCCCAGACAAGGACGCTATTATATTTAATCAATAATCTAATGGGTATCAATACGTTAAGCCTTAATTGAGTGATTAGAATTGATAATTGAAGACGTGATCCATGACATTTCAGCGAATCAAGTTCCAAAAGCGCCCTCTTTTTGACTCAAATTCTACCCAAACTTGACCCAAATCGTAATATTTTGGGGAATCAAGGCTTAGATTTTCAGATTTTATCCAATTATACAAGGAAATATGAGAATATTATTTATATCCAGTTGACTGTTGGCCAATATTGAGCACGACTGTTCCATTTGAATCAATTTATGGGTTAGTTAGCGACTCAATTATAAGCGTAATCAGGGCCGGCTCGAAGGCACAACAATGCAGGCAGCTGCTTGGCGCGGCGTAATTTTTAGACGCAGCCAAACTACTTGCGTTTGATTTGGGCATAGTAGTTGTATTATATCAAATCAAAATTGGCAATAGAAACGTTCCAAAGTCGCACTTATAACAAAAAAATTGCATAGTTATTCAATGCATGGGTGATATTTTTAATATCGTTTTGTTCTACAAAAAAAAAGAATAGAAATGCGGAATGTTATTCGATATTAATAAATAATGGAATTATACATATACGTGAATCTATTGTGTATAGAATGGTTCAATGCATTTAAAAACGGATAAAAATGCAAATAACTTCCTCCATATTATGTTAACTTAAACGGTTCATGTTCTCAGGAAATAATAATTTTGATATCTATTTTAACGTTAACAAATATCGCATATCGCTCGGATTAATCCGAATATCGAACTTGAAAAAATAATTACAAATAATTGCACAACAGCTTGTACTTTAATAATTCAAAGTAGTATTCGAGTTGTACTTTCGGCCTCACTTCTAAAGATGAAATTAAGCGATAAAACTTGTTTATATTAATTAAGCAAACTTATTGCGAAATATTAACAATAACTTTAAGCCGCACACACTTTTTCTCCATTTAATTAATTTTCTTCTATACAACTATAGCGTGTGTTAATATTGTCGTGTCTGTATACTATAAACAATCCGTTTATAGTCGACATTTCATTTAATCTAGAGCAGGATTTTAATTTGGATTAACTTGAAAATACTTTGAGAACTTATGTTAATAACATCTTCTTTAGCATATTTGGATAGATGATGGTTCTATATTATTACAAGACGTGAGGAAAATTAATAAAGTTTGACGAGCTTAGAAACAAACAAAAAAAACAACAGGAAACATCTTGATCTCTGCGAGACTGCAACATTTTTCAAATGTCATCTCATCGAAACTGAAATACACTTTTCCAACTAAATATAATTATTTTTCTTGTACATTAAATGTCTTCTGGATAACTTGTAGCTTAAGACTCTTTTATAAATAACGTTTCTGTCAGAGGAATCGTAAGAAAAATGATCGTTTCTGTCAGTATTTTATTGTTGTTGAATATAATGGCAATAATATTTGTGGAATTTTTCGGTATAAATAACGATTCGTTGTTTTGGTTGTGTGTTGCAGTTGAAAGCCGTCCAATTGGAATGGCACCACAATTGGCAGGTACTCAATGAGAAGAGATCAACAATAGAATTCAACAATCCCACAGCACACCATCCATCACGACATCAAAGACTTATCAAGAAGCACATCGTCGATTTGGAGAAAACATCAAAGAATCTACAACACGACAATGACCGTTTGCGGACGAAATTGTTGAAAATTGAAGAGGAATTCAATATTCTGCGGAAATACGTTGATAATTTAAAAATTAACACACCAAACGATCTAGCAGATAATACGATTTATGATCGTATCAATGGTAATGAGATTCAAGATTTTATCCGTTTGGAACGGATCAAACAAATCGGCAATAATCATATTGAAGAGATTATCTACAATTTAACACAACACCAATTGAAGAACGATGAATCGATTATGAATTTAACGAAACAAATGTCGAATTTCGATCGATTACACATGTCAATGTTGGAACTTTTAGAGAATGTGGAAAGTATCGAGAATAAAGTCGATGTTAGTTTTCCTGAATTCCGTAAAGAAATCTCCAAATTAGAAATACAAATCACCGATACTCTATCACAGATTTCATTATTGCGTGAGGATCAAACAAATATACGGGCATCAATGAAAGCTATCAGTTTTACTGTATCGAATATGCAAGATAAAACCGATCACGATAGAAACAGCTTAAAGAAGATCCAAGAGGATATTGATGGTTTGAAGAAATTCTCAACGGTACAAACATCCAAATTACACGACCACATTTTAAAGGTAATAGACATTTTTTTATGATTGTTTTTTGTGGGAGTTACTTTTTTTGGTATTCATTTTAAAATCGGTTCACGTTCACTGGCGATCTGTTCTATTTGATGTTGAATCGTTTCATTTTAGTTGACATTTCATTAAAATTTCAATTAAACCCTATTCCTTTGTGTATTGGTTTATAGAAACATAAATAAACACATAGGTTTGTCTCTACTTTATTATGAGAATTGACAACTACAAGAATTCCAATAATTTTCGATTTGAGTCGGAATTATGATTGAAATATTCCCGTTTGGGGTGATTGAATAATTCGAAAGCTGTGTAGCAGATTGAATAATCGTGCGTCATTGCCAATCATTGGGATGAATTATTGAGATAAAATAATTGCATTGAACTCTAATAAATAATAGAAAGGGTCGGCAATAGGCGATTTTTTTTTACATTGTATTCGATCGGCAGTTCGACACTATACTGCTTTCACTATCGGGAGAGACCTTTGCATGTTCAACGTTTGTTGTGTCGATATTTGGAGAATACTCCCGCCCCCCACGCACTTATGCACCTACGTGATCAGCACGGACTTTAGTTATAGTGGACTGACTTGTTACTAAAACGCTTTATTGCTAACTTTTGTAAATGTATAATTTATAGCTCTTATTAGATGTCCCGAAAGCTGTTTGGACCTTTTCTTTAACAGTCAGAATTTTCGTAATGTATTCACACACAGTGGCGGCGTAACGTGGGTGGTTTTCTATTAAGCACGCCCCAAAATTAAGGTCAATTTACACGGGGGCAAGTAACTTAAGCAAGTCACTAAATTTAGCCACTTGCATTGTGTAAACATTTGATTTAGTACTAAAAACAGTAAAAATTTTAGTGCTTTAATACTAAATTGAACGTTTACACAATGGAAATGGGTAAATTCAGTTATTTGCTTTAGTTACTGTCCCCGTGTAAATTGACTTTACACAAAAAATAATAAACGTGTTTACGGGACTTTATTTTGCTAAAATATTCTATTATATTATCAAAATTTACTTTTCTGAGCTTGGCTCATTCTGGAAATTAAGTAAGATTTTGTCAATTTTAAAAAGCGCCTTTTTTACAACAATTAAAGACCAAATTTTTTATTGAAAGTCGAAATTTTTGTTTAAAAATCTATCAAAAAATTTAGTGACTGTCTGCAAAAACGCATCTCACACGATATTTTGTTGAATGGCAGTGAAACTTTCTCTACACCGCAAGTTAAACGTTCTCTGTCAATAGTTCCTGATGGCGCCCTTGCTTTATATTTTTAAAAACTATCGTTTGTCTATTGAGAGTGCCCTTACAGTTCATTAGAACGATAGCTTTCGATGCTCTAAAACAGTGATCGGAAATTCCAGATAGAATATCTCGTATATGTTAACGTCGTGAACCATCTGCTCTCCAATCTAGTTGACTTCATGCCCTACATAAGTGAGAGCTTTCCCATTAAACTACAAAGGGAGCTCTACTTATAACACGAAGTAAAATCTTGTCCCTCTTTAATTCACAAATAATATTGAAGTAGACTTCTTAGTAATGCTTGCACCCTTTTCTAACCCTGGATTGAATCTATAAGTTTTATTTTTGTGATACACAAAGCAAAATTGCATATATTTTGAAATAATCCATCATCTACAATGGAATAAGACGGGCATGATTGCATCAACCTTCATCCCCAATTTTCTCTACGCAACTTGAAAAAGGCGAGAATACGTGTCCATTAGACTAAGCTAGTTCTATACGAAAAAAAAAACCACATCAGAATCGAAACTTTCCACCTCGTCTAACATACACATCACTTCTTATGTTATATGAAATACAATGGAAGCCCTGTCGATAAAAAAATTCGATTATCACTAGTAAAGGCTGAAAAACTGCTCGTTTTTGTAAACGGCGAGACTCACCTTTTAGTGTTTCTCAATTATTTTCCAACTCTTCTGCTAAAGCCCGGAGTATTTTGTATGAATTTTCCATTAAATCAAATTTATTCTTGTTAACATTATGAAGGTTAACCCAGTACTGATTATACGGCAACAAAGGTGTTGTGTTATTCGAATACCACAACAATAGTTTACACACGATCGTGATTACAATCAAAAAGATTTATATGTTGAGTTTGTAGTGTAATTATGTCGTGTGATCATGACGCTAACTCAACAGTATTAATTGCAATTTCCACATTAGATGCATTATAAAAATCGGATAACAATCACAAAAGTACGTAGTAGAAAAGAGCTTTCTATTAATCCTTAATAGTGATAATCAAAGAGAAAAATGACTTCAATGGGATTGGTTAATACCATCATCATCTACCTCAGGATGTTTAGTCTAGAAGTAGATAATTTACAATATTATGAATGTTGGAGTTAATTCAGCAAATATTATCTTTTCTAATACGAACTTATTTCGTTTGTTGTAACGAAAATGGAATTTGTCAGAGGGATAACTAAAAGAAATGGAATATGCCGTATGTACGCGGATTTGAGCTTTGGCTCGCAGTCAATTTTCAAATTCTAACCGGAAATGTGGTAAAACTTTCGGGAAGGTTTGTACAATATCAAAAGCTACAAACAAACTTACTCAACGGAGCTTGTTTTGTTAATCTGCTATTAAGTATGAAGAATTATCTAATTTCGTAGGAAGTCAAGAAATATTTGATATGGTAATCCCACAGCGCCTTGACCTGGTTTTATAAACCATAAACAGAAACGGTAGTGCCCTAATGTTGTTTCTACATGGGACTTACATTACAAAATATAAAAGAAATAAGTAAATAATCGAAAATTGTTGTAGAAAATAACAATTTTATGAATACAACCGTTACTAGTGGAGACAATTAAATATTTTACAATACAGATCCAATCACGAACTTGAGAATAGTTACGATTTTTTTTAAGGACTATAACGAATGGATATTATGTAAAATTCAAATCTTTTCCATAATAGAACAGATCTTGATTGAATCAAAGTCGGTATAGCACAAACGTGGTCAATTATAACAAGCAGGGCCTCGAATCGGAACTGAACCGTAAACCAAAAAATCGTAACCCAATCGATAGATGTTCTAGTAATCGAATCGAAACCTGCAACGAAAAAAATAATGGCTCGAAGCCTTCAAATCGGAACTGAACCGAAAAGCGAAAAAAACCGAAATTTTTTTCGGAACAAAAATCGGAAGCGAACCGATATAGGTTTTACTAATCGAACCGAAATCGAAAACCGCAATCAAAAACAACGGTTCGATGCCCTGTTTGAAACCCTGCGATAAAGCAACACTTATTACATATACCCGGACTTCAAGCCGGAACTAAACCGAAAACTGGACAAAAACGATATTTTTTCCGGAACGTCAACCGGAACCGAAACTATATACGTTTTACTATTTGACCCAAACTGAAAGCTGCAACGAACAGAATAAGATATTGCAAACTCGACCTTTACAAATGCTTACCGCTTGATGCCCTGCATTTACAATATCGATCACCACTATCTCCTGCTAGACTCGATCGTATTAGATTAACAAACTGTAAAGCTCTTTGACTAATTATCATGTTCTGTTTCAGACCGAATCGTCAACGACCGATTTGAACACAACAAAATCAACAATCCACCTCGTCCAAGAATTGAAATCGTTCGAGAAAGAATACAAAGATATCATCAATAAATTACCGCACGATTGTGGTGAAGTGACCGGTCCCAGTGGTATTTATCTAATATCACCCGGTGATGGTGAACCGATTCTGGCATATTGTAAAGATGGTTGGACCACAATACAGAGACGTTGTGATGGTTCAATTGATTTCAATCGTAATTGGAACGATTATTCAAATGGTTTTGGTACAGCCACCGGTGAACATTGGTTAGGTAATCGTAATTTGCACTATTTAACAAATAAGAATTGTTCAAAATTACAAATCAACATGAAAGATATTTATGGTAAATATTGGCAAGCGAATTACGATGAATTTTATGTTGGCGATTATACGATTGGTTTTAAATTAATTGTTGATAATTATAGTGGTAATGCTAGTGATGCATTAGATTATCAAAATCATATGGAATTTTCAACGGTTGATAATGATAGAGATATATCAAATACGCATTGTGCTAGTAATTATGAAGGTGGTTGGTGGTTTTCCCATTGCCAACATGCTAATTTGAATGGACGTTATAATTTAGGATTGACCTGGTTCGATAGTTCACGTAATGAATGGATTGCCGTTGCTAAAAGTGAAATGCGACTGAAACGCAGAGAAAATTGTTAAAAACAATAAATATTTAGTTATATGTATGTGGCTGTGACACAAAAGAAAAAAACACAAATCATGCCATTTATCTAAAACTAATTGTATAGATACTAATTATACACTCACACACACATACATATATTCACATAAAAAAATAGATTTTTCTTGAGACTGATGAAGAATCAAGGTGTTGAGTTTCTCTAATTGTTATTACAAGGAAATTGCCAGTATGAACCAAAGACGAGGCTAGTTGTTAGAATTAGAATTACATGGATGTTATAAGGTCGGATTTATTTGTTGAAAAATAAAAAAATCTATTAAACCTAGTCGATAAACTTCAAGTTTAAAAAAAATGTTCGAAATAAATCTGATTGGAAATAAGAAAATTTTAGAAAAAGCACATTTGTCATGTACATATTATTTATTAATAATTCTGCTTATAATTGCCATATGTATTAGATTTTGTTCGACAAAAAAATTGTGTATATATCAATGCATCATATTTATGATATTTAAACAAAAAAAAAAATAATTAAAATAGTCATAGTTTTCCACTTGTAAATACGTACCTTTGTACCAATGATTAGTTTTTTAATAAATAAATTTCATTCGAATGCGTAATGTTTTGATTAAAACACCACCTCGTTCAAAACAGAGGATTTAAGGCAAGAATGCTGTCTATCCGCCAATTTATGCAAGAAGCAACTAGTAAAGGAATGATTTCAGAGGGTCTGTAAGATACATTTATAAAAAGGGTGAAATTTTAAGTATAGTCGGTCAACGTCTGAACATTTACAATTCCTGGGTTGAAAAGGGGGCCTGTGAACGTAAAGTGTAGATGAAGATATTAGATAAAAAATTTAGAAAATGAGAGTTAATTTTAGTTCGGGAAAACACTATTTCCGGTGGATTGAATAAAGGTTTAATGTCGCTTGATGGTTAAAACTCTCTAAGGACTATTACAATGTGAAAACAGATTTTGAAGACTTCCCTTGTGATTGACGCTAGAAGCAATTACATCTTTATATGTTGCTTTTAATTTTCAACACTTTTTTCTATCCTATAACCAAAATATCAATTATTACGTTTTTTTTTCGATAAGCAGAAATAGATAATTTTTGCTTGTTCATTTGTTATTTGCACATAAAGAATCCTGGTTTGATACAAAATTACAGAAAATTGCTTACAACTTCAATTCTGTGTGCGAAATGAATCTTTTTAAAAAAGAAAGCTCCAATCTCTGTATAGCTGGGCAAATTCTCTAACAATTTTATGGCGTAATGCATTTAACAAAAAATCGCTCTACGAATTATAAAGAATATACAGTTATTAGCCCATAAAACTGATATAAAATAAGTCCCATTTTCACTTCTGCAGTTAATTTATTAAAATCTGAAAGTAGAATAGGAAAAGATAGAAGTTACGATTAGGCAAATTAAAATCAAACCAAGAATTATTCAAATCTCGTCTATAGTTCTCATGAATTTTATTCAATTATGCTGGATGTAGTACGAGAGCCAATAATCATCAAAATCACATCAGTATGGTTTTATTGTTTCGTTCAGATTTTTGCTTGATGCCCAACATAATATTATGTTATATGAGAACATAATTATCGATACTTCAACTACTTAATTCCCAAAGAACGTATTTTCAAGATTTTTCATTTTAGAAAATGGAAAAATAATTGGGACCATCTCCCGGAAATCTGAGAGGAAACTCATGTGAATTTCAAAAAAATTGAAAGGCTCACAATTCAACAAATTCAAAATCTAAATCAATACGGACCTGAATATAGAAAACTGAATAAAAAAGCAGTTAATGTAGTTTAGAAAATTATTAAGAAATTAGTCGCCATAAAAACGCAATAATTATAGAAAAAGTTGAAGAGGAAGTAACATACAAATCGACGGAAAGGCAGTAACAGCTTTAACAATACTGTAATTACACTAAACTACCCTAATTAAGTCTAATTAACTCCATTTTCCTGATTTTGATCATCAACACTACTAACTTCTAATTTTTTCAACAATTCCGTTAATTTTTCCGCTTTCCGTTCTTCGTTCTTCTCAATTATTGCACATAAATGTTCGGTTAACAATTCTTTTTTCTCGATTTTCTGATGCAATAAGAATTTTGCATCAAGGAATTCTTTTTCAATTTTATTATACTTTTTCCTATAAATAAAATAAAAAAGAAATATTAAAAAAAATAGTAGAAATATACAAATAAATTACTGGCATTCCATATATTCAAAGCTAGCAATTTCGATTTGTTTCCGCAAAATTTTCACATCATTCGATAATAGTGCATCGAGTTTCTTGAACTCGTCTTGTATCTCCTGTAAACGTTGCGCCTCCTCTTGGGTACGTTTCGTCCGATCGGCTAAAGCTTTAGCTAACAATTCTTTACGTTTACGGTTTTGTTCCTCAATTAATTTTTGACGTGCTTCGAATTCTTCTAAATCAATACAACGTTTCTCTAATATTTGCGGAGGTATCGGATTTTCTTCAATCGATTTACTAGTTTCTATATCAACATTACAATTATAATTTTCGAGTATTTTTATTTCGCTGCCAGCTTCAGTAGGTTTCGTATCCAATTTCGCCTCCTTTGGAATATTATCGCTAGTATTAGTAATACTGTGTGGCAATTTGATTTTCTTCTCTTTATTAGTCTTTGGAGGAAGTTTGAAATTAACTCTTTTCTGATTTGATTTATTGTGGGTCTCTACAACACACACACCTACTGATTAGTGTCTTAACAAATAATTGAATGAAATTTACCTTTTATAGGCTTATCAACATTTTGATTGTGCGATATTTTCCGTATATCATCATCGGTAAATCCAGAGAAAGACATTTCTTAATTCTAAATAGGTTTTATTATTAAACAATTTACATTTCTCACATTTTTTGACTTGCAAAGATCGACAACTTGGCATCTCGACATAACAAATGCGCACGCGTAAGTCAACTTAAATTAAGTAATTCTATGTGCTTCAAAATATAGTCATCCCATAATGACTCGAATAAAACCGCTATTTTGGTAAAATTAATGGTTTAATATTTAATTCTTGTTGTAAATCAGTAACCCGTTGTTCCCAACGTTTCTCGAAAAATATATTTAACAAAAAATTACTATTACGACCTGTTTCAATAGCCCAAGGTAAATAGTAGATTTTATAGGTACGCCGGTTCCTATAACAGATTCGATTAAATCTAAAGTTAATTTCTAAAATCACAAATTACTTAGGTTTTAATCGGAGAGGTCCAAAAAGGGCTGCACTTATACACATCGGTAATTTCGTCTGATATGCTTCTACCCACTTTACCGTTATTTCACCTAAATATAACATTTCTATATAGTAAAATCAAACTTTTAAATTCACTGATTTACCGATCATATTCGTAGGCATTCCTAATACAGTATGGAAAATATCATGAACTTCTCTGTACCGTTGTAGAACATAGGCTAAATTGATATCGTCAATGAATTGTACGGTCAGTCTGGAATCTGGAGTTACTTTCTAGAGATACAGAAACAGTCGATTGTAATTGAATTAATATAAATAAAAACTATTTACGTTATATTCAAGAAAATTACTGTATGCTTTTCCTAAAGTCCCTTCAGGCATTTCTTTCAACTTCTCTAAATCGACAGTTCTTGTATTAATCCTAGGTTTATACATTAAAATCTCACTACCTTCCTGTGAATTCTCCATTTTATGATACATTTCAATTAAAGCTGATTCACCTAAAATATCACTCTGTTGTGTTTTAATTTGATAGAATAAATAGTGAAATAAAATCTAACCAGCAGTTTCACCGAAGCATGCAATCAAATCAGCCCGATATGGATCAATTAAACTCATAAATGCTGAACCAATACTCAAGAGATTTCTTTGAAAATTATTAATTTCAATATGATGTCGATTGAAATCGTTTACAAATTCATTATTGTTATCTATTTGTTGTGTTGATTTGTGAATTGTTCGAAATGTTGTTATTAGTGTAGGTGTTGAAAAACGAAAATTTATTAAAATACGATTGATATTCAATTGATGGGAACAGAACTGTTGCAGCATCTGGAAAATATAAAGTAGAAAACAAGAGAATTGAATTATCAAACTTTTCTATAACATTAAATACAAGATTTTCTCGTATTTTTATCAATTAACACAGAAGTTACAAATAACTATACAAATTACACAATTGATATACAGTAATGACGGTCGATCTAGTCACGCAAAGTAATCACGGTCTTTAATTCTTGGTGCAGTTGGTTGAAAGTTCTAATTAAACATATTTAAAGTTTGCGTATTTTAATAAGTTGATTGAAAGAAGCCAACTACTTCTAAGCAGTTTCCGCGCTATAAAAATTATTGGTTATTGGTGTCAGGGAAAAGAGAAGTTTTAGAGTAAATGTGTAAAACTTCTCAATTTTAGAATCCATTTCACTATCGAAGAGGATCGAACTGTCAAGCAATTCGCTTTCACGACTAAAGAGGGAAGTTATTAAAAATCTTCTAGGATGTACCATACCAATGATTGAATTTTCACTTATAACGACAAAGAAAAGTACATTAGTAGGCAATGGATATTGTTATTTGAAATAAGAAGACACGGACGCTGCAAAGACTCTGACAGTGAGAACTATAACCGACTGGATTAGCTGCTACACAAATTCAATATAGCATCTTTATGGTGTCGTAACTGGGGAGAATATTTCGATCTTCGCCGTACTGTTGTTCTAGTACTCTCGGGATACAAACGGTCAACCACAATCCAACAGCACTGACGTTCATTGGAGCTTAAAGGGAAGAGGTCTGCTTTGACAGTAATACTAACTACTAACTAGTACTGTTGTTACGAATGCCTACATCAGTTGTGTAAAAATCAGATGCAATTACCTTCCGATCACGGCTAACACATCCGAAAAATGAACGTGAATTGAAGATTTTTCTGTAGGAAGCTAAAAAACAGATGCAGGTGAACGTCTGGCTGAACAATGTAAAATATGTACGCTAATCTTTTGAGAAATATCAAAGACAACTTTGAAACTAATTCGCTAAAAAATATCTAACTATACAGGGTATCCCAGCTAAGTGTTCCATCTCAAATATCTCGTTTGTTTGTGAATTGAAGTGGAAAAGTATCTAAAGAAATTAGACTACAATGTCTAAACTTCAATTGATCGATACGATCTAGAAAATTACTCGCTATTAGGAAATCAATTACCTACAAAGAATACTGCGAATGAATTTAATATGAAAATAATATTTTTCTTTTAAAAACTCAAAAAAAAATTAGAATTTCTCTGGGATCAATTACCTATTCATTGATGAAAAAAGCCTACATCAGAATTGTTGACCATAGGTAATATTGTTTGCAATAGAATGTGATAATTACAACTATTTACAAAATTTTATTTAGAAACAATTGCAAGGAAAATAGTATTTATGAAAAGTATATTCAGGTAAACAACTCTCGAAATTCAATCTGCTGTTAATAACATAAGTATAATTATTTTTATAACAGCTTGAATTTCTAAAGTTGTTTAATGAATGGAAGTTTTATAAATACTATTGGCCTTGCAATTGTTTTTAAATAAAATCTTGTAAACATAACATTCGCATTGCAAGTATAGTAAACAATTCTGACATAGGCTTTTTTCATCAATGAAGCATCAGAGGTTTTCAGAGCTTTCAATAGGTGTTCGATGAGAACTCCTCTTACTGCTGTGAACAGAAACGACAGAAAATATCTACTAACTCATATTTTTTAACCAATAAAATTTTCAAGAAGTGCAAATTTTGTGTACAGGTTTCGATTTATCCGAATAGCTTGATTTGTGGCATATTAGTTGTAAAGTTACTTATGTGGTATTCTAATATCGGTTCCTCCTGGAATATAAAAAAATACCTCTAATATTTAATTTTTGTGCAACTTACTAGACAAGATGAAGATTAACAGGAAGATCAAAGCATGTGTTTAAAAGAAGACCACGAAAAACTTTTGAACAGCAAAATTTTCAAAAGCTTAAGACAAGT
Source organism: Epicauta chinensis (assembly GCA_021725515.1). Classification (NCBI taxonomy): domain Eukaryota; kingdom Metazoa; phylum Arthropoda; class Insecta; order Coleoptera; family Meloidae; genus Epicauta; species Epicauta chinensis. The sequence goes on along the minus strand of JAEDXX010000194.1, from coordinate 75,645 downwards.
AGAAAGAACTTTGGTTTAACGTGCCAACATAACGATTATTGAGAGGCAAAAAATGAAAAAAAATGTATCAAAAAGCAGATTCATCGATTGGAAATTCGACTTTAATCAACGGTGATCAAAATCCGTAGAAATATCCGGTGTTCTTGTTGAGGATACTTTAGGCATTATATTTAAAAATTGTTTTCTATCAAATTCCCACAACTTTCTGCATTAATAAGTCACTTATAGTAATTAATGTATCAAGGGCGTTATGAGACAAATAACGGCCGTGGTGGTGCATTCATGAGTTTATGCCATAAGGAAAAGAGGCAATTTAACTTTATTTTTGCTTTTTTTTAAATTTTTTCTTTAACATCTGATCACATTTTTAATGACAGCAAAAAAGTTGTTTAGCATAGCAACGCGCCTTAACAGCGAGCTATTATTTTTCATAACGCTATCGCAACGCCGTAATTGCCCGTTGTCAAGTAAACAATTATCATTTGCTTATTAATGACATAAATTATAAAATAGCATCTTATAAAAATAACTGAATCTTGCTCAAAATAACTGAGGTTAGATTCGAAAAAACTTTAGAATAAGTAATAATAGATAAGAACTTACATTTAATGATATTGGTCTCAAAACTGCCAAACAACTGATTATTAATTTGTTATTAATTAATATTTATTTTATTTTAATTACAACTTTGATAAATAAACAAACATTGCACTGACAACACGATTGGATTTGACATGAAATTGACAGATTAGATAAGTTTCAAACCTGTGGATGTGATTACGTCAACAATCAAACTAGCACGTTAATCAATAGAGGGCGCCATACACAACAACGATATTTTCCATTTAAATTCAAATAAAATTTTACAAAATAAAGAACACGGTATCTATGTTAATTCAATCTTTTCACAAGATTATAATTAATATAGGGCAGTTGGGTCAATTAAACAGTTCTACAAGAAATAAATACATAAATAAATAAGGCACACTGCGCCCTCTAATTGTTAGTGCTAGAACTTACAATGGAATGTTTAAATTATAGTAGTCCCATAATGACCCGTTTGCTGTATAGATTTATTCTTATTTCGGTAAAATCAATGGATTAACATTCAATTCTTTCCGTAATTCATCAATAGGTTGCTCCCAACGTTTTTCATAAAATACATTCAATAGATACTGACTGTTACATCCCGTTTCAAGAGCCCAAGGCAAATAGTAGGTTTTGTACATATATCGACGTCTATAAAGAAACAAACAACAATAATAATAGTCGATAATTGGGAAATTAATGATTCGTTTAGTAGAATACTTGGATTTTAATAACAGAGGACCAAGAACAGCTGCACTTACACATACGGGTAATTTCGTCTGGATCGCTTCTACCCATTTAATGGTGATTTCACCTGCTCATAATAATTATTAGTAATCAAAGTCAAAGTGATGATTTCATCATTAATTTTAAAGATATTCACCGATTTTATTAGTTGGAATTTCTGATATAGTATGTAATAAATCATGAATTTCTCGATGGCGTTGTAGTACATACGCCAAATTCACATCATCAATGAATTGTACAGTTACTCTTGAATCTGGCGAAATTTTCTTTGAATTTTCATCAATAAAATTAATAACAATATATTTAAAAATTAAAATACTTACATTTATTTCAAGAAAATTACTATAAGCTTTACCTAAAGTACCGTCAGGCATTTGTTTTAATTTCGGAAAATCGACAGTTTTTGAACTGATTCGGGGTTTCTGTTTTAAAATCTCATAACCTTCTTCGGAATTTTCCATTTTATGATACATTTCAATTAGGGCAGATTCGCCTAAGATTTAGTTATTTTTATTTCCATAAATATAATCCCAGGTAAATCTTCCTCACATATTATTGTGGCACCGTCTCAATTCATATGCGTGTACGTTCAAAAAATTACCGAAAATCAGCTTTTGTTAAATACATGAGGTTGTTTTAACTGGGACACTCAGTATGTATGATGATAGGATATTACCAGTCGTCTCACCGAAACATGCTAGTAGATCAATTCGTTTTGGATTGATCAAACTTATAAATCCAGAGCCAATTGTTAGTAAAGTTTTTTGAAAATTGTTGGTTTCGATATGATATTTATGAAAATCATTAATAAAATCATTAATTTCTGAGATTTGTATGGAATTTTTTGTTGCAAACATACGGAACAATTGAATTTTTAGCGTACGATAAAAGTGGTATTGATTGAAATGAAATAGTTGCAGCATCTGGAAGCAGAATCAATAAAAAAAAAACAAGATAATTTAAACATACATGTAACGATAATTTCAACCTTTTTTTCTAAAAAAAAAAACATATCAACTCTACCTCTGATTCAACTTTTCACATAAGACAAGAGAAACGATTAGATCTAACATTATAGACCTCGAAGTGGTAAAAGTGCAATGAACGAAATCCAAACAGATTTTTTTAAAAAAGGAGCCGGAAAGTATTGTACGATTGTCTTCTAGGGACCAAAAGATTTCTTTAAATACTAAACATTTTCCGATGTCGGAATATATTGCGGAATAAAGCGACTGTAGAATAAGTAGGGCCTTAATCGTGTTCAGCGATAGAGGAATGTTAAAAATAGTAGGGAATCTTCAATTACAATTTCAACGTTCTTTGTTAAAATTCTAGGAATTATAAAGCCATCAGACCGTAAAGTCGATACGAAATTTTGTCTACCATACTAGTCATACAAGATGGAACCTATACACATCTTTATAACGTAATAGATCGTGATAAAGTTGTTTCAACGAAATGTCGAAAACATTATCAAACTGGCCTAAAAAAATTGCTGTTTGAATACTCGAATTATAAGTGAATCATTATTGCGAATTCAACTAAGAGGGACGGTAGTAAACTCGGCGCGAAAATAATCCCTTTACCTAGGTTTCTAAAAGGGTATGTCTTCACAACATGTAAACTCGGCGCCGGCCCTTCTCTAGGTACCTGTCTATTTAGAAAAGTAAAAAGGTTTTTATATTATAGAATACAATGCACTTTCCTTAGTTCCATGCGAAGTTTAATTCTTTTTATGCACCTCATCCGTCTATATACGTCTTTATTGAAAAGTTAAAAGAATGACAAATTGAAACATACATTAAACTACAAAGTAACTTGTAAGTTAAAAGATAAAACTGTAAAAGCTAAATTAGAAGCGCTTAATAATCTTGTTGATAAATATAAATTGTTTTCACATCAGATCTTTAATTTTAATTATGTCAGTCATAAACAAGTAAACAAAATTTGCCATGGTGTTACCTCTAAACAATAGTTTACTTTGGCGCCGAGTTTACCTATGGGATTAAAATGACCCTAAAATCCGTGCGCCGAGTTTACATGTTCCTGTTATGCAGCAGGTAGTTTTGGCGCCGAGTTTACGCCCGCCGACTAAAGGATATCGTCCCTACTTCATCAAACAACGCAATGGCTGATTGCGCCTTTCACAAACTACTTCCGAATTGGATTCCATTAGTTTTGAATAATCGTTACTATTCGTTGCTCCAGAATTTAGTATACGTTATTTGTATTCTTTGCCGTTACAGTGACTGGAAAACAAGTTTTGTATTCATAGAATTAGTTATTTTAAGTGGGGAAATTCATATAAAATCTCAATCATGATTTCCAAGGGATTTTTATTATTACTAATTTTACATTATCTTTTAATTGTAAAGATTGAAAGTAGTCCTCACAGTGATAATGAAATTTTAGGGAATTCAACATTTGAGACAAACAACACAACTCTGACATTCCAATCAACATCTAATTCAACGATAACACAAACCACATCGAACAAAAAGGGCAGATCAAGTGTTGATTTTAATGAGAAATCGAAAAAAACTAATGTGAATTTATGTGATGAAAATGATGCTGATACATTATTTCTATTGAGCTTGTTGCCGTTTATTAAAAGATTATCACAACTAGCTAATATAGATTTTAAAATAGAAGTGCAACAAATTCTAAAAAACAAATTATGGCCCCCAAATTAATGTTAACGATAAACTTCTGTCTTGTGTCATATTAAACGCGACAATAAGAAATAGGATGTATTGATAATTTTCTGTAACTGAAAGCATCAATAAAAGCTTTTTATTTTATTTTGAATAATTATTTAGCTGAAGTGAAAGACTAATTAATATTATAAAGAGGCGAATTCTGTGTTCTCTCACTACGACCGCTGCCATATTTATCTCTATTATCTATATCTACACAAGCGATTTACCACTCACTCACTCATCACGATATCTCGAAAACTATCCGTCCGATACTCTTTAAATTTGGCACATATATTTCTAAGGTGGTCTAAACGCTCACTAAGAAAGGATTTTTGAAAATCCGCCCTCTAACAGGGTTAAAAAGAGCACTATTATTTCAATACCTTGAAAACACCTGATATCCACCTTCATCCTCCTGTTAGTTATAATTGTTACGTTGTCAGTTTATTTGCGACGTTGTCATGTGTATTTTTTTCTTATACAGAATGTCCCAGCTAAGTTTGTTTGTGAATTGAAATGGAAAAGTATCTAAAGAAATTAGACTACAATGTCTATACTTCAATTTATCAATGCCAAAACGTCCTATAAGATCTCGAAAATTACTCCATATTAGAAATCGAATTACCTACAATGAATACTAACTTGATAAAAAAATCATATTTTTCTTCTAAAAACTTCTCATTTGCTGCTTAAAAAATGAATAGCTTATTGATCCCAGAGAAGTTCTATTTTTTTGAGAAGCAAATAAGAAGTTTTTAAAAAAAATATATTATTTTCATATCAAGTTCATTCACAATATTCATTGCTGGTAATTGGTTTTCTAATATTGACCAATTTTCGAGACCTTATAGGACGTTTTCCAAAACATCTAGAAAGAAAATAGTACCGGTCAATTAAACTTTAGACATTGAAGTGTAATTTCTTTAGATACTTTTCCATTTCACTTTACAAACAAACTACTAACAGATACGAACACATTATGTGACGTACTTTTAATCTACGCGAACAGAGTCGCGGGGGGTACAGCTAATTAACAATAAAATAATCAGTTTAGGTGCATTATGATTCTGGATAAATAAGAACAATACGAATATATTGACTGAACTGAAAAGGTAAAATATGAATAAAATCAAAGGCTACAACAAAACATATTTTCAACTAAAAAATTTCTTCAGACAGGACACGTAAACGATTTTTTTTTCTATACATTGTTAGATGAGGACCAATTTTCATTGTTTCAAGAAAAAAAAGGCTGCGACATTGGAAGAACATTTTGTTACACTGATTTTATAATAAATAATATACTCTGGAACAAGCTAACCGCATTTCAATGTTTTCGACAGATAAATAACTACGCCTACTGATTGGTAAATAGGAAGCGGTAGTCCTTAATTATATAAATTATCGGAGAAAATATTTACTTCGAAAATGTGTTAAAGATAAAAACCGTCAATTTTGGCCCCAAACTGAAATGAGTAATGATAAACTAGAACCACAAATTCTGATGCTAATTTTTGATATTTTTACTAAAAATTCGGCCCCTCAGTCCTTCACCTGATTACCTCATCATTTGTCTATTTGTTTTTTTAATACAATTAAATCATCACTTTTTATTAATGTTTAATACAATTAAACTATAAATAAAATCTTTTCTACTATTTAAACATAGGTAAATAGAAATTTCAAGGAAACTTCAATGGAAACATACAAAACTAACAACTAAATTTTTTATAATTTTTACTGTCAACAAGACGATCACAGAACATTTAAAAAGTACATAGATAGAACGAACATTTGGTTTTTGATAAAATTCACATTATCTAAAAGAAAAATCGTTTTTTTTTTAAACTTTGGTATTTACACGAGAAAATATGCAACTTTTGCTAATTATCTAACAATCATAAAGTGGAAAATGATACAATAATAATAATACAATAATAGGAAAACTACTCATAATGAGGAGAACAATGAAATGTGTGGTAATTGAACGATAATGGCACTTGATAAATCAATAATAACTCTAGTAATATAACGATATTGAGCAATAATAATATAAAATGAATCAAACTGATAGAACCCTGTTGTTTCTTTAAAATATTTTCAAATTCATCTAATAGAATTGATACTATACAATATTAGTGATTTTAGGTGATTTTTCACTTGTTGATAATTGTGTATAATTGGGCGATGAATCTTTCTTTCTAAATGTTACATAAGTATAAATTAAACTACCTAAAACACTAACATTGATACCGATAAAATTTACCCATGCAAATATATAATCACCACCAATAACCATACCTAAATATGTGACACAGATATTTTTTAAACAACCAATTATTGTGGTTGTTAATGCTGAATTATAATGCGTACATAATACAACACTATATGATAGAATAAATCCCATTATACACGATAAAATGAATTGTATTAAAAATATTAAATCATTCCAATATTTATAATTATAAGCTATTTCAAAATCACCAGTATAGAAAGCAAAGAATATTGCCGGTATTATCATAAATAATGAATTGTAAAACATTAAACCGTATTTGCCTAATTCTTTTGAATCTAATTTCTTTTTCATATAAACACCATTTGTGGCCGTAAAGAAATCGTTTAATAATACAAATATATAACCTTGTAAATTGAATGCAATATCATTACTAGCCGCAATTATAGCACCAATTATCATCATATATACACTAAATTGTACACTAAAACTTGGACGTACACCTAAAATATACAATTCTAATATCATTGTCATTAGAATCGAGAAACGTCTTAATGCTGTGAACATTGGTAAACTTAATTCTTTTGTACCGCCAAGTCCAAATAACATATTACCAATATAGATTAATGGTAATGGAAATATTTTATTGATTGTATTCAATTCGAAACTAGGAAAATTAACTATATGGAATTTCTTTCCTAAAAACAGTACAATTATTGTGGCTGCCATTTGTCCAATACCAAGTACTTGAAATGATGGGAAACCATACGTTGTCAATACAGTCTTATTTATTACGGTTATCATGAATGAAGCAACACCATAGAATGTTGCCGATAAAATCCGTTTAAATAATACTGTTTGTGTATTACCTTCGTCTAAACACTGGCTTAAAGTAGTCATCTTTTTGCCTTCAATTACGATTACTTTAAAGTTTAATTATATTAACATTTTTATGCAATTTTGTGAATAACTATTAACTAATTCTATTAACAATACACTATTAGTTGGGATTGTTGTTAATTTTAGTTTTTAACAAACAACGTCTCCCACTTTTACACGTCAAAGAATTGAGGTTATGTTGGGCGAATTATTAATAATCATCGAAAAATTATGAAAAACGACTTACTTTGAAAATTGCTGATATTTACGAATATTGAACTTGTATATTTTGCAATTAATTGCACAAATTTGTGGAATTTTTATCGCAAACAATGCAATAGAAATCAAAAATGCCGGCGAAATTCTCACGCACTGTTGCCAAGTCTTATAATAAACCATAGATAATATAATAAACTATCTTTGATGTTCTCAAAAAAAAAACAACCTTTTCAAACTACAATATGTGTAGTTGAATTCTGAAGTAAATATTTCAAGATAACAATTACACTAATATTTTTGGCATAACTTTTTAGCTTTCTAATTGCTATTTTTGATATTATCGTCGGTAATTCTTTAGAAATATATATAAATTTGACACTATCGCAAAGTTGACTGCTTGATTACTGCGACATCTATGATAAAGTAGGTAAAGTAGTTAGACTTTAGGTTGATTCGAACAGATAGCAGCACCTTAGCATCTATCGGTTTGCTTAAGCTGACCATACACTGCCAAATTTGGTTCTTACGCCTGAACTGCACACTTGAGCTTTTTAAAATATTTTTGCCATATTTAACTGATAGAAAATCTAAGAAAAGAATGTGATATTGGTAGCAGACCAATGCTTTCAAATCAAAGAAGTCAACAATAGGCCGAAAGGTGATGATGCAGCGGCTAATGAAGCAAAATTGTTCAATAAGAATATTTAAGACAATTGCCAAAAGAAACAGGTTTAAAGGATGAAACACTCACGGAAGACAGGATCGACTCAAGATAAATAGTATAAGAAGTTCACAACTATCAGTCAATAAAAATCTACGCAACTGCTTACTTTGCTGCGAGATCTGGCCGACTCTGATAGTAAGAATGACTACGAAGAAGAGTGCTCAAAAAACTATAACAAGTTGCGTGAAGTGATGAAGAATCGGAAGAATCGTTTAGCGTTCAAGTGATTATATTATAATATCTGGATTCATTATTTACGCTCAAAAAAGTATCTGGCGAACGCAACACATAACTGGTCTGTAAACTCTTATCTAGCAAATTGGAACAATTATATAACAATTTATTCCTTCCCCAAGAAGTATAAGAAGTCGGTCCAAACTTTTCTGATTCTGTAGGTTAACTTTCTTTCGGTGCCGCCTTTGGATAAAGTAATAAAAAAGTTAAATATTCAACAAAGTGCTGCACGTAACATTAAGCAAAAAGTGTACAAAAATGCAGCTCAAGGCAGCTGGTTCCTTTGTTGTGGCCATAGCCAGGCCCTGTAAGAAAGAAACAGAAAAAAAGTGATCCCAAAAAAGAGAGTTTGGCAGAAATCATGACATTACAATAAACGAATCGGAAACAATTTGCTTAAAAGTAAAACACAAAATTTTTGAATGCTCAACACTGGCAAAAGAATTGATACATTTAGGAACTTATCTGTAAAATTACCTTTTTATTACGGTCAACATTAGGTAAATGTTCCGCAAAAAGCAACTGTGTTTTCTTAAACTCAGAGTTTGTGAAACAAAAGGCAAAGAATACAATGTTAGCAAATCTTCCAAGAAACATGTTCTGAGCCAGCAAGACGGAACAATGTAAAACCATTTTAGATGGCTCCAAAAAATCCAAAATCACGGATTTTTGAAAATTTCCAGTAGAGTTGTATTTCAACGAAAAAATCTTAGTAAAGAAACAAATTATAAAATCGTGATTAGTAAAATCTGTTAAAAATCTAGTCTTTTTTGCGTCCAACGGAATTTGATCGCTTGAATCAAGTCTTGCTAGCATCTCCCGGTTGATTTAGATAAAATTTTAAAAGAAAAAATAAAGATTCTTGAAACTGAATTTGTCCAAAAATTTGACCCCAAGAAATTATTATAAAAACTACTCTAAAAGATTAGGTTGTGATATTCTAGGAGCTAACAAGAAATTTACTAAAAATTGATGAATACCTTGTAAGAAGTGTAACAGTTGAGTTATAACATTCAACTGTATAAAACAAACGAAGATTGAGTTGAGTCAGTATAAAAATAGCATCATCTTCTGTTTACACAACATTGTCAGTACCTACACAAACAAAACTCCGTTTAGTGTTACAAGTTAACAAAGCCATTTATTTGGCACATAGACACAGTAGAAGAACTAAGACAGTTAACAAATTGTTCGCTATGAACATCGGTTACAAGAAACACTTACTTACATCTCCCAATGCCACATCTAGTTACTTTAAGAGCATGTCTTATTAACAAGATTGATTCTGGTCATTTTAACTCCCCCTAATTTAGTAGAATTTGTTGTGCCACTCTTAATTACAGCCCTATTATCATTTATTACAATCTGTGTAAACATCATATCGCTGTTTTTTGTTTGTTGCTTTAATACGTGTAAAAAAAATCGACAAATATTTTTAGACACGTTCGTTTTAGAGTCGAAAAATACCACGGGAATATTGGAAGTATACGTAAATGGATTAGCATTAAATCTTGTTATTTGGGTCCCTTGGATTCTGTAAAGTATCGGATTTGTCAGATTTATTTACTGTATTTGTGGCACAAAATTTCTCATCTTACAATTATTTGATTTCTTATACACTCGGCTCTATATAAATGAGCTCAATTTGTTATTTCGAAAATATGGAAAGATATAAGGCAGTATTGGATCTAAGAATTGAGTGGAGATTTGAATTATTCAAAACAGTCGCATCGGTATGCCGTGTATATAGAATCCCCTTTGCTTTTGATTTGTCAATCTTCACTTTTCAAAACAGTGGGGGAGGTATTGTTGTTTTTTTTTCTCTCGTTCGTTTCTCCATACATTTTAGATTATTTTTATTCTACAAGCTAGCCGACCTCTCAACTTTTAACAAGACTAATTACTCAACGTAACTACTTTCCAAGACTTAATTGCCTGTCTTTCTAACGTCAATTAAAAATGTTATTTCGATTTGGTGGACATGCGATAAACGAGGAAATTGATTAGAATTAGAAATGCGTTGGGATTTTCGTGGTTTGAGCACACGAATTCAGTAGGACAGTAATGAGCAAATTTACATTCGATGATATTTTAAAAAATTCACAACACTCACCAGTCCCGCTAGTCGTTCTAGAGAGGTAAACTCGATTCATATATTTTGTAAACGAATGACATCAACAACGTACATGTTTTCCACTATTGTAACAATACGAACGAGTATAGAAGAACTAAAAGCAAAAATCATTCTAGTGTTGTATTGTATGGACTATGCAAGTAGTAGAATGAAGTCCGGAATGAAACATGTAAGTCAGATAGAAGCTCACGTGCCTACAATGCCCCATGGGAACACTAACACGCCACCGCCATAGTACCAACTCCTCGAACTAAGAATAATAAAGTCGACTTATGGTGCGCAATTACACAAAATATATTCACGGTTTTTTATAGCTCCTTGCGGCGAACGAATCGCCTTCATGCTTTTATTGTACCAAAGAGAAAAGGAAATTGATATGTAATTGTTTTTTTTGTCGGTTCGCGCCCCCACCCTAATGTTTCCCGTATAGATTGGACTACTTATGAAACAAAATTGGGAATATTTCTACTAAAAATTATTGGTTGGTTATTTCTATCGAATCGAGCCTATTTAATAGACAGCTATAGATGATACGGTGGGAATATCGCCACATGTTTGGAGAGAAACGACAATTTCAAGGGGCTTCCACTACCGAATTAAGTGGCTCGTTTTAAACACGTCGCCCAATAATTTCCCTCATCATTTCCACTATTATCTTGTTAGTGGAAATCCAGTTCAAATAAAATAATAAGCTTTAGTCGTTCCTAGTAAGAACAATTTTTATGGCGGCCGATTCTAAACACAATCACAAATCTCCCTTCAACCATAAACTATTATTCTTCCACGTTATAGCTACATTCTTTTATTTTCACTTTAATCGTACAGTAGTAGCAATAACATTTCCATCATTTATACACGTTGCTGAAATTAGAAAAGCAAAATTATAGACGCCACTTGGATTAGGATAGAAGCGTTCTTGAATGTATCCCATGGGATGAATTCAAAGTCGCATTTCAAATTGTGGAATTCTTATAGTTGTTTTCTTTTTTTTTCTCCACTTACAACATGTTATGGCCGAAACGACGGTCTGCACTATTACAAAACATTAACTGTAGGTATATATTGGATAGAAACGTAGCTGTTCTCTGTTATGTTACTATCAAACAAAACAACGAATAAATAAAATGCAAACAACAACAAAACAAGAACAGTTTCTACGTCGGACCTCGATATTATGAATTTTTTGTGTCTGGTTGAAGAAGTGACACAATTTCCACGATTGGACCACCGAAGGCTATTTATTTAAATAAAATATCAGACGAGTAATGCTTATGTGTTATGTTTAGCCTCCAGGTTCCTCACTAGACTCTTATATGTTTTTTTTTTGTTCCGTTTATTCTTATAGTAGCTTTGTATTTTGGCTCTTTCAACAATAAGGTGTTTGTTGTAAGAATTGTATTGTTTTCAAGTTTTGCAAATAACTAAAGAATAAAATGAAGACAATAGCAACCGTTCGGATTTGTTTTTATTTTATAAACAACAGAGGAAGTTTCATGTTGTATTGTATTAAAAATTAAAAACGCTGAAATACGGAAAGAACGAATAATGTAATCGAATAATTGCATTGTTACAGAAATGTTATAGACGAGTAAATGATGGACTTTCCCATTTAAATAAAATCAATTAAATTGAGAGAAGAAAATTGGAACAAAAGAGTTTGAGATTTCATTCTAACAAAATCAACTCGACTTGATTGTAAGGTTGTTAAAAAATCCAAAAGTTCAGTCCATCAGTGTACAGTTTGTCCCTAAGATATGGAGGATCGACCTGTAATCTGTGGCTTTTTGTCGAACAAACTTTCCATCTAGTTACATTATTGAAAACACCGGTGTAAAAATGGGACAATACTATTTGTTTTGATTTTGCATTTTGCATCGAGTGGTGCAAACGAGAAAAGTCGCTCCGTCTACTGTTTACAAGTTACATCAGGCATGTGCAACGTATGGCCCGCGATCCGGCCCTTGTAATTATTTTCAAATCTTATTGAACACGGCCCTCAGAAGCTTAAAGAAATTTTAATTTGCTAATTATTACGTTAATATATAGGAGTATCATATGTACAGGCTGTTTTTTCTAAGTATGGACGGCTGCGGAATCTCCCATTAGCCGTTAAGCAAGAGAAATAAAAGTTCCTAGAACATGCACAGCTACGGATATAAGGAGGATTCAGGACCCCAAAAAGTTTCTTGCTTAACGCTAATGGGAGATCTGGCAGCCCTCAACAAATAGAAAAAACACCCGGTATTATATAGATTCCGGTCCGCTCCGGAGCTGCCTCGTCTTTACATTGGACTAACGCTCACATTTTTGCTGTTTCGATGCAGCACCTGTAAGTCTTAATATGGGTATGGTAGCGAAATTTTCTGTTTGATATCAGTTGAAAATATATGGCATATCGTCCGAAATGCCATATGAATTGTAAATAAAATTAAAAATAATGGAAGTCCAAAAGTGTTGATGTTACTTTCTTCTAAGTAAATATTTTTTATAATGAGAGTACTCATTCTTATTAATTGCAGCTTATGTAGAAACCTGATGTATCCAGTTAACTTTCCGGTGCAAAAGCGAGACAACGCTTTCAGTCCTTTTTAATTGCTCTTCTTGCATTTTGCACTGAACAATAATATGTGATTTTGCAGCGGCGTTTTCAATTGCTATCCTTATACGGGCAGATCTTTGTGGGTGTTAACAGTACATAAGTGACCTTTAAGGTTGACTTTACACTTATTTAACATATATTTGTAATTCTCGTATTCATATAGGTAAATCTTCTAACAACTCAAGAAAATTAGATAAAAATGCTTTGTACGGTTCAAAGGTTCTTCTATTTGTCTGGAGTAATAATTGTAGTAATGAACCACAGAAAAACGGCAATGACTCTGGAACTAAGAGCATGTCAAATTAATGGAAAAAGCATTAAGGACAAAAGTTGGAAGGGTATATCAAGTTAGTAGGCAGACGAAAATAAGAAGGGGCCAAATCATCTTGTTACAAGAAGCTGTCAACGATATTGATACAGCAGACAGAGCGAAAACGGTATGACAATTACATATGAAGAAAACAGGTTTTATTTTTGCTCCTCTCTATCGTCATTGGCTATTTTCAATGTTTGGGGTCGTTTAAGAACTTATGTTGTTCATGAAAGAGCATCAAATATTTGCTTCAGTCTTCCGATAAAGCAACTATAGATTTTCTGCATCAAAGACGCATTCAGAACCAACAGCACCCGCTAAAATCATTGCTTATCTAATCAAAAATTTTCTATTGATCCGATTTTAACACAGCAGCAGAACGTGGGAAAACGTTTTATATCCCATTCTAAAGAATTTTTCCTTTGACAATAACTAGATACTTTTTTTAAGCATGTTGCACATTTCAGAAGATATGGAGATTAAATGGTCAACAACAAGGAACGAAAGAAACTTGCAACAAACGTTGCTTCACAATTATACTAATGAAACAAGTGGAGATATGTTTACTCTGTCCATAATGTTGCCCATAATGTTCAGCGACTGAAATCAACTTTACTATGTTATTGTATGCAAATGACAGTTTTATAAATGACATTTTATAGGAAGATTCTAAATTTTTTGTTTTTGTTTCTAATCTTGAAAAATGCTAGACATTTTACCTTATAATTTACAAAACTGGGATCAGATAGTTTTGTGTAAGGAAAACCTTGTCGTTCTCCTAACAGGACTATGTTGTTTAGGACTTTCCGTTGTTATAACCTGGATTTTAAAGGTACAAAAATATTGAGTTTTGTAAATAATAATTAATAGAAAGTATTTACAGTTGATAAAAGCAGTATTTTGGTTATTACCGGTTATAGTGTGCATATGTATTTTAATGGTGCTGCCATCTTTAAAAACATTGCTCGTTGAAAAAGTATTACCAGAATATATCGATACGATTAATGCGATTTTATGCAAACATTTCAATTATTCAATTATTTGAATAAAATCGGATTTTATTATGTTTTAAACATAAATTATTAATGTAATTTCTAAAATTAATACAATTCCACAGCTGTTACTCATTGTATTAGTTTGAATTGTACGTTTTTCACAACATATATCAGCATCAATCAATGTGTTGACAATAATAGAACACTTTTATGTAGCAACTGATTCAACAACAATTTTGAAATTATTAAATTATTATTATGTTTTATATCCGAATTTATTGTACAATTTCACTTTTCCTTAGATCGTTGTTTCCCTCTTGTTTGTTCAAAAACACTAATAGCAAGTCATTTGTCCCATAAAACTGACTTTAACAAGGGTTCTCATCTACTTGATGATTTCTTTTTGAAAGGGTCTTAACGTGTACATACTTTAATAGGACTGCGGTAAACATTATTACCGTTTTCCGATATATCATAAGCAATAGGGAGAGATTTGTATAGATTTAACGTGTGATTGTTGTTGGAAATTAACATGATTTTACGATAAATCTATCAATATATGTGAAGTTATCGCAATTGAAGAAAATAGCTAATAGTTGATTGTGATTACTGTTAGAAACTAATTAATACTATATGAGTGAGTATTTGATATTGACTCATTCATGATGAGCACTTTAATAATTTATCTATCAATATTCAAGTTATTAAACATAGAACAACAAGAATAATTAATTATTTTAAGCGCTGTTCATATTTATAATCTCAGTTTAGAGCGGTATACATTTTCATGTATTTGTGTAACTTGATTCAATGGATTTGTACACATTGTAAAGAAATTCGAGATTTTCAGTATGGGTTTTGCTGAATTTTTAACAAAAAAAAAATTATGAATGCCTAATTTATGAATCTGACATTCCATAATAATTTCAAGAAATTTAACGTAAAATTATAGCTCGTAACAATAATAATTACTTCAAAATCGTATTGTTTAACTGAAAGCGAAAATAGATCGATTATATAATCTTCTAAGAGGTAGATAATATAGACATCCAGTCAGATTTCGCTCATAAGCGCAGTGCGCCAAATCAAATCTTCTCTTTTTTTGTTACGAGAGGAAAACTTTTAGAGGAATCGTGTGTTGGAGTTTCCACCAGACTAAAACCTCCCATCTTTGCAAGGTGCGAGTCCATGACTTTTCTTTCCCTTATCTGAACAGCCCGACTTCACTGGAAACGTAAAGTGGACAATGACGTCTACATGCGAAAAAAGTTCAGCAGTCTAAGCAGAGAGCCATTTTTGGCCACCGGTTCTCCTCGCTGTAGTCGAAGGCTTCTCTAACCAAGCGATTAGGATGGTCGGAAATTGTGGAGAAGGCCTTGATGGCAATCTTAACGCAGATATCTCTTCATGTTCGGCATGCTAATCTCACAATATAGTTGGGTGTTTCTAACAAATGGTGCACTGGAGGGCGACCTTAGAAATGTATTCTGAAGGACTTGGAATCGATGAATGGAAGTTTTAGAGACATGTCCTCACGCTAGTGAGCCAAAGGTGAATGTGGATCTGATGATGTATTTGTATGGACGAACTTTGTTTTCCGTGGACAGTTTGCTGCGGCTACAAACTAACGGAAGCAGTAGGCCCCAAACATGTTTGAAGCGAGTTTCAGCATATCAGAAGCAGTTCTTGAAATTTAATCGTTTATTTAGGTAGACATCTAGATGATTTACTTTCTGTTTGCATTGTATGGGTCAAAAGAAATCGTGAGGTTGGTCGTATCGACAAGTAATTGGTAACACTGAATTCTTTTTCGGATTGGCTTCAATCCTCTAGAGGCGCATCTAAGATACAATATTATCGACTGCTACCTAAAGTCTCGATATAACCAAGGTGGGATATGTAGCTCTAATGTAGATGGTCGCATCATCTGCGTAGATGGCGAGTTGTTTTCGTGGATTTTTGAAGATGTCGGCGATGAAAAGATTATAAAGAAGGAAGAGTCTTCCTTGTACATTCAGTTATAAATAAAAAACAGTAGCAGTAGACAAAAAAATCAACACAATCTGTCTGATCTTCATTGACGGAGTAAGTCACAGAAAAATGAGAGATATAGTGATGGATTCTGAAATATGTTATAAAGCTTATGTTGTCAACATTATGGGAAAATCTTGTGCCTTATTTCTTTTAAGGTCTACTACAATTAAAAAAGGGTCTTCTTTAATAATTAACTTGGCTTCCTAATTAGGAAACAATTCTACTTTGGCTGCTCTATGTTTCAAATTTGGTCTGTACAGGGCCTATGTCCAGAGCCGGCCATAACGGGCCTGCAAGGGATGCACTGCAGGCGCACGCCCCTGTTTGGGGGGCGCAAAAATGAGCTTTGAAGATTAAATTAAATTAAAAAAAAATAATCTGAAGGGCGCCTATGCTATTTTAAGATGTCAAAGACGATCAACATAACGTTTTAAGGACACACTAGACTAATATTTCAAGCTGTCCACAAAAAAATTAAGTATTAAAATTTCAAGAGCAAAAGGTGGACGACGACTAAAAGAAACAACAAAATTGATGAACGTTGCATCTATTCTTACAAATTTCAGGAGAAATGCCACTTTAGACGTATGCCGTTTTTGTGCTTTTTGGTTTCTTCTATCAAGGAGACAAATCTGCGTGAATAGCAGCTTATGTGAAGAAATGTTTATTGGTAATAGAGTTGTCCAACTGCAAAGATTCCGGAGTGATTCAAAACAGACGTTTTGCTTGAGGTGGATTTTCATTTATCGCGGAGAACTCTTTTTACTCAAATGTACTTACTTTATAAGCGAAAAGAAAGCATTATTACACACGCTACTTTCATTCCAATACAGATATCGAGGGTTGAAATTGTGGACACCTTTGGTTACACATTTTTCACTCGTAATTCATTTAAATTGTCGTTTTCCTTAATTATTTTAGTTCATAATAAATGCGTAATTGAGGCTACTGTAGTGTAGTCGGATTGTTTCTTTCCATATACGTTTATGTACATATAAGCATATTATACATACTATATGTATATAAAGTTGTAAATACAGCATGAATTCGTAGCGGCGACATAATTATATTAAGTTAGGATATCCTTTTGGGAAATAGGACTAAGTGACAGGATAATGCAACCGTTCACTATAGAGCACTGGTGAGCCACGTGACAACAAGCGGTCTCGTCTAATTGCCTAAATCTGTGACGTCACTAATTGTTTCACAATTTCAATTAGGATTGTTCCAAAAGGAAATTCCTAAGAGACCACAACTACATAAACTACATTCTAACTTGTTCTCATTGTTATTGAGATATCCCAATTCAAGCATATATTATAATATTATGAACACAAAACAACGAGAAAAAAATCAATTAATTATTAAAAGAATTTCAATAATTAAGCCGCCCACACAAAAAGAAGATACGATTGGAAATTATTCAACGGATTTTGTTTGACATTCCCGATACGGTCGCCGATCTAATGCAATCGTATCGTTGAAAGTGAACACCATGTGTGAATTTGGATTATATATAAAAGTCCCCGTATACGTCGACAGTTATCTTAGCCCTCTCCAAAAATGTTGTGTGTAATACATATATACATAACAGATCGTGTGTACATATTTGATGGTGATCTTTGGCAAGTCGTCGCCGCGGCCGCCCGAGGCCCATAACTCATATCGAAAACTCGTATATCAAGACACTATCACCCCGTTACTCCTCTTTTATGAAACATTTATCGTCTCTAGACAGTTTCAGGCCATATAAACATTCATCGTGATCACAAATAAACAAGTTTAAATCGGTCTTATCTAACTTGCAAATGAAACAAGAGACACAGTTGGCTTTAATATTCATCAAACAGATCGTAACACTATTATTAGTTGTAGAAAAATTGGAGAATTATATTAGTTTATTAATATTTGATATGTTATCGATTAAATTGTAGTTATATAGTGGAGTGTTTGATATTTTCTTTGAAAAATCATAAATTGGAGTCTTTCTATAAGCTACCTGAACAATCAACATTTCAAAGACAAGTAGTAAATTTGACTTTACTCCTCTTATTGACTGTTTCTTCGTTATTGAATAATTTATATCGGTAGTGATATGAGAGACTTCCGACTATTTCCCCTTATATATCGAACAATCAACATAAAACTCCTTGAAACAAACGCAAGTTATTATTTTTATAGTGAAAAGAATCTCCATCGACCCCCGCCCTATCATGCGTATTTTACACCGAAAACTATGTTCAGCAATCTTAACACAAGTGTGCCTGTATACCTACATGACAATAAAATAAATATAACAGGGAGCTCCCTTTGATCCTGCAGCACTTTAGGGAGCCTGGAGACTTTACTACTACCGGCTCCCTATAGACATTGACGATGACTTTTCGCGTCTTGCAGCTCGCCCCGATTGGACGATTTCTCTATCCACTACGACCGGGGACTGTTTTTTCAAATTTTGAACCAGCAAAAAAAAACACACACACACGCATTATTATAATCGATTTCGGCCGGAAATGACGTCAACAAATCGAACGAGTTGTAATTAAATTATCTTTCAACAATCACAAAAATCGGAACCATATGGTCGGACGATGACGTTTTTTTTTCGGCCAGTTTGTTGTATATTGATTTCTAATAACTAAAGGGTTGTGATTCGGTTGCAAATTGCCGCATTGATAGACATCCTCTAGTGTCCACGTGGCACTCAACTACCGCATTAATTTTATCACATGATTATATCGGACACAATTAGATACATGTGATCATCTGAAGGGGATGACGCGTGGCGTTCACTAAACAACAATAAAAACAACAACAACAACAACAACACGCAAACCCAATTTTTTGTGTTGTACATTTCGTGTTTGTGGTTTTTTTTGTATTTTCCATTTGGATTTTCGAGTGGATAATTGAATCATCTAGTGGCATACCATTTTAAAAGCGTTAACAATTATTTGATAACATATCCAACACTGTTTTGTTATTTTGAACCGTAGTAGCAGCCCGTCGTATTAGAAAACTGGAAGATGTTGTTGCAGGATTGCCCAGTTTCTGTCAACCCAAATGTGGATTTATTTGGTTTGTATTAGATTACACATACCCCCTAGAGTTGCTACAGTAAACCAATAAATAAACAGAAACTTCAATTAGGTTTCTTCGGATAGTAAAACTAGAACAAGACGAGAAAAAATCCTTAATCTAAATAACAACAATTTTAATTCGCTGCGATTATTGACGAAATTGTAATTTTCTACTATTTCGAAAGTTGCATGTTTCTACCTAATCAACCGAAAAGATTTCAATTGGAAAGATGACGTGTTGTTTGTCAAATATTGACCACAAGTACAGTTCGAAACATTGATCAAATAGCAACTATAAGTCAATAAAACAAAATCGTTAAAAACCATAGAAAAAGATGAGAAGTTTTCGCTAGCGCAACATTAATGCGCCTTAGGCGTAAGTCAAACATACACCCCGTTATACACATGTTTTGTATCAGTTAGAAAGTTGAATTTAGCCACATCTGCGATTAACAAACAGAAACAGTGAGTTAACTGAGCTAATGACAAACAGTGCCTCAGGGGGCGCAGTCTTAATCAGAACCAATTCTCTGTGGCGGCGCACCAGCCTCCGGCTACATTGATACGCTATCCAACTGGCTTATTAAAAAAAATAACAGCATACCATTAAAAAAAGCTTTATAGTAGGACCGGTTAATTTTAATGTTGTTTGATTTAATGTTTTGCTTTTTTTGCCGCGATGCAAGACCGTTTGGATTTTTACTGAATTTTAAATACTGTGTAAATATCCCTAAATTACCGACCGGGTGTCTAGTTTGAACATGATCAATTAGATATAATACTATTTTGGTTCTGCTGTCAGTTTTTTTTTTTGGTGAATTTTTGGTCCAATTTCATTACCAAGTGTCTAGACATGCTGTTGTTTCTTTTCAATAAATATACAGTTTCTTAGTGAAACGTTTTTCGTTGTTAGTTGACAGGCTTTAGTGTCGTTCTTTTATAATAAAACAAAAATTTTGCGACATGTGTCAGTTTAGTTGAGTTTTTCCGACTTTAAGTAGTAAAAAGGAGCGAAATAAAAAATAAGTAGAAATCTCAAAGGGACTGGTTAAAATACCATAAAAGTTAGTTTGGAAAGTAAATAACCGTTTGACATAGCAAATCACAGGTTGGTGAGTGGCGGAACAATTAAATATTTGAGTAGATGTTGCAGGTCAGGTCAAGCAGCCAGTTAATAATTGAGCCGCGTGGCTTTTAACACAGCAAACGCCTCTTCTTTTATTCAATACCTTAGCTTCTGTAAACGAGGATTTGACACCTGGCCGCCGGATTGATTATAAAACCACGGGGGAGTTGCATACCACTCATCACCATCAACTAACACAATATCTAGCTATTCTGTTGTCGTGTTTGTATTTTAAGGATGGACTTTGAACAATCCACATTTCACTTGATGTCACTACAAATTCTATCATGTGCTTTTCTGAAATGGTGCTATCTTAGCATACATAAGTTATAAGATACAGGCACAATATCGCTATCACATTTTGACTATAAAACATTATTCACACTATTTCCAGGTCAATGGAAACATTTGCAAATACTGAATTGTTAATAATTGTAATTCGTTCAAATGGTGATTATCTATATTTAAAAAATAAAAGTTGATTAAAATAATTCGTGACAAATTCGCTATTATATTGAAGAGTCTTGTGAAACAGCTTATTGCATATTTAATAACGTTTATGGGATATTCGACCACTATTGCCATCACGTTCACCATTGGAGCACCAAGTCCCTGGAGTGTCCGAAAATTCTACACATTCAACCACTACACTATAGTAGCGAACCGGGGGGAACACCCCGGCCTCGCTGCTATTAATGCCATTTTAAAAATTCATCAACTTTATCCGGCTGTTGTCACCCTTGACCCTTTTTAGTTTTTGATCAACATTGTCAATTCTAAATTATAATGACATTTTTATATTTAGATTTATCGTAAAATCATCCGGATTTGTACAACAAACAATCAAAGAAGAACAAAAAATTGTCGAATAGAATAGTTGTGTGATCGGCAAAGTAGTTGTTATAACCACTTCTGATTACATTTTCGAAAAAATCTATATCCCATCAAAACGCCACTAATTTGTTAGAGGCGAATGCGGCCTCAGATATAGTTGCAGGGGCGGGCGTCGGGACGCCACACATGCGCACCGTGACGCACCCTTAAACTACCATCAGGAATCCAATGGCAGACGTCAGTATGTTATCAGTCAACCCTTAGAACTCTTGGGTGAATTAATTTAAACACACAATCTATAGTGATTTGATTTCATCTCAGAAATTTTCAACGAAAATTCCGTTTAAATCCGAAACTAAAATAGAATGTGAGAAACTATTCGATATAAAACTATTTAAAAGCAAATCGAATAAAAAAAACAGTTAATTTTTAAACAATAAGGACTTTGGTTAATCAGATAATGTTGAAACGGTTTGATTTTACAAGTGTTTGTTGAAAATTGATCAAATCAAAAACGAAATAATGTACAATTTCTAAGAGACATTGTGAAAGAAAAGTATGAAGTTGATTGAAACAATCTTGTAGACAATTGTGATGTATTCGCCTGATAAAATGATGGGGTCCAAAGGACCAACCGGACTGCATGGACCCATCACATCAACGGCCGCCTGTTTTGCCGGTAGATATTCACCAACGTACCGGAGTCCGGAGCCGATGGCGCGTCGTTGTATGCCCAATCCGTCGGTAAGTTTACATTCATTTATTATTAATATTATTGACATGTCTGTTTATATGACTGTATAAGTAAAGTGTGTGTTAAATAGAATACATGATAAAATAAAGAGATAATGTATAAATTATATTATACAGACAGACTCGAATAGCTTTCGATTTCAATGTTTGAATATCTTTAGATTTCTTTGCGGAATTTAAACTGAAACACATCCACAACAACATACGATTTCCTGATTGATGGTTTGTCTTAAAAAATGGTTAAAAATTCGTATATACGTGTTCTATTCTATTTATAGACGAATTTGTGATCAATTATTCACAGGTCTTCGATAGAATTAATTCTTAATTAACGTGCAACAATTCGTTTTTGAGGCCCACCCCATCAAGAGATATTGGAAAATTTTTCTATATCATCAACGATACTTTTTCAGGCTAATTTCTGTAATTTTATTCGAATAAAAACGCCCTTTTATAATTCCGATGAACAACAAGAATCAGCGTTGAGTACGCACTTAGTGTAGAATAATAAGTTAAAGAAGACAAGGGCCATAAACATGGGGAATTATTCCAATGAATTTCACTTGTTTATTGGGATTATACTCTTAATTTATTACAGTAAATTTCACTCTCTCTTTCTCTCCTTCCCCGGCCAATTTTACAAATAGACATTTAAAAACACCCTTATAATAAAAACGTGGAATCCCTTTGCATTTTTGTTCCGTGTAAATTATCATTTGAATTAAATTCTGGTATTTATAAAACAATAATAAAATTCTTTTATTATTATAGTATCGGTCAATAAATGTCGCTGTTTTTCTCTATTTATATGTGTTTAAGTTTAGTGAAATAGGGTTTTCTCAATATGACTAGAACGAATAGTAGTAATAGTAAGCTTTTCCAGCCGCAGATCGACTCAATAAAATCAAGAGAATAGTTTGCAGGAACGAGAACGCACTTTACTTTTATTTTTATTGTGTTAGTAAAGTTGTTGCTTTTACGTTCAAAAATCCAAACAATAACAAATCTATCAGTCTAGAGACTCTCATTAATCATCTAGTTTTTACAATGCTAATTTATTCATTTATTTATGGCGTGTTTTATGATTCTTCTTTATGTTGACAGCGTTGAGTGTCTCAATTAAAGCTTAAAAAATCTTTTAACTTCTCAATAAATTAATAGAGAGCTAAATGCAATACTCAGTTTATCTTTTTTGAACACATTTTGGAGATTTGTAAAAATAAGAATTAATTTCATTTATAAGAATTCAATACGATGCAGTAACTATTTGAGTCGTTCAGAAGTCAATGAGATTAAATTTATTTTTTGATAGTTAATTTTAATCGAATCGATAGAATCTTTTAATGAAGGATGGTCTCAATCGTCTTTGTGGCTGAAAATATCACATCATTCAACTATTTTTGAATGGACATCAAGGCGTATCGTGTTTATGAGAGCCACAAGACTGCGCTATATCTGACCGTTAAGTGAAATTTGCCCAGTTTTTTCAGAAAGGAGAAATTTACAAAATTGTGAGTCCAAAAATTGAGTAATAAATCACATTTGCTACAGGATATTAGCAGAAAAACCTACATAGAATAAAACCCTAAATATTGTTGTAGATTATTTTCACTTTAAAGCTCCCTACACTTTGAAATTCTCTGTAAAAAAAGTTTCTTTGCAAACTTCATACACTTGATGAGCTAGGAAAGTAGAAATAAAAGACTAGAACGAGAGCCACTTTTATAAGAATGAAGTGGCGACACACTCTTATAGTTATTTCAATCGAAAATATTATAATTATTTCGATTTAGCTTGTTTTAATGGGGCCTAAAGTGGGATTTCGTGGTTCTTGCATTACTGTGTGAATTGCATTGTTTACCGCCTGAAATTCAGGAGTATCGAGAAATTTATAACTTTGAAAATTTAATGGGAATATCCAAAAGCTGGCCCTATAAGAAGTGCATTTTTATTGGATGTTAGTGTAATTATTGTACAGGTTTATCTAAAAAAAAAACACATCTTATTGTTAGAATCAACTGGGTATGATATTCTCCATTGATACACAATCTGAGAAGTTTGGATGTAGTAATACGTGTTTGTCAACAGAATAGTAAGCAATGCATCATTGATGGGCCACCTGAGCGCCGCGATCGTACACTCATGCATTAGTTAGCACAACTAGTTAGTTGAGCTTTCCGCTGGAGCTTTTTACAAGACGAAAAAAGCATCTTCTGATTTTCCCATAACGATTCACAATGATTTTAACAAAAGATGGTGATTTTTTCGGAACAAACTAAAACAAAATATTAATTAAATCACACTCATATTAGATAATATACTATTCGAATGTATTACTAGAATTCAATTAATATTACTGTAAGGATCTTGTGGGATAAATAGAGTGCTTAGATAGAATTTGGTAGTTGAAGTAAATTCGCGGCCATATCCCCAAAGGATCAATAAATTGTGGCCAGCAAGAGCCACTAAAGTTGTTAAATGAATTTATGGCTACTCGACGTCAGACAGTGGTCATTACCGAATTTATAGTGGTTACAATTTATAGATCTAAAAAGATAGTAGAGAATTTATTTCTTTCATACACTAACTGGAAACGGGATGAAATATTTGCCAGTTAGATTTTATTATTAATAAAATAATTTTATATAGTTATCAGCCAATGACCACAAATTGGACATTAACAATTATTTTATTAATTCAATACAGCACACTTATTATGGTTATGGTTGTCTAATTAAGAGCAAAATGAATTATGAGAGTAATTCAAAAGTGGAGCATCTATTAAATGCCTTCTCCATTCTATTTAGAAACTTTGACTTGCTCGTTAATTTAAAAGTCGGTCCAATTACTTATAAACTTGTATAATTTCCAAGATATATTATTATTATACCTACTTTTTCCTCTTGTATTCTAATAAAAGTTGGGAAAATGTTGCTGTTTTAATTACAGAGGGAGAATATTTGAGCTACGTCTACATTTCAGAAAATTTCCTTATTGATTGATTAATTGACATCGGTAAAACTAATGACAGTTTTTATGTTCCCATTATGGTTTTTTTCCCTTGTTTCTCATTCGATTCTATTGCAGACCATTCAAATTATCGTATAAAAAATAAATGTGAAGAATAAATTAATAGTACATTTAAACGTAATTAGTCGTTTGCAATCTCGTTTGTAATTAACTAGAGTTTATTATCATAGAATCCAATTTGTTCTATTCGACTTACAAATTGTTAAATTGGAATAGTAACGGCATCTAACACGATTTTCCAACTTATGATACTTGTAGAGATGTATTTATTATTCTATCTTATATAAGAATTGTTGTTGATAAAGTTGGGACTTTGGAAAATCAATAAATATACCTTCATTATGAATTATAGATCTTTCATAGAGAAATTTACGTTCTACAAATACATGAAAGTATAAGTTTTTTTTTTCTTAAATTAATTCCTTCGACTTCCTTTTTGAATACAAACTGTAAATAATTAAGACAGTTGGTTGTTTTTGTGTTCATAATATTCGAGTAGTTTTGTTTGGTTTTATCTGTATTCTTCCTAGAAGACGTCTTCTTGTTTTAGAGTTTTTATTTAAATATTAATAATCAAAACTATACTTAGTATATGATGGATATAATTTCAAAATTATTTTTACTTTTCAATAAAGTCCCCAATAAAATACTTGCAATTGCCACATGAATCTCTCAAAGTTTTTGGGAGACGAGAGAAGCTTAATGATGGAACCTACTTCGTTTTCGTTGGAGCTGGATTACCCATCTATTGTTTTGATTTCTGCTTATATATAAGTGTATAGAGGTAAATATTGGAGGGCAACTGTTAAGATCGCCTTTTTGTAATAGAAATGGCAGCAAAGAGCTAACAAGGCGCCGTATAATTTAACACAAGATATGCTTTTGTTTTCTTATTAGAAACACCTATTCTCACTAGGGAGATAGGTTTAGGCAACTCAAAATTTTAAAGTTTTATTCTTCCATAGATTGTCAATAAAAATATTCAGAATTTGAAATAAAAATTTCAGTTCTTGGATGTCATTATTTACGAATTCTAAAAGACGAGTCAAAATGTCAAAACGAAGAATATGAAGAAAGGATGATGTCGAAATCACAGATTAATCAGTAGATAGTTCAAGTACTGTCTTGAGTAAGTTATTTTCAGTCTATCTTTTTCAAATGCGTTTCTTGTATAGTTTAAATTAGACGTTCTTCACCATTCAGGTTGAAAATTGATAGGCAGTTTCTTTATACATTTATGGTCAATATGAACTTAAATTCAAAGCATTATCATTATTTAAAGTATTATCTATATAAAAGTCCTCAAAATTTCAAGAAATTATATGTATTCCGGTCTTGCCAAAAAAACTCGTTCAAAGAACGAAGTTCTAAACCTATTTTCCGCTTAAATTGACAAGACATTGTTATCTAGTTAGGCCGATAGGAAACGAATAAATACTTAAATTACGAACATTTACCTAATTAAACGGTATTGAAAGACCATTTAAATGCATAATTCTAGATTTATTCCTAGGACAGCTAAACATCTTTTATATTAGTATGTTTTCGAAGGTATTATCTTTTTAGCAGTAGAGATAATTTGGTGATAATTATAAAACTTTGAGTCGCCTTATTTCCACGCCTGTTTCATTGCTGTATAGCTAAACGGCCTCTGTGGAAAGATCAGGGATACATCATTCGATAAAGAAGATCAAAGGCAATAAATTTTCTACAATTGCGTAATTGAAATGTTATAATTTTGATTACTTTCATCAGGTGTACGTATGGTCTGAAAAAAACACCTGTATTGTCATACGAAAGTGTACATAATTAAAGCCGATTAAATAGAAAACAGTTAACATCAATTATTTATTACTATTTGAGGTTTCCATCCTTTTTTTTCCATTGTCCTATATTATACTATCAAAAATATAATAAATAATTCATATAAACTATAGTGTAGGTATTCGTATCGCTAATATTAGAAATAAATAAAGCTATAAACTATATAACATTATAATCGGCAATGATAGTGGAGTAAAAAACGAATAACAAGTCAAGGAAGATGTAATAATATTCGGACGTGTGTCGCCTAGAAAATCTTTGTTATTCTAGCACTTACAAAAAAAAAATTACAGTGGCGTTTGTGAAAAAAGGATAAACATGAAAGTACGATGCTCTAGGGTTGAATAGGCTTAGGTAATTTTAATCAATTAATTTTGAAGGTGCATAGCTTTTCTATCAGGCAAAACAAACCAAAGTACTAACAAATACTATATATCGTTTTATTATCGAATCAACCAAAGTTTTTGAAGCAAAGAAGACTTCGTAATAGAATTCGACTTCAAATTATTTCTTTGTTAAAAAGTCACAACTGGAGGCAGAATCTGCGGTCCACAGAGAAATGGTGGCAAATTTTCAGAAAACTATTCATAAGACTAGGTCAACCTGAAATTAGAGAAAGAAGCATTAAATCCTTTCATGTGCCCTGTCAAAAAAAAAATTAAAATAAAAATATTTGAAACTTTCTCTCCAAAATATTTGGAGAGAAAGTTTTAAAATGTTACGTTGTATATTTAAATGAATTATTTTTTAATCAGAATTAAGCATTAAGACACCTATAATATTACCAAAAATACTGAAAACTGTGAATCGTTTTCCGTTAGACCATGTTGTTTCGATATACTGACTTCATCTAACTTTTTCAAAACATTTCTTATTGTAATCCAAAAACCAATCAATCAATTTTAATTACTGTACTTCAGGCTACAAGGGTGAACTGTCTAATTATATATAATTTATATACTTTTCTTAAATGGTTACAACTGCCGTTTCATTACCGGTATGAAGTTCAAATTACAATAAATATACTTTAAAAGCTAGAATCTTCCAAAACGCTATTATTTTATTAAAAAATCCGAGTGTTCATCTAATTCTAATGAGAATTTTCCATAAATAGGTAAATGAATTTTTTTTCGGATGAAGTTCTGTTGCAAATGCATCTCCCTTCCTAACGGGCCATTTTGCTAGTGCGCCTCTTATGGTCAGAGGCCAAGCTATCTTGGTGGAGCTATACCTAACGTCGCCCAACAACGTTTACAATGCCAGATCTAAGCTTAAGCCCTTGAGGTCCGGCCCTAGAGCGGCAACATTTGGGAAGTAATAAAATAAAATATAGAAACAAAATACTGGACTGGTGTATTAGCGCTAATAGGCATCGGCAAGTTTGATTTATAATTTTTTGAAAAATTTTAAACTATTTCAGAACGATTTCGAGTAGAATCTGAAATATATTTTAGATTTATAATTAATCGATTTGTTATCCATCCTAACAATGACTAAAACCAATGACTAAAGAAAGAAACTGATTTTTTCAAGTTTCCTTTTAAGGTTTCCAATAAGTGTGGACATACTTACTTCACAATAATAATCTTGACAATGTCATTAAAATTTTAACAGTGAATGTAAATTCATGGCATTTTTGACTAGTTGATTTAATTACAGACAAATATTGAGAAAAAGGAATAATTTTTGAATTTCACACTATAGTTATCAGAAGAATAGTTCAAATAAAATGTCTGAACTATTTCGTACATTTCAGTCGTAAAAACATAAATAGAAGCATGTAGAAAAATACATTTCAACCAAAAATATCTCGAACTTATTGTACCGTAAGATTTTTATTATTTAAAAGTTTTTTAGGAAACGATTTTGCTGAAATCAGCAAATTTAAATTGCTTATATTATGGTTATTTTGAAGACTGAAATATCAGACCTTAAAACCAAACAAGCGCTCTCATATCGAAAGGAATCCGAACCTCCAATATCAATGATTCTTGTTTCGATTATTGCATAAATTTCAAAAGTTATTGCCATTTATTTCATTTTCATTCAGGAAAAGAACAGATACCCTATTTATTGAATTTACAAGTTAACTACCTATATTTTCTAGTATTACGAAAAGGACAACAGACCAGGGCTAGGGCGGTGTCGCAGTTAAATCCGCCACTGCCCTTGCCAAGCCTACAACCATTTCCAACAAAGAATAGTGAAGAGAAAACATATTTTTCTATTTTGCGTCAATAATAGTGCTATTTTTAAACTTGCTACTTTATCGAAATGAGCTCATTTCGATACTTGTGTAAAAATGGAAAATGTAGTAATTTTTTCCCCTAACGTTGGTATTGATTTCAACAACTGTCAAAAATCGTAAACAAAATCAACAAAATACATAGTAATTTTTGGTAACATATACAACCACTAATACATCAGTCAAAGAAATCAAATAATGTTCAATTGTTATATCAGTAACACCAACTCCCACCAATTTCCCTAAATTACAAAGCTCGCAATTTTTTTTTTTTTTGTAAAAAAGGGCACAAAATAGGGAAAATAGAAAAAATAGTATAAAAAACTCGTGTCAAAAGTCGTATATTGCACTCGTCCTTTAGAAAACTCGCGCTTCGCCGTTCGTTTTCTAAATTTGAACTCGTGCAATAATTGACACTTGTTTTTTAATATACTATTTTTTGGGCTTCTGTGTGATCAAACGGTACAGATTTTGAACTTCTCGTAAATCAAACCAACTTCACTATGAGTAAGTCGTTAATTTATAAAGACTTCAGCAGAACACAAATACTCCATTGAAGCCTTCAATTACTGACAGTGCTATAATTTTTATAAATCGTTTAATAATTCGTAAATTAAACCTCGTATTGTTAGAAAATAGAAAAAAGATCCATTCACTTACGTGTTTTTTTTTATATCGATTATCGATACTTATTCCTCTTTAACTCTCATCAAATTTGATTCAAACAGTTTTTTTCTGTTATACAAAATTGTTTTCATGATTACGATTATCATAAAAATCTGATCTTGGCAATTCGACAACTCAATTAAGAATAATCCTTTTCAACCCCCCCATATAAAAACAACTCTCATAATAACAACTCGAAGTTTATTTGTTATTTAAAATCGTAATGTTGACAGCTCATTGTTGTAAAAAAAGCGCATAATCTGACAGTAAATCGAAAGGTGCGAGAAATAGAACTATTAAAAAGTGGATTACGGTACTATTATTATTTGGCACCCTTTCGAGAAGTGGTTGAAAGCAATGGGGTGTTTTAAAATAGGGGTAGGAGGTAGATTTCACTACTTAGCGATGTATTTACCTGATCGTATCGTCTAATAATTATTGTCAAGCCTTAAGTGTAAAACTGGCAATGGAAATATGCGAGAAAATATCGACAGTATATTGAAAATCATACAAAATTTGAATACTAAAGTGGAGATTCGTGTTTTCACTGTTTTATCAATTGAAATTAGACGATGTCTGTATTCTATTTTCATTTAATACAATTTGATATTTCTAGCTAAATTGGAACTTTACAAGAGAAAAGCTCATTAATAATTCTGCATAGATTTCAACTTTTTTTCAGTTGCGTTCAAATCGACACCAATTTGATGTAACATGACGAACTTTTAGAGCTTTTTTCTTCCAATTTGCACATAATTCGGTTCTTTGTTGAATAAGTCGACGGATGATTGAGAATCGTTTTGATTTAACTGAACAATTCTATAAATGGAATCTATTTCAATATATGTTACAGTTGAAGTCAAAGTATCGGTAATAATAATAAAATAAAACACTAGCGTGCGTCGTGAGAGGGTCTAATAGTAGTAGGACATGAGGGTTTAAGTGACGTATAATCAGGTGGCGGCACTTGTGGTTTTTCCCACACTACTCCCGTATTACCAAGCTATTATTAATATATTGTTAACGGTTGATAATTATTTGTCCTATGTGGTTATTTCAGGCATCTACTATTAGTGTATTTATGTGCTAGGCGACCATTTCATCTCCAATAATTATCCACTATTTCGTTTAGAATATTTAATCTGGAATGTACATTATTCATGTGAGCAAGCTTACAAAACTGTAACATGTCCTGTATTATTGAAGATTCAAATAAATCTTTAGAGTGAGAGTAATTTTTATTGTATATTCACGATTGCAATGTTAAATGTGTATATAGATGAAACAATAATATTTTTCTGATGACAAACAACGCAAATATCAATCAAATGATTTTTTTTCCTGTGAGAAGGGATAGAGGTAGGGTGAAGGAAGACCACGACTGAAATGTATGAGTAATTGATAATCGATATTAGGACGAGTTGTTTCGAAGAGGTGTCATTATACCAAACGTTCAAATATTATTAAACCCTCTTCTACAGTAGACTGGTTATAATAACAGTATTTTTCTGTAATTATCGGAAGTTTCTTGTTGCCAATGGATCGGTTTTTGATTCTTGCCTTAAAGAATATAAAAGTGGCAGAAATTTGGCACTTTAATAATTTAATCTGTATGTTCTTTACATTGTGGATAGAAAGATTTCCTTATAAATCGTTACAAATAAATATATTCCCAAAATTATACGTCCAGTTCCATTATCACTCCTTTATCGGTTGGGAGCAACAATTTTTCGTTGATTAATGATTTGTTACACTTCATATAATAGACGGTAAAAATGTGATTAATGTGTCGTTGTTGTAATGCGGGCAATGACATGTCGTCTATTGCTATATCAATGTATAAGGATTTGCCACATTACCGAAAATTTCCCCCACGAGTGATAGAAAATGATATTTTATATCCGAAATTGAATCGTGACTGGCTTAGTCTAAAATAATAATTTATATTATACGACCTATTCGTTTGCTCTAACGTTTGAGAAGCCTAACAAACTGGTTTTTGATGAAGTTGAAGCTTTTGCACATCAGGACTCGGTTAAAGAATGAGACATTTTTCTTAATTACTAGAAAGATTCTTCACGTTATTGACAGAACTAAATAATCAAAGGATCATAATAGATTTACTTTTAAATAATGATTTGAGTAGTATAGGACTTATTAGTTGATTATCACGCTGTAGTACGTTTTGTGCTAAAGTTCCAGGTTTTGAAAGAATCTCTTTGCACATCACGACTCGGATACTTGGTAAAAGAAAGGCATCCTTGAGCGACAATGTAAGATACTCGGTCAAAAATGAGCACATTTCCGCAGTTGCTCTTGCTTTATGTTATCAACAGTACCATCAATTTTTGCGCGTTCATTGGATCTTCTTTCACAGGCGAAAAATCTTTTAAGAGGAGAATTAGAAACTTTGTAACAGATCTTACACGATTTTTTTACATTTCAACTTTCTGTAACGACATGTGATCGAGACTTATATAAAAAAATGACGAATTTTTCCGCTACTAAAAGACATCGATGTTTTACCAAAAAGAAAAAAAAATGCAGACTGTGTTCGGTCGGTAGTCTTTAAAAATTATTAGCAATGTATAATTGCACTCCATTTAAGCAATCTTAAGATAGGGCCGACCACAATGGGGTGAAGAGGGTACAAAGAAGTCCAGCTTTTTAAAGTAGATTATCATTTTCTTTTTGTCTTTACTTATCTCTTTAAAAAAGGAACTTTAAGCCCCCAAAATATCACTTGCAGCCGTAACTCTTTGTATAGAAGGTATGATCTAGGTGCTTTATGATTGCCAATAAGACCTCAAAGTAGACTTAAAAATTGCATCTAAATGTTGATAAACTTACGAGTCTTTTAATTCCGAAGATGAGTTCCAAGTTAGAAAATACTGTCATTGTATCAGAAAAAAACTTAAATTTTGTTAAGAAAGACGCTCGTCAAAGATATTACTATCTGTCTTTCCTTTTTCATGAGCGATATATAAGAGGTCCCTCAATTTTCTTTCGGCTTTGGAGCCTTTAAACGCCGTTTAGTTGAGAAATTCTTGTATCAATTAGCTGAGCCAATGTAGCCTTTATATCAGTAACTGTAACAAAGCAAATGCCCTATTCTTTCTATCTGAAATTACAATAAATCAAACCGATTGATAAAATGGGATGCGTAATGAGCGCTGCATCAACTCCACACAGAATGCGTATACTTCATGTCAACAAAGTGTTCTAAAAAAACTTCTGATATACATATAAAAGATTCATAGTATAAGTTTTATTGGTAAGTTGGTAGGTAGGTGCGTAAAAAAGATTGTACATAAGTGTATTGTAACATCACGACAGGACATGGGGATAAAGCTATTATACCTTACACGTATAGGTTGCATATTGACAATACATGCACATGTAGTATGCATTGTAGTTGCCACTACTGCTACCACTGTTACCACCACATTATTAACATATGGCCATTATTGCATTAGAGATAATTACTTGATATTTCATTAGCGTGCGTGTAGCCATTTTCCAAACTATACCGTACACGCAAATTATTACATAACCATATTTTTATTGAGCGGCCCTTTATGGAAATCCGCTGTGATTCTCCAACACCTATCATATTGTCTTGTATTCGTTCATTATTAATTTATTGTATAATACGGTGATAATTTTCTATGTAAATATTTTGAAAATCAATGGCAAATATCTTTTATTTATTGTAACAATTAAAAAATCAAATCGTGTCTTAATTGCCAAATACACTAAATTTATTATTATTTGATAGTGTTAAAATATATTGAGCTGCTAATAAGATAACTAGAGTCGGAAGTGTGCATAAAATATACACATATACAACAACAAACAACCCCTAATGAATAAAGTGTAAGAGGGTGAATAATATGTTCGTTGAAGCATAACATAACATGACATATGGCTGCATCACCACTACTCAGATTTATATCATCCCCATAAAAGTGGCCCATATGTTTAAGCCCAACCACCTGTATCAGACAGGTAGCCCTTACCAAATTCTATTATACCTTTGTCAAACGAAAAAGAGAAATAATAAAATATAGGGGGGGATTAAAGTAGATTCTAATAGTTATTCTATTTTGTTATCATTGGTGTTAATGTGCATTATGTTTTTTGTTTGTTGGACGAATAAAAATAATAAAACTGGCAAATATTGTGTATATTTTTATATCAATTTATCTATTAGTATTCATATGATATTTTGTACAGCTATATTTAAAAACCTTTTGGCATATTCATGAATTTTAATGTGCTTTCAACACAATTTTTCTATGATTATGCTTTATCACTTCACGTACATACTTTTTTAAAATCGAGTATTTGTGGATTAAAGGATTGGAAGATCGATGCGTCCAATTCTCTTTGACCTTTGTAATGTAAATAAATTGAGGATAACAGAAATTTACTTTGAAGCTTTCGTCAAGACAAAAAAAAAGATAAAGAAAGCCACAACAAGGCTCTCACATAAGTTGTGGATGACCTGAAATATTCGGGCCCAGTAATATATCAATAATTCCAAGTTGTTTTTATTTATTTTTATAATATTCTTGAAGTAAACAGTTGTCCTAAAAGAGAATTTGATCTTCTTTGGAGTTGAGAAAGAGTCTTCTGTCGGCTGAATTGTTTAGTGTTGGAATCCAATAGGATCTAGGACGAATACAACCGGACTCACTTTTTGTTATCTCAGTTATTGCTCAAAAGTTTTCATATGAATTCGTATACGCTAAACTTCTTCACGCGTGAAATATCATATAAAATATATCCTAAAAGTTCTTTTTAAATATCTAAACTCTTACTAAGATCACGTCCTTTCATTCGCTGAATGTCTAACGCTATTTTCAGTTGTTGAAAAGGGAAACATTAAACTCACCAGAAGCTTTTATGTACATACTTAAAATAAATTTTATTTGCGTTTCGCCTTCGCTCCAATCCTAGTAAAAATGAAATCGAGGCGCTGGCAAGGGCCTGGCTAGTTTGCCTAGATTGAAACCAGGGGCTAGGCAGAACACGGGAAAAAAACTGTAGGTGCTACATGTCGTAGACCTGTAACATGATCCTGTAGCAGCAACACGACAGTTCTGTAGCTGCCACAGGACCAACACTGCGACCATAACAAGACTAGTCTTGTAGTACCAACAGGAAATACCTGTGACTGCAACAGGACTAATCCTGTTGCTGCTAGCACCTACAGGTTTTTTCCCCTTGTACTGGCTAGCGCCTGGTTTCAATCAAGGCAAATTAGCCAGACTCTTGCTAGCGCCTCGATTTCATTTCTACCAGGGAAGTCAAGATAGCTGCATTGAAACCATTTTTTGAGAGCATAATTTGCAACATGTGCAAGCTATAGCTTTCATTTTCAGTCACAGTAAATTTTGATCTTGATCTGTGTATGCGAACTTAATCCACAAAAATTCATCAATAATTAACGAGATAAAAATCAAATTGGAAAAAATCGTTTGTTCTTCTACAACTAGAGAAAAACGGACGCAAAGTCCCGGAAAACGCTTAATACAGTAGTTTATTGAACCAGAAGCTCATGTGAAAATTATAAGTAATGTGATAATGCTTGAAATATACTATTCGAATGTATGATCCAAGTCAAGTCAGAATTAGTGTCATAAACAAAGTTGTATGACAATGAACTTGATCGGTCTATAGTTCAGAAAAATATTGAAAGAATTGGAATAGGTAATTTGTTTTTAATGTCTATCAAATAGTTCATTTGCACATTGTGTTCTTTTTAAATACATACTGCAACTTCATTCTATCGCAGCTTTTGCTTTTTGTTTAAAGATAGATACTTATTTATGCAAAGATATAATCTTTAAGAACAATCACAGATTAATGCAATTTTAATTCTTCCCTTCATAAATAATAAGAGACTATATTTAAGCCAGACAATTTCGTATAAATTACTTAAACTGAATCGTATTTTGTGTTGAGGCAACAATTGTACTCAATTTTCTATTATTTTGAGTATTTTTCACTTCAGATTTCGAAGTAATGATACGAAAATCGCACCGATATTATAGCTATATTATAGCATAGATGTCGATCGTTATGCCGAATATCACACTAATTTGAATGTTGTAAGATTAAACACATTCGTTCGTCTCTCATTAACTATTAAAGATTGAAATTATTATACTAGTGTTGTGTCAAAATACATTCCACTATTATCGATTACATGTTGACTTTGTTGTTACAACACATTAAACTGACATAAGTTTTGATGATTTGGAAAATAGCTTTGTTTTTCTCATGAATATAATATTAAAATGGACCTATATAACAATCCAAATTTATATATTTATTCTCTTTGTTTATATCAATATAAACAATGTGTTTTAGGTAGTCTGCTAGTTTTATTTACTTTTACTTAAATGTACATTTTTGGACATGTATATACAAGTCCTGGCTATAAAACGAAAGGATATAATGTTATCGTTTAGTTCACTTGAATTTATAGATTCTGATAATATGTGTATAAGACTTCTTAACTGTTAAATTCACTCAGAGAAGCTTGATAATCTGCAAATAAGATTAACTGTTGAATTACCAACAAACATAACAGAAGTTAAACAAAATTATTTACTTAATTACGTTACATGTACACAAAAACTATAGTTACTGTAATAATTAAATAGTTTATAACAATTCGTTTTTCTTTTTCTTTTTTTAAAAATAATTACTCAAATTGCCACTCATTTCGATCGGTTTCTGTGTTAACATTTAATATGTACACTAATTGATAATAAACTCGGGCTATTATCTCGAATTAAATAGAAAATATTCTTATGATAAATTACTATCATTACTGTTAACCAGGACCGGACTGACGTATCGGGCCATCGAGCTCAGCCCTATTGGCCGGTGTCTTGTAAAATTAATGTTATATCAAAATTTGTTGGGAACACAATCTGTTACTGTTTCAAATGCAGTACATACAGGGTGGGCAAACCATGAAGGTGCACTGGACGAGTTTCGTTACAATTCTGATTATTTATTAAGATGCTCAAAAATTCTTTGTTTAGTCTGACGGTATCAATCACGCTACTTAGAAGAAAATCATTAGATATATTCACAACGAAGATAGTAGATGTTTGGTATCTCTTAGGTAAATTCTATGACTAAAGTAAAGATCGACACTTTATTCTTGAAATATGAATTACTTTGTTACTGTGAAAGGTCCGTAGGCCGTTGTCGACTGCTAAACAACCCGGCCGTTTTACATCACCAGTCCGGCCCTGCTACTGACTAATAAACAACCGGATATCTTGAGGCACAGAAAATTGTTATATTTATACACACATTAATAATATTAAATTCATCAATTCTTAATGGATGCAAGTAATGCATGATATAAATTCAATTGAATGGAATACTTGATGCAATATTTCTATGCAGAAATTTCTCCTAAGACCTCTATTGAAACATTTCAAACTTTTTTAAAAGCATACAAAATAAAGCATTTATTTTACAAAGCTATAAAAGATCGGTGGTTTGCGACAAATAAATTTTGAGAAGTTGTACTCAAAGTTTAATGAAATTCTCGATTTCTAAGTAGAGAAGTCAGGAATTAAATCAAGAGTTGCTTTTCTATGCATTAATAACGGTCAAAATATTTCTTTATATGTATTGTGTTCTCGGTGCAAGTGTAGCGCTGAAGCCTTAACAATTCGATTTATTTTGTTGGTTTCTTTTTACTGCAAGAACTCACGTCTACTATTTAAGGCGTAGTATGCAGAAATTTATAGGAATTATAAAGGTCAATATGTTCAATGTCTGTGTGGCTTTGTTTTCTCTACATTTTCATACATTTTCCAGTAAAGGCTTTAACTTCTTACGAACTCTTTCTGTATAAATCTTGGAAAAAAGAAATTCATGCAGACATCAGGCATACTATCGTTTATAATTGACATCAGTTCCCAGAGCCGGCCCGAGCTTTCCTAGGCTCCAGGCAAGCCTATTTTCGGCGCCCCTCTCCATAAATTTAATAATGATGACCGCACTACTTTTGTAGATTTAATTTATATTGCTTATTGCTTTCTACTGCAAAAACTCACGTCTACTATTTAAGGCGTAATATGCAGCCGGCATTTAAGAAAACAACGATATTTTTATTCCATTTTCATATCAATCCGGCAAATATTGTCGTGGTTACATACAGGCACTTTTGTAGAGACGTCTCGAATTATGTGGAACGTACTTTTAAAGCTTTGAACAAGTTTTACCAAAACTGTGTCTTTAAATGCGATGAGCGAGATTTCTCGAAAACAACTAAACTGATCAACTGCAAATTTGGAAACAAATATGTTTCCTAAAGATCGATCGAAGAATTGGAAAATTGCTATTTTGTTAAAAGTCACTATTTTTTTAAATCCTTCGATGACTTTCTAGATAGTAGTTTAAATTAATGAACTGTTTTTTTTTATTTTTCATTTGATATAATTCATTCCCGAGTCATCGTACTCGGCCAAAACGTCTATTTTTAGAAAAGTTCCAAGAAATGGTCTAAAAGCCATTATTTGAAGAAATAAAAGATATCAAGGTAAAGTCAAAAGTATATGCATAAAATTTAACATTGATAGTCTAAAACACCTGTTTAGGAAGAATTCTTGAAAAACTGCTTTTTCCAGCGCGCATTGAAAAATATAGAAGAGGTAGAACTGGGAAAACTGTGACAACGGGTTACCTTTGACGCTACAAATAGATTATTAATATAAAAAAGCAATTCAATTTTCAACTTATTTCAACAGAACGAAGAATAATTAAATTCTCCCGGCGCCTCCACCATTTGTGCACACGACATTTTCGAAATGCACAATAATTTTATTTTAATCGCTTATAAATAGAGAATCAATCTATAAAATGTGCACTGTAAAGTACGTTGATTGTCAAATGTTTACCTTGTGGAGTTTACGATTCAAATCAAATAAGCTTCGATCGCCAGACTGAACAATAAAAATACGCAATCTACGAGTTCAATGAAACTATGTAGTTTATTAAATCCAAAAATATTGGTTGAACAAACGCATAATTATCATAAAATTGGGAGTTATTTATCGACATTTGATTACCATTATCAACTGAATTACAATAAAGCCTTAGAAGATTCATCATACTGTTCTATAAAATAACATTTGTACACATATGGAAATAGATAAATTTTAAACAGCTATAGCTATAAAATATGCATATATGTTGAATAATCTCAGAAATGCCATCATATATCAACTTAAAAGTTAAATCAGCAACAACAACAGTGTAATGATAGCAAACAATAAAGATACATTTTTCGAAACGTAACAAAAATAAAAACAAAAAGAAAATGAAAGCACAATATAGATCAAGATATTCAAACTGAAATCACAGATAGTAAAACTGTGCTGTAAAAACATCGGTAACCGCCCCTTTCATGCCTCAAGCCAATCATCTCGCAAGCTTTATCGATCGGTACGTCACTTCCTCACCCACTGTAGCCGCCATTTTAACCCGCCAACGATACTAACGCTACAGAAAAGCTCCCCAAAGCTCTACAATACACACACACACACACACACGTATATATACAGTATTTACTATTTCTTTCTATCGTGTCTTTTCATCATTTCTCCCATCTTTCTTCAACTATAACAACTATACATTGAACGACATGTATTATATCTACAATGTAGATGTTTATACAGATTGACGGTGTTTTTTCGTCGTCATCGTCAATGTGAGTTTCAGGAACAGGTGAATATCGACACTATGCTGTTGTAAATTCTGTCTTTTTTATCATAAGATTTCGATGATAATAGCGAGAATTGTGTGTGAAAAAACAATAAAATGTTAGATCTAGATTGATTACGGTCATGAGTCGATTGTTATACTTGATAATATTAATTGTAATAACAGAATATAGAATCGTGGTGAAACTACGATTTTTATTGTTGAAACTATAACAAGGCTTTAAATTTATTGTTGGCGTAAACGAAGATTGTTAATTTTATGATCTTGTACTGGTCTTATTTCATCATCAGCATCTTGAGTCATCAGCAAGTCCCCTTTTCGCTTTTATCTTCATTCAAAGCGACTTTAAATTTCTTTCTGCATAATTTTCACAATCTCATAACGATTATTAGTCACTGTCTTGAGCTAAAAGCCAAAGAGAATTGTTAAATACCGACAGTAGTAGCCTTTACAAGTTGACGTTTTATCGCAACCCCTTACGTTTTAATTAAGCACATGAATCAGTAAATACCATTCGCACATCGTTACAAAAAAAAAATTATGCAAATAACAACGAAATTCATACATTGATAAATCAACAACAACAAACAACCAAAAAAAAAGGTCTAATTTCCAACACGAAACCAACACGAGTTTGATTTAATGGATGGATTGAGAGTGAGTCCTTTAATTCAATAATTTGAATCGAGTGATTACATGAGTGTTTTCGGCACGTGCCTCTAATATTTAATGCGCCCGTCTAGAGGGTAGTTTGGTTATAGGGTGAGTCCGACAAGACTCATTCTTATATATTACATATTATATAGTACGTTAACAAAAAAAAATTAAAACATTATTGAGAACGAATCGAATTTTTTGTGTGTTTCAGAGCCGGATTTTAGAAGATGCTTCAATTATGTGCAATTCCTGGTCACCAAGACATAATGTAAGTCCTGCACCACAAAAATACAAATAACAAATGGCAATTTCAAATTTTTTATTTATGTATTATTCACGAAATGATAGTAGAATTTAGACCGGCCAGGTTATAATATCAAAATCGATTTTTATTTCACTGCCAAAAGTTCTAGAGAACGGATATTCCAGCAACAGTTAACATGTCACGTTTCAGACAACGTAGTTTGAAATTTCGCGTTCTATTCTTTAAATAATATTTAAAGAATAGACATATGACAACCTATTTCTAACAAATATTATAATGCAAATCGCTGTATTTTCTTTTTTTTTTGAAAAAGTAAAATAAAAATAAACGTTAAAAGATTAAAATAAATTGAAAACTTCATTCCCCTTCATTGCCAGTACCTAAATAGGAAGTAAAATTCAACAAAATGGATGAAGAGTTACAGTAAAAAGGACAAGTGATAATCGTTCCTAATTCCATTGTTGTACATTTCAGATGGGGAGAATGTAGTAGATTTATCATGGGTCTCAACCCATTTAGAGGTTAGATCGAATAGCGCCATTCATCTTCTCTCACACCACTTACAAATTATCTCAATCTGCTCTCAATGTGGGTTGAGTTACTTTCTAACGAGATATTCGTTAATATTTGGTTACACTAATTTAATGGAGCCGCACTAAATACAATCAATCTTCGATTAATTCGCAAGAGTTTCATAAAAATTTATTGAAATTTGTAAAGCGAGTTCAATGTAAAACAGAGAAAGGGGGCACACGTGAATCTATACATACGTAGGTACACGTAGACGACCTGTTCGCCGTTCTCGTTTCTCTAACAAGTGGGGCCGTACTGAATTATAAATGAGCTGTAAGAACTAACTTACGCAACCCTCTGCTCTGTTTTTATACTTCCGCAGTTTCCCTTCCACCCTTATAACAAAAAGGCTCAGGGCGAATTTCGAAATTTTAAGCTCTCTATTTGACAATAATGTAAGTAAGAGACAAAGATAGATAGTATTAGACAAGGAAATACAATAGGGTATTTTATATTAGCGTTAGCAATTTTGCACACCAGAATCCCTTCGTTTTTCGGTTGAGCTTTCTTTTTACATCTTAGATTATACTTATTGCTCTAATGGCTCGTACTATCGAAAATCCCATGGGTGTAGGACAATTTTTCTACAAAAAAAAAATTGATGTTCTATTAGCTGTATTCGGTTAATTAGTAATAGTCGGAAAAAATAGGTAATCGTGTGAAATTTTGATGATGTTTTATTTGATTATAATTTATGTATTGAAATAATATCGCTATTGAATGTATATACAAATGTCGTACAAGCACCATCAACAGGTGAGAATTACGTTAAATAAATCAAACATAGCTTACAGGTTTTGAAAACGACATACATAAATTCTTAATGAATCAAAATGAGAGAGAGATAGAGTTAAAGAGAGAGAAAGCGCTAGCCGACATATCACTTAAGTCTCTTTTATTTATGT
This sequence comes from Epicauta chinensis, assembly GCA_021725515.1. NCBI lineage: Eukaryota > Metazoa > Arthropoda > Insecta > Coleoptera > Meloidae > Epicauta > Epicauta chinensis. The sequence continues at coordinate 33,527 of JAEDXX010000194.1, read as the reverse complement.
AATAGGATGTAATTCCTTAACTGGTGCAAAAGTTAGTGAAAAAATCATAAATAATTTACCATATCATTTTATCATAATTCTGACGTATAAATTTTGAAACAGTCTGGCTTGAGTCGGGTTTAACGTTGTCGGACTGAAAGCGTCGGGGGGCTTAATTCAATATTTACATCACGATAGCCTGATGTTGTGTGTGTGTCTTATACGCGCGCTATACATCTATATTTTTTTTGAAATTGTCCATTATATTTCATTCCATTATTGTAACAATTTCGTTTTACAGGGTGATCTGTTTTCGGGATTAAACGATGGACTGATAAGTCGAGCCGAAGCATTGGCTGCTGTCGATATTAAACATCAAAGTTCTGGTGGTCCGGGTGGTTTGCCCCAACTCAAACACGACATGATGTACCATCACGGTATGGGAGCACCACCGCCTGTCAGTCGACCACATCAGGTAAGAACTTGGTCGTCAACATGTGAAGATTTAGTTGCTACATATTCATAGTATGAACCATAAAAAAATCCACATGAGTCGACAGTCGACAACAATTTGATCGCATTTTATCACTTTTATAACAGAGGCCCATATAGTTATTTTACAACAATGGTAGGGGTAAAAATGATCCGTATAATCCACAAATAATGTCCCGTAAATATGGATACACCCCGCCCTAAACATTAATACACACAACTCCCGAATAACTTTTCGCTATAATCCCTGAAATTCATGGTCTAATTTAGTACACCTTTGAGAATTGGTCTGATATAACCTCATCTATATACACACATATGTCGACTTGATATTTTCGTCCTTTAATGGGTCAGAGATCCATTTTATGGTTGGGTAATATAAATATGAAAAAAAATCACACACATAAAACATTTGTGCCCATAAAAACCGTATAGTTATTATATCGCTTATTTTCGTTTTTTTTTTTTGTTTTGGGGGGAAAATTTTCACATCATAATGGAAATTTATCATTTAATTTTCAATCTACACACAGTGTGTTTTTAGACTAAAAAAATAATGTTGTTTTTTTCCGAAACGACAGCACGCAAAATAATAAATAAACTTTATCGAAATAAAAAAAAACCATATGAGGATAAAGCAAACAAAATACCTATATTAAATTCTGGACATTGTTCTAGATACGACTGCATGCACACATGAAAATTATTATGGACAATCATGACGCAGAGGAATACAACTATAAAATAGCCGTAATAAACATGACAAGTTTTATTTATCGTTATTTATTCGGTGTTAGTATAGCGTAAAAAATCTAAATAAGGAGACGCACGCGAAACGCTAACAAGATTTATACAGGTTATTTGGGCCAATTTTTTTTTTAACAAAAACAATCGTTCGAAACGCACATACGGTGTGAGTATATTTATAAATTCTTGATTAGAAGAAATTTGTTCATCGAATCCAACAGAATCGCCTAACGTGTCTATTTGTACAGCAAAGCGTAGTAGGCGAAGCACACAAGAGTGGTCCAGAACAGTTGTAGAGTTGTAGGTACTCTACAATGATGAATTTTTATTATTATTTTGATTATTTTGAAAAATATTTAATTTAATATTAAAACGATTCAAAATCATTAGAAAATCGACTTTTTCGTGTGGATACCATTGAAAAGAAAAGAAACAGACTCACGGTTTGGATCCACTTGATAATTGCATAACTGTAACCAAAATAGAGAGAAAAAATATTACCTAATACTATAAAACAAAAATTGAAATTTTATCATACTTATGGGAATCCTGGAACCGTTCGGCATGGGATGTCTGTTTCTAAGCTAAATGCACTAACACTGAACGCAATTAATTATTGATTAACGAGAAATAAAGCATAATTTTTTGAAACAACATAACACTTCAAAGACGAGAAGACAACTAAACAAGAACGAATAAATCTAATAATAAAAAGCGTTTCAAGTAATTGGCCTTTCTTCGGTTCTTATCAAGAACGTATATTCGCGATTAACTGAATTTTTACGATAACAAAAAAAAATATTTAAAATGTTTTTTATTAAAAAAAAACGGCTACCCAAATAAAGGAATCAATATAGATGAAGGAATTGGGGCAAAGGTGGCAGTTGGACACTTCAGGGTGGATTTACAAAATTCCAGGTCCAAGGCAAAATTCAATAGCAGGACTGAGAGAGTTTTCCAATAAACGAAATTTGCGGGTTGAAGGTGAATGTTAAATGTAAAATGTACAACTGAACGGCCTAAAATTACCTATATTACCACATATACGACATATACTTAGGGAATTTTTTGACACATTTGACTATTGAAAATTCACCTTCAACCAGAAAAGATGGTATAACTGTTTTACGATTTTTTGATCAATCGCTTATCCCGAATTTGAAGCTTTTCCACCTTCAACCAGTAAGTAACTCCTCTGAAAATAACAATTATCAAAATAAATCAAATCTATATTGAGGAACAGTTCCAAAGAGTTATGAGGTTGTATCTACCCCCATCCCCTATTAAACAAATTCATCAGAGCTCAGACCTTTATTCTTATTCAATAATAGAGTACTCTTAAGAAAGTACTACACATAAAGTCCAGCATAGAACACATTAAAAAGTGTCACCTCTAAAATCATGTCGTTTCAGGCAGCTGCCAACACAATTCTTCCCTTAAAATATTCGATTTTTTGAAAAGTGAAATAAAAAATCAACGGTAGGTCTTCACAAGAGGGCGACTCTTTAAAAAATGTCGTCTAGGTCTCGTTAATTTTGAAAAAAAATAGGTCTCGTCCTCGTCTTGTTACCAGTTGTCTGGTCTCGTCTTGTCTTGTATCGTTATTATAAGAACTTAATTCTAAGACATTCCATGCAATATAATTTTTACAATTAATAAATGCATAATTATTAAAAATACTTCACGCTTTTACGTCTACCGTGTTCCCTGGTTCAGAAAATATATTCTAATGATTTTATATTTCTAGTAAAAATTTTATGAACAAAAGTACAATGAGACCAGAAACGACACTCTCGAATCCCTCCATTTGTGGTCTCGATATCACCTGAAATATTTCCAAAACTATCTCGTCTCGTCTTGCTTTTTCGAGACAAGCCCTAGTCAACCGGGCAGAACTTAATAACAAAGCGTTGTAGAAAGTCCATGTTCAAGATTTTTTTTAACATTACTATAAGGAAAGTTTTTACATACAAATAGATGTTTTGAACTCAAATTTACACCTTGTCGCACCCAAATGTCCCAGTGAAGTTAGCTCGATGTGCAAAAGGGTGAAGTTGATCAATCTTTTTCTTCAGTATCTGTTTCCCAACAACTGTGAGACGAATTAAGCTTCGCCTTCGGCCTCTTCTACATCTTCAATTTTGAAATGATTCTGTTTTGAAGAAGAGAAGTATCTAAATATTTAATTTATATATCCTCTCAATTGCAAAAACTCGTCTTATACTTATCGCATCTAACATTTGCCAAGTTGACCATATAGGAATAAGATTAATAAAAATTAAAATGGAATTGGACGGCTTATAACACGACCTCTTTTAACATCGCTCAACATAAGATGTATTTAAATCGATTGTTGTATACAGTGCTGGCATTTGATATAAGGATAAAGAAGAATAGTGCACAGATTAGAATAAGTTCCACTAACACACCACCAACTAGTCGTTTTCCATCTTGAAAAAGCTTTACACTGTAATTATTAGGTAAAAGACGAATGTATTTTCAGTTCCTATAAAATACGATTCTTCAACGCATTTCAAATTAAACGAGTAAATATGAATGAAGGGTTTTAAAAAGCGAAATGCCGTGATTGAAAAAAACTATTACAAGAAGTATTATTGAGCTTTTCTAAGAGATACAAGAGGAAAACACTTTGTGCTTAGATGAGATACCATAACTGTATAATAAAAAAATTTTACATAATTATTATCAGTTAGAGTAAATCAACTTTTTGGTTCATCACTAGTTTTGCACTAAAAAAGAGATTTGTTTCCATCACATTTGCTTATGAATAAATTATACTGCCTGCTAATCTCATACAACACGATTTTATATAACACGGTCATTTTTATAGATTTATGCGTGTTGTGCGAGACTTACCGTGTAATACCTGCTAATTGCATATAAATCACCAAACAGATTGTACGTTTCTTTTCTGTTTCATTAATGAATACTTAAAAAAAAATAACAGATCAAGCCGTATAATCTAAATCTATTATAATCATCCCAAAAGACCCTATAAAAGAAAAACAAAACAATACGTAACAGTAACTATACAAATACACTCGAAAAACAAATGCTAGTGTATAACATTTGACAAGTAAGGGGTGACCGATGTAGTTGGTAAACATACGACAAGTGGAGGGCCCCCTTAGGCTACACAAAGCATTTCCCGGGGGTGTAGTACTACCAACCCCGAAACTGGCTAAAGGAAAAACGACAACAATGTTAACTATATATATATAGAAAATATCTATCTATCCATCTCCGTCTATCTAATTCATTTCATATACGTAGATACGTGTATTTTCGTGCACATTAGGCTCTGTTGTGTTCTACATGTCAAATGACCATTTTACACCAATGTGAAACACTAATGATGAAATATGTTACAATTGGGACATGTTGAATCATTGGAATTCTATACGACAGTGAGAGAATAGATGGACTATCAAATGTGCTTATTCATTGTTGCACACATTCAACAGATTAAGTATGAAATGAGTTTAGATTAGTTAATCACAAGTACATATCGAATCTATGTTATTGTTTTGATTTATCAGGCCTTTTTAATATTTTTTCAATTTGTAATTGGGAACGTGTTCTTATAATCAATCACATCATGAAACTGATCACGAATGACGACCAATAAATATTTGATAAGGTGCGTGCTGATTGCCGTTTGTATCGAGCATCGGTATTGGTCGAGCAATAATGCTGCGACCATCCTTTATGTGTATTATCTAAAAAAAACATAACGATCTAATATTTTCAATTTTCAAATTGTTTAATGAATCTCATGTGTAACAAAATTGAATTAAAAAGAACACGAAACGTTCAACTAATCTAACCAATATCGAGTACTTACTTAATAATTTGCCATACTATTGAAACATTAGAATTATGGGTGTTTTAATTTGCTTCCAGATGGGTCATATGGATGGCTTGGAAATGCTCGATCCCATCTCCACATCATCAATGACCACACTAACACCCATGTCCGAAACACCAACACATATGCATTCGTACGGTATGAACCACGTGATGAACCATCACCATCACGGCGGTCCACTATCGGGCCACAATGGACCTGGCCACCATCCCGGCCATCATGGTGGCCATCCGGGTGCCCATCATCCGGCAATGGCGGCCGCCGCCGCTGCCGCCGCCGTTGCCGGCTTACATCCGGACGCCGATACGGATCCACGTGAATTAGAAGCGTTCGCTGAACGTTTCAAACAACGTCGCATCAAACTCGGCGTCACCCAAGCCGATGTTGGTAAAGCTTTAGCCAATTTAAAACTACCAGGCGTTGGAGCTCTATCACAATCGACAATTTGCCGATTCGAATCATTAACATTATCGCACAACAATATGATTGCATTGAAGCCGATCTTACAAGCGTGGCTGGAGGAGGCGGAGGCGCAAGCGAAGAATAAACGACGTGATCCGGATGCACCCAGTGTATTGCCGGCTGGTGAAAAGAAACGTAAACGGACATCAATAGCGGCGCCGGAGAAACGTAGCTTGGAAGCTTATTTTGCTGTACAACCACGTCCGTCTGGTGAGAAGATTGCAGCAATTGCCGAGAAATTGGATTTGAAAAAGAATGTCGTCCGGGTTTGGTTTTGTAATCAACGACAGAAACAGAAACGGATGAAATTTGCGGCACAACACTGACCAGATATGAATCTTGGTTTTTAAGTGAAAAATACGAATAATTGTGATGTCGGATAGACTATCTTAAACCAAGTATAAAAAAAATATTATAGCTCACTTCAAATGCCTTTGCGGATTTGTGATGATAACGAACAATTATAGACAGAGCATTTTAAACAGTACAGTGAGAAACATTGGATCAATCTTGTATTATATTAAAATAGTACAATTTTTTATACCAAAAAAATTTACAGAAAATTTGAATTCACTTCACTTTATAATAAATAAGTCGTGTAAATAATTCTAGTCAATCAACAGATTCTAGTCTTTGTATAGTTTAATGGATCATAAGGCACAGATTAACAGTATTAAAGGAAAAGAATTGATCAGTATTTTGGCTCTCAAGTGATATATTTTAGTCGAAAACAATTATCTTTGGAAAAAGTGCAATATTATTATTGTAAATTTAGATAACGTGTACATTATTGAAAATGTTGTTTTCTTTTCTCCTTTTGTATATAGTTTTAAAGCAATAATGTAGTAAATACAAAGCCGCTACTTATACAAAGCTCACCTGAACTTGAAGAACAATCCTAGCTACAGGGTATAAGAAACATATCACATCAAAAACATATCAACTCGATTATTTATTTCTAAACATACTTATATATGAATTGTCTCTGTTGTTGAAATAGTAAGCAATAATTCTTGGATTTTAAGACGAACGCTTGTTACCTCTTTAGTTTGCAAATATAACAAACAAACAAAATTTGTATATAAGTATGATTACTCGCAATTTGTACATAAATATATAAGGAAATTAATAACGATTCACATTATTGTAAATATAGTTCGTTCTTTTAAACATATAGGCGAAATTATTTGAATTTCAAAAAGTTTCGAGACAATTGATCGATTTCAAATTGACAACCGCAAAAGAAGATACTGTGAGTAATCGCTTCCTATCATAGTTTTATTTTTCACCCTTTTTACCTCGTTTATTTCTGATTTTGTTGTATAAAATATAAGTATGAGAATAGCGAAAACAACGTACTTTTTTATTGATCCTATTGTAAAGCAAAAACGATCCCAACTCCAAATAGTTGAGAGTCATGTAATAAAAGTACAGTCAAATAAATCTTGGTGTTACATTGTTGCTTATTATTATTATCATCTCGATTATAATTCCCATTTCTTACATTATTTCCATTAGATAATTCCGTTAAGCACCGAGGGTAGGAGGGTTGATAATATTTGTGGTTGGTGATGACGAGCCCATTTATTCGAATTTTGGTGTCAGGTGTGTGTGTATGCGTGACTCTACTTTACCAACCATTAAATTCTAAAGGCCACCTTCTGTATTTTTCTAATTTCGAAACGAAAAGTTCATCATTTCTTACGTAATTAATTATTCAAAAAAATAATAATAATAAAAACGAACGAAACGTCGAAAATATAAAACGGAAAAAATCGATAAGCATGGATGTTTAGATGAATTTATTTGAAAAGTGTCCATACTGTCCATTAATATATATAGGTCAAGATAAGTTTAGTTTTTTTGCTTATCAAGGAACCGGCTGATTTCCGCCGGTAAACTGGGAATTAAACCTTCCGGACACTACTTCCTGTCCGGAAGCGCACTGTGCGTCCCGCACACCCCCAATCTACTCGAACGTTAAGTAAACATGCCGTGCATAAGTATATATTAGAAATGGAGGGTTGAGACCCTATTTTTAATACCAACTTACAAATACACGTATGATAGATCGTTTTTTTTTCGTCGTGTCTCTCTTTCTCTTCAAGTGTATCCGGCGTGCAAACACGAAAATATTAACCACATTAATGTGGAAAATCCACTGTAATTATTTTGTCAAGGGCTTATGTGAAACAAACACTTGTTCACTTGACAGTTGCGTTGGCTAAGTTAATAATTACGTACGTATATAAGGAAATATGGAGAAAATTACTCGCTTTTTAAACGTAATTAGTAATTATTGACTTGTATTGGATAGGTCAAGGTAACGATTAATAATTCAATTGATTATTGTTTATCTGTTCTTATTAATAGAGTAGAGAAATGGCAGACTCTCACAGTCTATCGAGGGATCCAAAGGTATCCGTCAACGAATCTGACCGTGATTGAGTTGGGGCTCTAATAATGCATAATATATGGCGGCACGGTTCCGGTCTCTCTCCACTGTTGTATTTTAGGTATGTACATTTGTGTATGTGTGCGTGTGTGATATGGTTTCTCTGTTATGTCCATCAAACTGTCACAAGTGTTCGATTGCAGGAAGCTATTCTATCACCACTAGATTACCATTCAGTTTTTGGTTGTTTCCAATATACTACATTATGTAGAGCCCGACCACAATCCGCAAATTCTATTCTTCTCTACAATGTTCTCATTTAAAATTGTCAGTCGATTTTATTGACCTATTTTCAAGTAGTGACGATAATTAATTCCATCTGTTTTGGTTGTTGCAGAATTAACTTCCTTTCAAATCGATAATATCGGTTCTCTTCTGAAACGATTCAATATTGTTTCAAATAACAATCACTTATTGTATTCGAGTATTATAAAGGAACAATTCATTTTTCCAAACAGAAGGTAGACGATAGAACGATACACATACCAAAAGAGAAAGTATAATATAAATTCTAACCACCCCAACGATCCCATTTATAAGAACATAAAAGGCATTTTAATCAGTAGTCTATATTTGTATATAATTTGTTCATATAAAAGCGAATCCCTCACGTATCGCTTTCAATGTGACAGGCGGGGTCCAGTGAGACTGTGTTTCTCTTTTACAATAATAACTCCGACGAATATAACGACGACTACTTTTCGCTCTCTATATATTTCTATATTACTGTTTATATAACCGTATGTATATATTGTATACGCATGGATACTGTCTAAAAGGGTCACTTATCATCTTTACATTCCTCGAGTTAACTTTTCTCTATTCTACAACAACTTGTATATCGCCTGCAGGATTTATGCTAGAGGCGATCAACTAGAAACTAGAATATTCAAGAATTATGTAGTGTAAAACTTTTTTAATTTTTAAATTATAACAAAGGTGGCCGAAGTAGTGGAAAGGTAGGCGAATAAGAACAAAAGCATTGTAACATAATGGCTTTGTTTTTAATAAAGTTGAATCGTTCAAAATAGCAAATATTCAACATTAGGCGAATGCTTAGCTGACGATCAATTTAGAGTGCGGTTTTTGTATTTAATCCTTTGCCTGCTATGAGTTCATGAATGTATTCGGCATTGTTTCAGCATCCAGAAGAAACGAAATCTTGTTTATTTCGGCCATTACTCGCTCTAACTCGTTCCAGTTGCGATCGCAATTGTGTATACTTACTGTTTAAGTGAAACTCTCCGACTTACAACCGATCGCAGTCAAGAAGTTGAACGGGTGTTCTGAATTAGAGCGTCCAAAGAATTGTTTTCTTATTTCTTCCTTAAATTAATTGATAACTTATCTACGAATATATTTTAAAAATTACCGAGGTTAATTCCAATTGTTTACAAAAATACGAAGCCAAAAGAAGAGCCGAACAAATATTTAAGCGCTGTATGCACGGTCTTTCTTGGAAAATTGAATGAGTACTATCTAATTGTAATAATTATAATATGGCCTGTTTAAGTCTAAATGTGTACCTATAATTCACTTAAGTGTACGAGTGTCTTCTTAACAACAACAGTAGCCAAAAATTGATACTGAAACCTTTCAAATGTGTATTCTCTAGTTTCTCTGTCTAAAACTAGCGAGTGTGATAGCTAAAGAACTAGGCGATCAAATTTTTTTTCTTCAGTATTAATTGCTATTGCAGGTGAAAAGTCGGCTAAAAAGTCTATTTAAGGAACTTTTATTTAACGTTAAAATGCTCTTTACTTAAAATAGGAACATATTTCTTTAGACCTGAGAAATTTTTTTGTTTAAGTCAAGAGTTACGAACTGGATCTTGCCCAGCCTTTGAAAAATGCAACGACAAGCCGCTTATAAAAGAAAATAATAAATTCCTTGTAATTTATCATTTCAAACAAACAAAAATGTTATTTGAAGTTCAATGGGTTAAATTCTTTTTTCCCTTCTAAAAAAAAAACACGAAAAAACGCCTGTTTAACCTTTCAATTCAGGACACCGCCAATTAAACGCAAAAAATGTTAACATTTCTACACACTAATAGGCTAAATGTGTGGAAAAAATATTCCTGGGCTATCTCGCATATCCACGACAACTGGGTTTCAAAGGGTTTGCATTTCATCTCAATTTTTTTGTGTGCAAATCCATGCTAAACGGGACTGTGTCCCGAAAACTGTTCAATTTGCTTTGTAATTCACAAAAAATCTAACAAATGTTTTTCCTTTGGAACACTAGCTGTAAATGACTACTCAGGAGCAACGTTTAGCGATAAGCAGAGCATGAGGACTTTCAAAATGAAGAAGAAATTTCCACAAATTTTTGTTTGCAGTTATCATGTAATCTTGTGATAGACTGGTGTACATCCGTGACTTAATGTTCTTTTGTTCTTTTGTATTCCCGCTCAGTGCTATACTCCGTTTCATGAAAAATCATAAATAGTTGTGGTAGAAGGGAGTACCTTCATAATCATGTCTCCTTTTTTTCTCTCTTTCATCTCCTACGCTACTATCCACGGGCCACACCTTCAAATGGACAATGTAACATAAAACGGCTCATAGAACGTAGTAGTTCTATAGAAATACCAGAGAAAGATAAGTCTTGAAGAAAATACGAATCAATACGGAGTTTAATATAAAGGCAACCTGTTATTAGGCTTTTGTTCTGATTTTTCGGTCGATCAACATAAGATTAAAGCAAATAATTCATAATTTAATTGAAAGTAATATCAATTAAAATAATAGAAAAAGCAAATATTTTGAAATTTTCATGATACGTATCGAGACAAGCTAAACTAACAATAACCCAGTTCGCTGTTAATTTATTTGCTATTGAAATATATTTGTTTTTTAGTTATGTTGGCTAACTCTTTTCATCGCATCACACAATAAAAAAAAAATCTCTACGATAGTGAAAACGTTGAAAATTCCATTTCCACAATTGTCACAGTGTCGAAACTTTTTGTCAAAAGACAGATTTGTACAGAATGGACTAAGGTAGTATGTTTTCAAAGTTATTGAATATTTCATCTGGAGATAGACACGGAGCGAGAAAGTAATATACTACTAACAGACTGTAGGGGACACGATTGATGGACTAAATGAGTAGACACGGCCTGAAATGGTTTTTCGATGCTCCTGTGTGATTTGTTTGGCCGCTATGACAGTGACAGCCCTGCTGTCACTTTACCATCGGACTGCAACATGGGTTGATTGTTGTGTGTTCTTTTTTTTTGGTCGCTTCCATTTCTCTTGTTGTCCGTTGTTCGTTTTCCTTTTATATTTTTTTATTGCGTCGATCTACTGCAGGATCGATAATTACAAATATTTGATTTCTAATCCTTTTATTGTTTAGTTGTTTTTTTTCTTGTTGTATATGAAACAATGACGTTAGCCGGTATTATGAGGTCATGAGTGAATCTAAAATACACTTGAATTATATTATAGTGTCTTTGTTGGAGCCGTGTACGGCTTAAAGCTCATTATGCAAGATAATACACCGACAGTTACAATACAGGCATCCGAAAGGAGTAGCTGCAACAAAACAGAGGGTTGAGAGAGCTATATGAATGACAGACGGAATTGCGCAATGCATTAGTGTTTGCATGTTTATACGATTGTAATCGCTGGGGGACCAGAGTATGCATAGAAAAAAGGGTCGATCTGTTATGTATTCACACTAACTTTTTCCAGTTATATAATTTGTAAAGATTTTCTAGTCAATTAAAATGAAACAATAACACACACCAACAAGAGAGACAAAAAGCAATTATTTTACATAAGAATTCTGAAACAATGAAAAAGTTGAAAAGTTTCGACGTACTTTTCTTAAAATTGTTGATCTTAAATATAAAGTTGGAACGTGTTAAGAGAGGACCGAGTTACTGTATTACGTCCCTGAGGACATTTTGTCGCCTCTCCTATGCATAATTCAGACATTTACTTGGTTAATTATTACACAGACAGTTCTTCTGTTGAACAAAACTAAATCTTAACTAGACGAGAGAGGAGAGAAGCAAAAAACACAGTGAAACACACACACACACTCACATAAAGAAAAAAGATACGGAAAAATCAGGAAACATTTTTACGTTTTCTTTAACTGTCAACTTGAATTTACTTTAATACCAAACGAAATTGCTAAAATAATAAAGGAAAGTCGCCTTCACCCAAGGGAACAAATAAACGTGCACATTTCAAATTTATTTAACGTTTAAATTAGGAGCAAAGAACCTCACACCCCAAGACTGTTAAATGAGAAATTAATTGCACGGAAGTCGGGAAGTTGTTAAATGAGTAGACGTTGAGAAAAATTTAAACGTAACAAAAAAAAACCTACGTTTTTCAAACTGATTGAGTTTTATCGTTTCAAATTAAATACTCCTAACAATTAGCGATTTTTATTGTTGAATAAGTACGACAATTCTCAAAAACAATTTAAGAAAATTTGCAACCTTAGATATTATGATTATCTGTGTTAATCTCTTACAATTTAACATCACGAGCGGTTGAAAATTGAAAGGGAAGTAGTTCTATGTTTTAATCCAACAATGTAATCCCCTACTAAACTACCGTTGTGATCTAAGATTAAACAGTGCTGATTAATTTCAACGTTATTTAGTATTGCTGACTTTGTTCGTAGCTGGTTTGGAAAAGTTTAAATAATTTATCATATTTACGTATATATTCGTATTATATATACAACTCGATATTAAAATAAACCTTGTAGATACCTTAAATTCTATGTTATGCATGTAAAGTGGACCTGTCGGCGATCCTACGACTAGCTATTTCTAAATTAATTTTTAATGTAGTTAGATCAGATGTTATGTTTAAAATTAGTGTAAATCAAAGGGCATAGTCGTGTCCCAAGTGGCAAATCGGTACTCGAGGGAGTGCCGGTGCATTATCAAATTACCACCACCCGCCCCTACGTTTCTGTTAATCTGTTTTCAATGAACCCCGCCAACTATACAACATCACATCCACATGATACTATATACAATATATAAATAAATAGAGAAAGATAGATTGGGAATATGTATACCATACAATACAAGGCACTATATCCATTTCGATTTCACATGTGCTAGGGATTTGCTGCTTCATCATAATGTGTTCGTCTAGGTTAATACGATAGGGTTACGTTAAAGGGGTTGTTGATTTTCACTATTCTATATTCGTATTTTATTTTTGTTTGTTTTTATTCAATGATTTCATCATTTGTCGACATTAATTAGACGAATTATTGATCATCATAGATGATTGTGAAATAATACACCAAAAAAAAAGTTTATTTGGTGATTGTAGGTCTGGTAACACTACCTTCACTACGTTATAGAAGCAAGAACGTGACATTTCACGAACTGTACGTTATATAATATAGAATGCATGGTTCCCGGCTGGGCTACTTCTTGAATAAATAAAGCCACAATAAACCATGCAAGTGGGAATACGTTAATTTCTTAATTTACTAGTTAAGTTGTTCGTCGACATTGAATTTTAAATGAGAAAAGAAATATTACTTTATGAATTGTTGGTTGAATATCGTCGAAATTTGATTAAGTTTTTTTTTTGTTCTCTGGCAGGTTCTCCTCTACTGTTCCATGTGTATTATTCTTTCGTTTCTGTTTTAAGGGTTGCTTTTATAGAATTTAATCGACCCTGACTTGGCCAAAGGCCCAATTCACCACTCTGATTCCTATTGGCTTAAATAAATGATTCAATCAAGGGAAGAAGAAAAAAATTTACGTCGTTTCACCACACAAAAGTAATAGAAATTCTCGAGTTTGAAATTGTTATAAACGAAATTTTGTCGTATTATCTTCTTCCCAATCAATACCAATATTCCCTCTATAAACAATCATATATGGGAACGTTTCCATTGTTCGATTAATATGGAAAATTCGTGACATATTTCGATGAAGGCTACAACAATATGACGGATATATGAATGAAGGCACAACACCCGAAATTGGGGGATTGACTTTCTATACCTATATAGTTCTAGTAACAGTATAAGTGATCGGTCCAGAGGTGAACTGTGGAGTTTAACCGGCGCGTTTAGGTGCTCATGCAGTATGCAAGCCACTGTATAATTCAGATATTCGACCCCGCGTCAGCACACTTGACTGGCACACAAATCTTCCTTTAAAACTGACTCCGATCCTTTATACCCTTGTTCTTTACTATTTCTAATAATAAAAGTTCGTCCAATTTCCGTATAGACACCCGGAATTGACAAGGAATATCACCGGATAATTGGCTCTAGTTGATAGTATAATTTCTGTCAAATCTCTACGGCGAATGCAAAATGATAAAAATTCTGGAAAGAGCTATTTTTAAGCCACGTCTATATATTTTACTTTTGCTGTAATGGCCAGTTCCATTAGTTTAAAAATAAAATAGAACAAAATTGAAATCTAAAAAGCTCCTAATATCAGAACTAGAATATTCGAATACAAGAAGGATTTTCTTCGTGTCCATCTCGAAAGCACTTTATTTCACATTAAGTTCATCACAAATGTATATGTAGCAAACACATACGTTTTATGTTATTTATATATTTTTGAAAAATCAAAAAAAAATACTTGAGAGCACGTTGTAGTCTAATTTGCGTACGGTTCTGGTTCTTTAATTAATCATAGTGTAAAGTGGCTAACTGTGTGTTTGAGGCAACAAACAGAACTTATCCATTAGGAAATGCCTAACATATAATTAGGCATGACATTTAACAATAGTCTGAACAATTTCACGTAATTAGTCCTAATTTCATAAATATTGTAAAATAATAACAAATAACGCGTAAATATTCGAGATGTGATTTTTCTCCATTTACTTCGTTCCAATAATATGCAATAAGTTAAAATTGTAAGAAGTTTCTGGAAGTTTTGCTGTTTTTTTAACTGAATAAGGAAGCGCATAGACGCGCCCTGTCAGTTAGCACGGGACATCAACTGCATCCGTTGGGAATAACGTAAAACATCATCCGCCAATCATTGCCGTAATTATTTTAAAGTAGTTCACCTTCTTTTATACTACAAACTTTCAATCTATAGTCGACGAGACGGAAAAAACCTAAAAGATTCAATGATAAAATCTGCACAAAAAAAAACCGTCGTTATCTTCTCAAACTTTTACCATCCTTCATCAAAGTAGTTCCCCCTTCGGTATTACCCGGAAAAATGCATTACATATAGTGCATAAGAAAAGCGGTGACATGAAACAATCGCGTGTCCATTTGCCGTTAATCGGATCGTTGTACAGTTGTAGAGGAAAAAGTCCGGGACTTCAGCTTTATCTATATCAAACGCAACGATTCCCAAAGGATCCCGTTGATGATAGAATAAACTGGAAATATAGTGAAATACGTAAAACATTTCGATTTGTTGTTATATGGAATTACGGTTGTAATTAACAACGAAATTACTTGGCGCTTTTAAGGAGCGATCGTGTAATTTTGCGGTAACTGAAGATAATGTTGATAACAAGCACAGTTTAATGGTAACGAGGTAAGGTAATTTCCTGAACAACCATCCACGATGATGATGGTGATGGTGATGGGGTTTACCAATAAAATTAACACAATATCAAATCGTCTATCTTTCGTTATTGAAATAATCTTTAATTTTATTATTGTGACAAAGTTTCCTGTGGCATCATTATTATAGACGGTATAACGATGAAGAAGGGCTGGAATAGTACATACAACTACTACCACACCATCATTCGGTAACAAGTTCTGTTTTGGTGGTGCGTTAAGGGAATACCCAGCCTGTTATTACCAGCTCCGCATAATCTATAGAGCCTGTCGGAAGGGTTGTGCAGCTCTGCGTTATGATTGCCACTGTTAATATTTAATCGAGTAATTAATGCAAGAAATTACCTATTATGTGTATGATTCGAGTTCCTCTAATAATTGTGAAATATGAGCGTTGGTTCTGTATTAACTTTGTGTGTATATGTATACATTTATATGTGTATGTATGTAGATTTGTACGTTTGTATAAGTGAAACGTGACTATATACATACTATACAATATTATATTGTACAGGTTTAGAGAAATCCCAAAATGTTTCGGCCCTCAATTCTAAAACCCCCCTCTGTAGTATACCTAACTCATACCATTCGGTTTTTACCCAAAAACTCATTATTCATTCGAACTTTGTATTCATACGTAATGATTTCATTTAATATCCTCTCGCAAAATTGCCCCGAAAAACGAATCATTCAACTTAATTAAAATCGTTATTTGTACACAACAAATGGGAGAAAGTCCCTCAAGTATTGCCCAGTTTATTAAAACTAAACTATCGCATCATAGAAGTATTAAAATCAATAAATTGGAATTGTCATCTATCGATACACATGAGTAGCATTGATTGTTACATTTTTCATGGGCACACTTGTGTCCAATGGTGGATTCAACTGTTACGGCACCCTAGGCTTGGTTTGCCTTAATTGTGAACGAATCTTGAAAAAAAAATCAAAAGCTCAACCTATAGGCTTCCTTTGGCTAGTAAAATGCATACTCAGCTAAATTTGGATATATGAAAAAATAGCAATAAGTTTTGAAATTTATGCCGTAGTCAAAAAAAAAGGTTTGGAGTGTCCAGATTTCTTTTGATTGATTTGTTGAAAAATAAAACTATTTCATTACCACATAAGATTGTTTGCAAATTTAACATTTAAATTTATAAATTTCAGCAAAAGCGTCCATCATAAAATAAGTTTTTGGTGTTTCTCGAAAACTAACAGATTATTGGAAATAACAGAGATGAAGGTGCTCGATAGAGAATGGCAGGGCATATAATCAGTTGACTATGAGATAGATAGAAAGAGTGGAATGAACATATTAACAGAATCGAGGACAGAGAAATAGTGCAAGTGGCCGGAATAAATCTCCAATGAGTCGTAGAAGCGTGAGACGCGTGAGACTTTAGCCAAAACTATTAAGACTGAGACTGCAGTCTAGTCTCATCTCCAATATTTTAGAAATGTTGAAAAGATAAATAAAATTTGTAGAAATCTATTGGTGCCAAGCAGCCTAGAATTTGGTTATGTCTTTCAATTTGCTTACTTCGGTTAGGACTGTATGTAGGTAATACTAATTAATAATGGATGGTGACTTCTCTATCATCTTCTAAGATATCTTTGTGATACAAAAATCACGTTCTACAAGTGCCGGATTATTCATAATACAAAACGGAGTTGGTTATAAGTAATGGGCGGATATCAGCTTCAAGATGGAGAACGGCAAATTCTCCTGACAAATTCCTATAGAGCGTATTGGTCATAATCGTTGTACCTGCATAGTCTATCTTTTCTTGTGAAACGTTTTTCTTTACAAATAGTAGAACGTAGCGAAGCAGTGGACCAGTTGAACTGCTACCGTGATGTTGTGACAAAAAACAAGTGCCTAGTTGTACCGAATTTCTATGAAATTGTGGTCGCTCTCTCTCACTCTTTAAAAAGCGGCTCCTTAGGGACAATCAACTGATGATTCTTCCATAGAAAATTTAAAAAAACAACAACAACCTTTGGAACATTTTTGGAACAAAGTTTCTTAACGCGACTTACGGCAGAGGTCTCTCTCTCTCTCACACACACACACACACTCACTATCTACATATCTCCCATCTCACTATCTCTCTCTCTCTAGCTGCTTCTATTATTACATTACAATATAATATCAAGTAGTTATGCTTAATTGTAGTTAGATACGAAAATCTATTTTATGTCATTCGTAAATTATTGAACCATTAATAGATATCAAAACGATCGCATTAATAAGCAAATAATAATTGTTTACTTGACGACGGCCAATTATGGCGTTGCGATGGCGTTATGAAAAATAATAGCCCGCTGTTAAGACGCGTTGCTATAATAAACAACTTTTTTGCTGTCGTTAAAAATGTGATCATAACCTAAAATTTTCAGATGTCAAAGAAAATATTAAAACAAAAACAAAAATGAAGTTAAATTGCTTCTTTTACTTATGGCATAAACTCATGAATGCACCACGGGTGTTATGGGTATAACGGCCTTGATACATTAATCACTATTAATATTAAATTTTATCGTCTAATTATACCTCCCAATTTTCAAAATTGTACCCAGAACTTGAAGAAAATAGCGACACATATTCAAGTGTGCTGAAAGCTAAGAGTGATATAGCATTTCAAAATAAAGTCATAGCTATATAATTAAAACTTGAAGATTTAGAAATCCATTAAATTCTAGGTTTCTAATTTCTCCTAGTCATTATTTATCAATTGCTTATAAATGTCCTTCGATATCAATAATAGACTAATTTTTCAGCTGTATCTCATGCTGGTTCAAGTATTGCTCCCGACACGTTCAAGTATTGCGGCTTCTCTCAACATACCGTTCAATTACTACTGCGTCTTTAGTACATTTTAAAAATCTTGTTAAAATATGAAAGTTCCATTATTTATCATTTTTTGCTCGTTATCTGATTCAAAATTGAGCAAATTTTTAGAAGAAACACCCCTTGGATTGAATTAAGTAATTTTTCTTTAGCAAAATACGTTTTACCTTGAAATCTGTTCAACTACTGAGTACTTTACCTTATACAAGAAAATGAATCAAAAGTATTACTCATTAATATTAATGCACGATGTTGTCTTGATTGTCATTATTATTTACAATTAAAAGCATTTGCTTTTTAGCGAAATATCTTAATCTTCTTTTATAACAAGACTTTCTCCAATTGAAGCCATTATTGCAGTAAAGTGTTACTTGCTTTTTGCTCGACTTTTACTAGCTATTTCCAACTAGAAAAAATCTTTGATACTTTGATATTTTTTAACACTATGTTGAAAAATTTGCAATTTATAAATCGTACTACAATGCAGGACAATTCTCTAATCTGTACCCGAAATTAGAAGGATGCATTTTCGATCATTTCGTTGAGAAATCATAATTCATTCTTTTCAACAACAATTGCGTGTTATTATTGATGATGAACTTTTTCTTTGAATCATCGAATCTTTCCACGAAACTCTATTACCAGTATTGATATTGTTAAAATGTTAACTTATGATATTTGGATGGATCTCATAATGTTATTATCCAACATGTGGTTGTTTACGTAGAGTGGGTATAGGTAATATACCTACCATCAAAAATTCATAAATAATCGTTGAATTATTGAAAATAAATTTGTACCGTAATTTCTTACCGAATCATATTATCATTGTAATCATTATTATTATTACTATTATTATTATTATTATTATTATTATTATTATTATTATCATTGTTATTATCATTATTATTATTATTGATTTTCTTGCACTTCCCTCGTTCTGAAGGAAACATTTTACTTACTTCACTGATTGTGAGTTAGATCTTCGTCAGCGAAATTAAGCTGAATAATAAGGATTCTCCAATAACCATCCGGAAATGCAGCATATTTCTGAGGATAATTATTATTTATTATATTCAAAATCAAACAACTCTCCATAACAGATGTTAAATATCTTTTTTTTTTATAATCATTACATCTTATATTTGAAAAATAAATGATTTTCATATGAACTATATGTTGTTATTGTTATCAGATATAAATTCGAACAATTTCTAACTGTTGGTCATTTTTACTCCAAAATGAAAGATTGCCCTTTGTCATAAAACATTTTTTTCTCCTTTGGGAGGGGCCCTACATGAGAGCCGCACACTGAGGCCTTCTGGCCCATAGTGTGCACCTCCATTTACCAGAGCCTTACCACAGCTGTTCCAATCCTCTAATGAAGCTCAGTAGCCTACCGTGTTCGGCTTTCCTAATGTCTTCTGGTTCCAAAAATCGTCGTTCCAGGTGTTGCTCTCTGAGGCCAGCCAATGCATGGCACTCGCAGAGTATGTGGTGAGGAGTTTCTTCTTCCTCTTCTAAGGACGCCCTACACATGTTGATTCATGGGACAGTGTCCAGTGAACAGTCCCACAATTGTTCTGAGATCTTTTCTACCAAGTCTCAGCAGATCTTTACTGCGCCTAGCTGTCATAAAACATTTTTTTTTAAATTATTATTATAAAGAAAATGAATTTTGATAATTTAAGAAATTTTTGATATTTGAACCTGTTAAACTTTGCCTTAATTTAGATTACCTAAATTTACTTGAAAATTTCTCATGTTTAACGCCAAATACCTATTTCAAGCTAATTGAACTTAAATTTCTTCATTATTATTATTATTATCTGAAATTTTCTTAATCCAAACTATCTAAATTTATCTCAATATTTATCGTATTTGTATTAATTCTTCTATTTCAAATTAAATAATTTTTCTTAATATATGCGCAGTGCCAAATATTGTCGTTTTTTCTAAGATATTTCTTTTACATAATTTAAACAATTTTTGCTAATTGTTCCAGATACTCCAATTATTATAGGTATTATTTTTGTTTTGCAATTCCACATTTTTTGCGTTTCAATTTGTAAATCTTCAAATTTTAAGTTTTTCTCTATGTCTTTTTTCTTTATATTATTATCATCAGGAATTGCAACATCAATTAAATAAGTTATGTTTTCTTTTTTATCTTTGATATCTGATTTACTTGCTTGGATATATCTATCAGTTTGAATTTGCATATCCCATAATATATGTAGTAACCTCATTATTATCTTCAACTGTCTTTGGATTATTATTACTATTATCATTATTATCATGGTTATCATTGTGTTTAAAACAAGCCGTAGAACATGGCACACTAATTACTACATGATTATGATTAGCTTTCGGCCAGCTAAGCCGGCCGGCTTATGAGCTTTGTTCTAGAGTGTTTGGATGGGGCTTATATAAAGCTGAAAGCTTGCGTTGATGTATTTACATGCGTGTTGCCACATTGTCTAGTTTCAGATGAGACGCGGTTGTTTAGTTTATTTCAATGAAATACTACGTTAGACGAACAGAGACAATATGTATCTGTTTTGTCCGATAGTTCTGCATAAGCATTTTTTTTGTCTAAATTAAAATGTAGTATTAAAGTGTTGGTTAATAAAAATGTGTAAAGAAGGAAGACAGTTTTCCGCTTTGTTGTGGAAAACGTCACTGAAACACGTTAACTCGACTTTTCAGCTTTTAACAAATAGACAACTTATTTATTATGAATGAAATGCGGTGACTGTCTATTGTTGCATGTCATCCATTGTCCTGCCTTCTTAAATATTACAGTCCTGCAAGTATCAACTTTTTTGATTTTGATTCTTTTTTAAAGGGTTTGCATTGAATAATCTAGTCGAAACAATTTTATTCTACAGGCGATAGAATAATCAACAAAATGTACAAAATTATTAACACGTTATACTTGTTGTTGTCTCAATAAATTGTATTGATTTGTTGTTACTTTTTAATCTATAAAATCAACGTATATCTCAATTGGATAAATTTGCTTATCGCCCCCGTATGATGCCTATCTATATTTGCAAAAATGTAAACAATAAATGTTTGAAATGGAATTATTTCTTTACAGAGCTTAGAGCGTAGAACACGAAAAGGAGAACGAAACGCTTCAATATTACATATCGGATGCTACTAGCTTATTATGACGAAAGCCGCTGATAACGTATTATTAAGGCCGCATTAGTAATATCCTTTTGATTGTTCATATTAATTAGGCGAACACTGCTATGGCTCGATATATTTGCAAATACAAACACTACTATGATTATACATATATCGGCCATTAGCCTGAGGCGGTATGTGGAACAAGCCGCCCCCATGGATCCCTTTTCGATTCTCTCTCTATACTGTTGCTGCCGTCACCGCCACCGCCGCCGCCGATGCCGCCACCACTACTACCACCACCACCTACCTACTATACAGTTATACTACCGCTCCCCCTTTTGCCCAACTGCCATGAATAATAGATGGGGCGGGTTCTAACAATGACGTAACTACAATCGCGCCACTCTCCGCACAGATTGGCGCGAATCTGCAGCAGCCCTTCAGCACACCAGTTCCTGCTGTTCCTCCTGCTGCTGGTCCCCCATCGGAAAATTGTCGACATATACGCAAGCGCTTCTTATGGTGATGCTATCACCAAACTGTAACTTTCGACCAAACAATAACGAAAGAAAAAGAGACTATTTAAAAGTTTTTAAAATAATAGAGAAATCTCTTTGATTTAATAATAAAAGTAAAAATTAGTCTCGCTATTGGATCAATCCCATAATATTCGACTGTAATCTAATATAGTAAAGCTATAGGGCTATGAATAGGAATAACGGTGATCCAAAAACGATTACAGCTGCCAAAAATGAGCATCAATAGAGCCCCTCGGGGTTCATCCCCTATAACCTCAAGGGAAACAAGTTCTTTTCGTTTATATAAAAGGGCGCACTGGTATAACACATCCTGTGATCATGTACCAGTTGAAATACGTCACAACAACATCTCTTTGCCCATTTGAAAAATAATAATCGACAACAATGTGTTTATAGTATTAAAGCATACAAAATTATCTACAATCGTATTGTTACAATCAATAGATATGGACTGGATGCCTTATGAATAGTCTAATTAAATAAGGAGAATCAGACGATATCCGATAGTACCACCGTAGGCTATTAATACAATTAGTTAAGCAAATAATGGAATTAAACAATTGCAATTCAAAATATTTTCGATTAGGTCCAATTCTCCTATACACAAGTTTTTCTTCTCATTTTCCTATTTATTTACTTTTTGGCAATAACACTTAAATTGTAAATTGGGGGCTATTGAAAAATCTCATTTACAAACGGATATAGAACAGGATATTACAGGGATGTTGTCGATAAAGTTGAAATTGACGTGCCACCAACTACTGCTACACATCTCTTCTCTGTTACCACCACCACCACCATTGCGACCAATAATGTCTGTTCAGGTATATCTGAAAACTGCAAATAGTTCTTTAAGAACGAAGAACACCAGCTATTGTACGGGGAAACTCTTGGGAAATCAACAGGACTATACACAGTAGTACTAGTGTTCTGGCATACCTTTCTACATTCATTCTGACATGTTTCTTAGTATTTCAATGGTCTTGTCTCACGAAACCCTAGAAAAAAATCCAATTCTATTTATCATTCCGACTATATCATAACCTTAACGGCACCTAATTATCGTTACTTTAACTTAAATAAACTATAATTGAAGCGACAGACATCGAAGGAAA
The DNA here is from genome assembly GCA_021725515.1 of Epicauta chinensis. NCBI lineage: Eukaryota > Metazoa > Arthropoda > Insecta > Coleoptera > Meloidae > Epicauta > Epicauta chinensis. The sequence goes on along the minus strand of JAEDXX010000194.1, from coordinate 10,311 downwards.
CTCAATTGTTGAATATTTGATAACTAGACAGTATCTGCCAATTATTAAATCAATAAACTGTAATTTTTGTATTTAAAAGTTGAAAGTTAAAAGAAAAGAAAAATAAAGCTGAACAACGACAAGTATAAAATTAGAATTGTTCAATTGGGCCTTGTATTTATCTGTAAAGTTGAAATGTAAATTATAAGACATATATTTACTTAGTTAGATGTACATATGTGGGTAGCATGTCTCAATGACAAATAAATACACAAATTAACCTCATACCGTTTTAAATTGTTAATAAATCTCGATGTTTTGAAATGGCAGCTTTAACAAGAAACACGAAATCCCATCCTTTGATATAACAATAACATGCAAACAATTGACTGTCGTCCTTATATAAAAGACAATTGATTGAACGTATGTAAAAGTTGTCATAAAAATTACTACGGTCTATGCAAACAATACGATTATCTCACATGCTATGTCTATTACGTATTAACTATATCAACTACCTACAAACGGATTAGATATCGTCCTGAAATTTAAGTATAAATTTACTACTTCTTCAATGAAATCGCTACTGAATCGATTGTAATGAAATTTTATTGGAAATCATTATAAACAATCATTTTGATGAATCCGCCAGAATCCTTACCGTTCAACAAAGAAATGACAGTAATTTTTAACAAAATTTCACCCAAAGCACTTTATTCCTCGAGGGAAAAAAGCTTTATATAACAACAAAATGATGGAAAGTCCTCAGTTTGCGTATCAAGTTCTGAGAGTAACCGATAGTTGTAGAAAATTCGGTTTGAGCCATAAGACCGAAAACTCTTCAGAATTGTGGACGACTAATATTTGAGAACCGTTGATAAAACGCAGCTTTATAAAGGTTGGAACTGATAACGCCTCTTTCAGTAGTCATGAAAGTGCTTCAATTTCTAGCAAGATTTAGATATTATTAAGAGTTTCTTGATCTCATGCAACTCTGTGTATCTAATCAGAACCGGCCCGAGCTTTCTTGGCGCTCCAATCAAGCTTATTTTCGGCGCTCCTCTCCAGAAATGAATAATGATGACAGCACTACTTTTATAGATTTCTTAATCAAACTCTGACATTTTTGTGAATCAATAAATTTTGAAAAAAGTATGCTGTAACAAAATTTTATCCGATTGAAAACCATTTTTTCGCAATAAGAAGAAAACACAATGATCATTCGCATTACGTAATTTTGCGTTAAAAAATCAAATTCCAAAATAATCATGATAATTTATTGTCGAATTTTAGAAAGCCATAATAAAAAAAAGTCTGGTGACCCATTGAAAAGTGTCCTATTAAAACAATTCGAAACCATTAAAAAACCGACTTTTTAGCGTGGGATACCGTTGAAAAAACAAGAAACAGACTCACAGTTTGGTTCCACTTAATAACTGCATAACTGTAACAAAAATACGAAAAAAAACTATTAATACTATAAAAGAAAAATTGAAAATTTATCATACTTATGGGAATCCTGTTAATTAACAAAAAGAAAAACACAATTTTTTGAAACAACATTAACACGTTAAAGACTGCAACACAATTCAACAAGAACGAGCGATTTAATCTTCACGATAACAAAAAAAAGTGGAAAAATATTTAAAATGTCTTTTATAAATATCAATAGGACTACCCAAATAAGGGATACAATAGAAATAAAGGAACTATGGTTAAGGAAGTAGTTGGAAGCTTCAAAAAAAAATCCAAGTGTGGATTTAAAAAATTCCAGCTCCAAGGCAAAATTCAATTGTAGGATTATCAATTTCAAAATAAAGGTAATTGGTCTTACCCTAAAACTCTAACTGGGACAGTTTTCCACTAACTAAACTTCTTTTACTCCTCTCAAAATAACAATTATAAAAATAAATCAAATCTTCTCTATCTAGCGACAGTTACAAAGAGTTATGAGAGTTATGGGGCTGTATCCCATCCCATATTGAACAAATCCATCAAAGTTAAGACGACTGTTTGTTTTTTTATTCATTAATAAAGCACTCTTAAGAAAATATTACACTTAAAGTCCAGCATAGGACATATTAAAGAGTGCCACTTCTAAAATTATGGCTCTCCGGCCAGCTGCTTGTTTGGAAACGCCTGGGGAAATTGTACAAGTAGCATCGAATGAAGCTGCAATTAAAGTGGATCCAATCGTTCTTTGATCTAAGAAACAATAACTGTTATGAAAATTTTACTCAAAACTCTTTATTTCTTGAGGAAATAAGCAAATTCGTAAAAAGCATCGGGTAACCATTCTTATGCACTTCAAGAGCATATGAAAGAGAAGACAGGAAGCTTTTAGGGAGTTTTTCTTTATAAACACTGAAAATCCACAGTTTTCAGACCAAGTTCACCATTTTTCACCTCCGCTGAGGGTAACTTTTAGTTGCCAAAGTCTCAGTTCAAGGCCCTTAATATGTAATTATGGATTTGAATCAAACATTGGTTCTGTATCTTCTGGAACTCTTGTGCCTTTTCAAATCGCAGATAAAGAAACTTCTGTAAGTGTCTGAATTTCTAGGGTGATTCAAGCACTATCAAGAGTCTCTTTCAAATTAGTGAAAGCAACTCTTCTGCTATTTTTAACTATCTTCAAAAGATCTGTGGTAAATAAACCGGTGGCATGGAAAAAAGCGCTTGTGTGTAAAATCGCTTTTTGATCTAAGAAAATAGTACAATTTGGCACGTAATCGTCAGTCTCAAATATTAACTCCTGCCAAATGCATTATAATTTAAGAACAAAGTAATTTCGCAAAATTTTTCATTTCTTAGGAGACTCCTAACGCGTTTACCCAACAAGTTGTAAAATCAAACTTTAAGAAACAGGTTCAGGGATCGCCAATTATTAAGAGCTGAATTCCTCATGTGCTGAAGCTTAGATAGATCCAATCTTTTTTCGAAAACATACGAAATTTACCGCGTTTTGCAGCTGAGATATTGAAAAATCTCTCCTTTTTTTTGCAACTTGTTATTTGCTCAAATCCATTAAGGATTCAATATTCACATGAACTAAACTCACAATCAGATGTCTCAGAAAATGATATATGTTATCAGTAGAATGAAGGTAACTACCAACCAATGGTTAAAGATTTAACGTGCCCTACCTTCGCAATGGCTTAACTAGCATAGCTCCCATGGGCGACGGGATTAGGAGATTGGTCTGATCATCAGCGTCGTTCCTGACGTTCAAGTCCGACTAGCGATTTCTTTTACAATGGAGCTGCAAACTCCTCCACCACTTCAGTCAAGCAGAGGCCTACCTAAGCCTCAAGTCTCTATCCAAGACAGTGCCGCCTAAATAATTTGATGCTATTGGACGCCAGCGCCAAAATTCGTCGCTACGTCTTTGCTTTTGCACTAGTTTCTGAAAGATAGCACACCTCGATTAAGAAGATTGCAAGAAAGAACAAAACGTTTCAGGAGAATATACCTAAAAAAGCAGCTTACTGATATGGAAATAAGAAAAAAGCTCGGATGTTATATCCACGATGAGGTGTACGAGACAAAGCTTAGCTATACATTCGCTACATTCTTCATAAATTTCTTGAGAAACAATTAGCACCGAAATAGTTTTTAGTACAGCTTTTAGCATCGAAAATTAACGATGCATAAATAAATTTTTGATAAATTCATAATTTCGAAAACTAACGCTAGTTCATAGAAAATCTAATACAAACGTATATTTATCAAAACCGTTATCAAAGAATTGTGTATTTTACACGAGAACACGACCTGCAGTGTTATTTTTGAAGCCTTATTATAATGAAAATTTAACATGATTACATTCAACACACAAACACACATATAGGAAAATCCAGTATCTACCACACTGCTGATGGACAAGCCTCATAACCATGACATAGAAGCGTAATTTACAATGATAATTAGTTGACTGGACGATGATTAAGTGTATGAATACCGGATTTGCTATGAAATTGCTTATTTGCATCATTTCATGTTTCGTTACCGTTACAGAGGGTTGATCATCACCATATGAAATATCCAACTTTTGCAATATTAATTTTATTTTAAATTAACAAACAATTTATTCGGTTACTGTTTTAATAACGAACAAGTTGATTCGTTGAAGAAAAAAATAAACAAACTTTTCTTTTTTTTTCCTGTGTGGGGAAGAAGTATAGCAAGCAGTTTGGCGAGTGATATAGCTAGTAGTAACATAAATATTCAGTAGAACAGTCGGTATAGAGCATCAAATTTATGTGGCCATGTTTATAGACTCGTGGGACAAGTGTGGCCATTCCTTTCTTTAATTCCGGACTAGCTTTATGTCTCGCTAGGACGTGCCGGAGATAAACAACAAACTACATCGAATACTGTCCAATATTACTTCTATAGATCGCTTGTACCACAACAAAAACAAATATAGAAGAATATCAGAATAAGAAGACAACGAAATTGTTGTAATTCATTTTAAAAAAGAAAACTTTAAGAATTTGTGGAATTGTGTCGATGTTAATGCTCTAAACATATTGTTGACTTAATAATGGTTTAACACATATATTTCTATATTATTGCGGAATATAGTCATAAAGAATAATAACAATAATATAAAGTGGTATCGTTAAATTAACGATGGATATAAAGGCCCCCTTGTTTATAGCTAGGTTAGAAATATTTCAGAATGAGAGAGAACGGTAATACAGAGTCCGGGACTATCTCTTTGAGTGACCACTTCGTCCGGCCTGAAATTGCCCGGAACGCGTGCAATTTCATGCCGATATATTAAACATGCATGAGAGTATGCGGTAGAAAAGAAAACAGGATAAAATATGAACGGAGAAAAAAATGTAGAAAAACGAATTCCTCTACATCAACAATAAAATAGATAATAATAAGTATTTGAAGTTGTATCCTATTATTTTGTTATCAATAATTAATTAATCGGTTTATTCATAAAAGTATTTTCGATTAATTGTTGTAATTTGTACTTCGTGGATTATAGCGGTAAAGGTGATGACAAATCAAACGTTGAATTATTCAACGAAATATTTAGAAACAAAAACTTTAGTTTACAAAAAAAAACGAGGTGTATTTAAGTCGATTATTCGTCAAAGAATGACATTGCATGCAATACACGTGAATTGGTTTTTAATAAGCATGTGGGCAATTGTATTGTTGATTAATTTAACTTTACGCTCCCGGTTACCTCTGAACCTTTAATTTAGTCAGCTATTATTCATGAGGCGCATGTTAATAGGTTCGGTAAAAGGTATGAGAAACTAGATGTGAAAATCGTTGTCCATCACCATTCACTACCACCACAAACTACTCAAAAACTTATTTAAATAGATTCGATGTTTCGTATTTTATAGAAAGATAAACAGCATCCCGTTTCTGTGTGTGCATGCATCTCTCCTTGATATTGTATAAATAAAGTGAACCTTCAGGGAATGGTGGTATCTTTCCATTTTGTGGTTGTACAAATCATGCAAGCAGAGGTCATCTGTATACATCTTGGTAGTAGTGCTGACCATAGATCTGCATTTCAAATTACTTGTAGTAAATCCATCAAGTAGACCTATTTTCCTCATTTTCCGTATCTCTCACAGGACAACACAAACAACTTTATACAAAACACACAAGTGAATTGTTGTTGCTGTTATAAAATATTGCCGCATCGTTTAAATTACCACTCTTCTGCATAGACAGTGTGGGATTTAAGATTTTTTATGAATAATAAATTTGCGATTATGTCTTTCGCCCACAATCATAGTCGCTGCGATCATTCGAGTATAATTTGATGTGGTGATATCAGGAAAAAGTTTTCTGATGAAGCAGGCACCCTATTTGTAAAAATCAAAATTTTGTGCTGAAAATACCCGAAAAAAAATTAAGACGAATCGCAGAGGACATGTCCACATTTCACCTTTAGCGAAATTGATTGGATACAATAGTAGCGATATTACTATTATTGAGTTCTTTTAAAAAATATGTTTCTTTACTATATAAATGAATCGAGTCGAACAGTCTACAAGCTATCTCGATTCAAATACGTTTTAAGTGTACTAAACAAAAAAAAAAGCAGAATTAACAGTTAATATTTCGGCTCATTTGATTATACGAGGATAAGCCCAAAAGTACGGTTTTTGAAGAAGTGCAAAAAGTGGATGATTCCACGGAAGGTTTTTTTTGGGAGGAGCCCTACATAAGGGCCGCACACTGAGACCTTTTGGCCCATTGAGTGCACCTCCAATTACCGGAGCCTTACCACAGCTGTTCCAATCCTCTAATGAAGCTCGTCGTCCCAAATGTTGCTCTCAGAGACTAGCCAATGCTTGTCACTCGCAGAGTATGTGGTGAAGAGTTTCCTCCTCTTCTAAGCATGCCCTACACATCTCGTCACCAATAATGCCAAGCATGTGTAGGTTTTGATTCATGGGACAATGTCCAGTGAGCAATTTCACAATTGTTCTGAGATCTTTTCTACCAAGTCTCAGCAAATCTTTACTGCGCCTAGCGTCAGGCCCTTCGATGAAAATCCTAGACTGACGCAGACCTTTGTGTTCTCTCCATTCTTTCAAGTGGGAGCCCGTTTCTGACGAGTTTTGGGGACGGGGAGAGCCGGTTCCGGCCCAAAGAAGCCCATGCCTGGGCCCCTCCGGACCTGCACGAAAGGTGCTCCTTGCATCATTAAAAATAAAATTTTCGAATTCACTAAAGTAAGAGTTTAGTAATCTACAATATAGTCTCTCGTCACTGATCGTAGTCTGTAATTTAATATGCGTTAAAGACAGAGATTCACGCTTTTTGCTGCACTATACTCCGGAGTACGAATCTAAGAGTACGATAAGAGAAAAGAGTTATATTTTATACTTCAATAACACTTCTAAATAACCGAAAGTTTATTTTTATTTTGTGGTCGCCTTGTCCTCGCCTTTGGAAATGAGTTGCCTTCCAGTTAAATGTTCTTCCAACTAGTTACCATAGGGTAAATGAGTTAGAATGACATAGATACACAAAATACATCAACCAGAATGGCAATTATATGCATGTTACTTTGGGGATTATCCTCATCTTTAGATTAATCCTGCGCAGAAAAGAAGAGATAATCAGATCTGGTTTAATATTTTTGTCGTTATACCGTAAAAGTTATCAAAAATTACAAAGTTACAAAAAACGTTTCTAGAGAAATTATCTTTGTGGGAAAAAAATGCGAACTCTTAGCATACTTATACTAAAAGGTCAGCAAAAATGTATCTGGCAAGATCTTTATTGATGGATCGTTTCATTTTTGTTTTGGAAAGGGGTACCATGCCTTTATCGTCTTGGTTATATCCCCATCATCTATCTTCATCTTCAGCACAACCCTCCACAAGCCACGGAGGGTTCAGATTACATGAAATGGTCTCTTGCTCTTCTTGTAAGTATTTTTTTTTTCTGAGAAGCTCCTACATCATACACTGAGTTAACGAGACTGAATTAAATCTCTGATTTTTAACCTAGGAATCTGTAATTAAACTGTGTCCCAACCTTTTGGAGAGACTCTCTAGATATGGGCAAATAAAAGCTGATTTGAAAACGTCCGGTCGAACTCTTAATTAAGTCGCCAAAAGAAAGGTCCACAAAAACAATAAAACAAAAATTTCCATTTTTCTGATAATAGAAATCGACCCTTTGAAGATATCCTAATTATCTTAATGCAATAAATAGAATTAACTGATAGATTATATCTATAACAGAGTCACAAGAGAGCGGCATGGCCGTAAAAAACTGAGGCATGACTTGAAGGTAGCAAGATTACAGTCCACAGATAGAATATAAATAAGATCTGTTCTTATAAAAATTTTGCAGTTGACAAAGGAAAGGTATTAGACGTTTGCTTGCGGCGGCATATATACTCAAGATGAGTCAAGATGCTTCTGAGCAGAAGTCAAAACCGAACTATGATAAATGTACAAAGAAGTAGCGAAAGATAGAGACCGCCACACATAATTTAAGATTAATGATTAATGTAAACATTACGTAACTTTGACGTGAGTCATGATTGAAATATTCAGTCTATTGTTGTTTTCTTCAATGTAAATTTTTCCTGTTACATTAATATTTCTATTCACAATTTGTACAACGGACATTGTCACAATATATACATTGTACGATATAATATGATTTCACGTTAGAATAGTTATTAGTGTTTCATTGCAAAAGCATACTAACAAACGAACTAATAATTACCATATACAAAGTGTATTAAACATACTATAACATGTAATTTAGAACTTGTTTCAGCTCAATAATTATTAACTCACTCGTCATTTGTTGTTGGTGACTCGTATGCAGTAAACTTTGGCAAACAAATATCGATGTTCTTCGTTAAAGACATATTATTACCGAGTCGGTATATTCTGAAAAATGGGCCAAAATGTAAGACCGTTGTTTTTTTTTTCTAAACTGTAAATGCTATTTTCCCAAATATGAGTTCATACCTACTGTAATCAGAAAAGGAAATTCGTTTATTTTAGGTAAATTTCGCCGTCTAGAGATCAATTTTTTTGTGACCAAATAAAAAAGCGTCTTTTGTATTAGACCCTAAGCACTCACCTAAGTGTTAGATGGAGATTGCAGTTTTTGGCTTTGTCTATTATCCCCTAGATTTTTTATCGTAGGTACCTATATTGATCAATTGGATGTTATTATATTCGAAATTTATTAGTAACGAAAAATATCAAAACGTTAGATAACTTCCATTATATTGTTCCTTGATACGATCAATTGATGTATGTTTGAGGAACAGTGAGGACAGCTATCGCCCTCTAGTAATCAGAAGATTAAGACCATGTTTTGATATCAGGTAGAATTTTCTTCAGTCACTATGTTGTTCTGCCAGAAAATAGCCTTATTTATATCTTCAGTTCTGCAATTATCTTTCGGCTACCTACTGAAGGATTTTACATAGAGTTTTACAGGTACTTTTACTACTTCTGAAGAAAATAATAAGCGCAGTCGTGCATAAGAGATTTCTAGCAATTTGTAAGAGTCCCAGTAAAATATACCTATCAAAGTAGGCCGATCATTATGAAAATTTGCATATCGCCCTAGCTTTTCATTCTGAACCTAATTCAGAGCTATGGCAAAGGTAATAAATCGATCCGTCGAGTTATCGAAGAATTTAATTAAGTTGTTTTTTTCTTAGGTAAATGCGTTGGTTTTTTGACAACATTTTTAACAATTACGTTTAATGAAAATAAATAAACCATGACAACGCCAACTTACTTTTGGGGACTTAGAAAATTTTTCAACTGAAACGAACAATTTTAGATTTTTCTCTGAAACTAAAAGTAAATTTGAAAAGGTTAAAACTGAATTGGCCGTTTCGGGACATGCAAAAACTTTTATCAAGAATACATTTTTCTTGTAAAATGAAAAATAAAAAAGTTTTTCCGCTTTGGAACTCGATCCGTTGACATACCGTATGTTGCGTGTAAAAGTCCATATTCCGAATGCTTACATTTGGCCGTATACATATATTTATCACCATATTTGGATAATGTGCATTTCGTACATTCAATCTATATTCGCCGGTAAAAGTAAGTTGTGATTAAAACACTTTTGGACTTCCATTATCTTTGTTTTATTTATTATGTATAACGTTTTGGTTAGTATCAATCTCCAACAGTTATCAAATCAAAAGTAAGTTGTACTTATTCAGCAGATAAATAATATTTGATATTTCCAAATGGAAATGCTGTAAAACTTTTCACGCTTATTATGTGTAGGCATGGGGAATCACAGACATTCCCTCTCATCTGACAGACAAATCGAGTGAAATACAGTATAACGTATAACACGGCAAATATCACTACCTTATCATCGCGCTACAATTAGTATTACAGCCTTCAAGAGTCACTCTTTATAAAAAAGTGAATTTTATGGGTGGACATAATTAATCAAGCTTTTCTAGAACTCAAGGCTTTTTTAAGCATCCGGAGCTATTTTAACTTAAACTGGAAAATTAGTGGAAATTAATTTAGTGATTTTGATTGTAGTGAGTGGTGTACCTGCCTGGTGATGACGTCAGAGAAATGATGGCGTATATAATTTTTTCAATAAAATGCCGTTTACAGTGCTCCCAACATCTTTACACAAAAATTACCAGATGCAGCTTACAATTTTATGTTATCAAGATTCCTAAAACAAAAACTAGATGAATTAGATTTTCAGAAAAACAGAGTTTTCGTTATAACAATAGTTTCAATTCTTAATTATCGAATAAATATGGCCGATCGGTATAATCGTCAATCTGGCAACGTTGCCTGAAATTGTCAGGACGTG
>JAEDXX010000193.1:0-166134 GCA_021725515.1 Epicauta chinensis | reverse complement strand
AAAAATATGCAATGCTTGATAAAACGGACTTTGTTGATAACTTTTTTTTAAAACAAATGAAGGCGATAACAGTTTTTTCAGAATGACAACCTACAGAAATAAAATTTACTAAATTAGTGAACGCCTGAGTCAACAGAGGGCGGCACTTTTTTTGGTTCGCTAGCTTTCCACTCTTTACCTAATTACCACAGAACACTAATTACTCTATGCACGGGACATATTCGTTCAGTTTTTGTGCTGTTTCGCCCATTGAAGTTATAGGGGGGTGGACGGAGTCTACGAATAACATTGAGTTTCATAGCCCTGATAAGTATCGTTCCCTGTAGATGGCGCCTCACTCGGTCAGCCTATAACCTAACATTTTGCTGTTTACCAAATATTCACGTGTTATCTTAATTTTTAACGAAAAATCAAATTCTAAAGAAATGACTAAGATCAAAGAAGAACCAGTCGATGGTAATGAAGCCTCTATTAGTGAAATCAAAGAGGAAGAACTAACATATGAAGAAAAAGTGCAATTTTGCAGTATAATTGCAAAACCAATGGCATCAAAGAAACTAACAAAAAAATGCTATAAATTAGTTAAGAAAGGTAACAATTGTCAATTATTATTTCCATAGTACTAAATTTCGAATTTTTGTTATAGCTATTAAACACAAGGATCAAGTACGTTGCGGTTTAAAACATGTACAAACTCGAATCCGTAAAGGCGAAACTGGTATTGTAATCTTTGCTGGTGATATCACACCAATTGAAATTATGTGCCACTTACCGGCGGTGTGTGAAGATAAAGGTATACCCTATGTTTATATACCGAGTCGTAAGGATTTAGGTGCTGCATTAGGTATTAAAAGGGCATGTTTAATGGTTCTCGTTCGACCACACACCGAGTACCAGGAGAGTTACGATGAATTATACCAAGAAGTTAAACATTTAGCTGTAGAATTATAAGTTGGGAATTTCAGGTTTTTTTTTAAGAAATAAATTTATGAGTTTCATACAAATATTTATTAGAATAGCAAATTATTACACATAGATATTGATTGTGTTTGAAAAGAAAAACAAAATAATTCCCTGTTTAAAACTGAAAATAATTCACAATTTTAACTCCAACTTGATTGTGGTAAGTGCATTCATCGCTTTTGGAAATTAGTGCTCGATGGAGTCAAAATTATGAATTGTCGTTAATAGAAAAGCAAATTTAATGTAGGCTATACGGATTTACTATAACGAATCCAGCCCCGATTCTTTTTTATTTTACTTGTAAAACTATCAATCTAAGCTAAGGCTATAATATTTGCATCAGTATAGTCCACACTAATTGATATAAAAAGGTTTTTTTTTTAGAAAAAGAACGTAGCAGAACACATAGGTGACCTTAATAAAAAACGTAGGGAGCGCACCTAAATCGATTCTTTTTTTTTTGAAAATTTTTGGTCCTAAAACGAATTAAATTAGTAATAAACATGAATATTCCGCCATTATATCAGTAGAAAATTTTTAAGACTTAAAGGAGAGAGAATCGGAAAAAACTAGACAGACCTTTTGGAGGGCGAAAAGTGCTGAAAATCTAAGCGATTTTGTTTCTAAATTTCTAAAGGTCGGTCTAATTTTCGTTATTTTTTGTGTTTATTTTTAGTTGTACACTTAAATCTACGAGAGTACGTTTTGAATTTTTGTTTTTTTAAAGTTGACTTGATGATAATTGTGGATCAGATTCGGATTTCCTTGAAAAACATAAACAACCAGTTTTCCTATTGATTGTTGGTTTTGATTCCTTATCACGTTCAGCTAAACATTTTTGATAGTAATCGTAATCTTTTAAATACCATACAGGCGGCCAACGGTGTTCAACTAAATACGCTTGATTATCCGGATGTAATAAACGTAAACTTCTTGGTGACATTCTGCACAATTTATTATAATTGACACAGAGATGATTCATACACCAATCGGCTAATTGATGGCCATTATGAAGCTAGAAATGATCATTTTATTAATTAGTATTTTAATTGATTAATTAATTTGATTAAATTAACAAACTTTAACTGGCTCAAGAAGACGTAAACATTGTTCGATTGCTTCAGATGGTTGTAAACCTTCTAAATCTTCAATTACACGTTTCTCGACTAAATTCACTAATCGTGGCAAACATAATCGATTTGCTAATTCCAATAGATTAACACAACGTGCTGCTGATATTGCCGGTACTTGATCAGTATATAAAAAACTTAATAATTTATGAAAAGTGTATTCACGAACACCTGGAAATTCGATCTAAAATATACCAATTTTTAGACAATTCTCTCTCGATTTAATTTATTTGAAAATACAATTAACGTTGAGAAAACCAGGACAGAATGACGGGCAAAAAACCGACACATTCCGGTCCTGTTTCCTTCAATATTACAAAGTTCAAAGAAGAAAAGAGACGGATACGTACAACTTTCGCTTGACTTTCGCGAAAATCTCCACTAAACATTGCCTTCATTACATCACATCGTGCCGTCAGCATTGCTTTATGTGCAGCACATGCCCCATCATCCAATTCAAATATTACATCAGCAAATAAACCTTGATCTAAACAAATATCCTGTAGGCGACGTTTTAAGAAACTCTCATAATTCTCATCGGGATGATCCGGTCCGACAAATGGGTGTTTCGTTAACAATTCTAATAATTCGGGGAATTCGAGGAATTCGGCTGCTTCACGCGTCTCCTATAAATAAATTTTTAACAATGGAATTAAACATGTTTTAATTAGTTAATGGCTTTTTGTGTCACCAACTGTAATTTAATTTGTTGGAAGCAAATTAATGGATCGGTGTGCGAACTGACAAATTTCTTCAATGTAGGGATTTGATTTTAAAGGGAATGGCATTTATTTTCACAGTAAGAAAAGGGGGTTTTACGTCAAAATCGCAGAAAATACAAAGTCTGTAATAAATAAATCTCATTTAATTCGTACTATAATCTAAAAATTTATTCTATTTTCGAGTTGCTTATTTGTTTATTTATTTACTGTGCACTTTTAGTTATAGTGAACTGACTAATAAGTCACTAAATTACTATTAATGCTACCAATTGTAAAGATAAATCGTCCTTTAACGCTCTAAGGAGACTTGCAGGCGTGTCTGCTAATTTTTATATTCTGCCTGCGTTTGCGATTAAAACTGTAAACATTGAATGAAGACCAACTAGAATTTTTGAAATACGATACTGGGTAGTCAGATCGAGAAAACTTCTATTATATCTTACTAAATTGTTTATAAATTGCAATTTTTGTCGGCGCACCTTCAAATTTTTCAAAAAGTCTCTAGAGGTCATTCCGAATCGAATGAGCCCTAGATCATAATTTTCAGTGACCTGGAAGAGAAATTCACTAAAATGGCAGATGTTGCCTAGACTAAAGGTAGTTGTTTTTACCGCATCTGGAAAGCATTTTAAGTTATTCTTTACAATTGGTAGTAATTAGTTCTTTTGTTAAAAGCTGTCATTAAATTTAGTTAAGTTAGAGATCGTTCACGCCGTAATCAACAAATAGTGGTGTGTCTGTTTACAAATTCTATATACAAATGTTTATACAAACATGTTGGCGCTCACCTATTACGGAAGGTCAACTGTCTATAAGGAGGCGTCAGGTTTATCGAGACCTGCAGTGGCGTAGATTAAATGCACATTATTGATAAACTGTATTTTGTTTTTGCCACTAGCGGGACGCCTATGGCATAAGATTTACGACTATTGTCTCGCTCTCACGCCCCACCTATACAGTTATCGTTGGTCGCATAATGCCACAACCTACAGACTCCCTGCTCCCGCACATCGCACGTCCAGGTTAAAAAATTGACTGTAAGTTAGGTATACGGCAGTCCACTAAAGCTTGTCTGGCACTATAGATAGGGAAGGAGAAAGAGTAAATCGCTTAGCGAGAAACTAGTTTTAGTGGACTGACTAATAAGTTAGATTACTTTATTGCTACCAGTGGCAAAAAAAACCGAATTTAGAACTCTTACCATATGCAGCGAAGGCTCTTTTGATCTTTCCTTTAAAACAGATAGTCATTGAAAAAATAATGAGCATAATGACTTAAGAGATTAAAGTCAGAATAATAAAAGTAGAACACAGTAGATATTTTAACAAAAAAGTAGAGAAAAGAGTGATTGATTGCTCTACTACATGGGCTGAAAAGTCCCGGTATTTTTAATGAAAACAAGCGTTTTTGGGTGAAGTTATATTTATTCCTCAACATAGTGGCCTTCAAGTGCGATACACGTAGTATAGAGATTTTCCAACATTTCAATACACTTTCTGTAGTACGAAATGTCCAAGCCTTCGAATCGTAATTGGTCCAATTTGTTCCTCGCTTTCAAGGATATATGTGACGTTACGTTAACTTTTTTCTTCGACATATAGGGCCGTTTATTCTTTATTCCGCCGTTCAGTTTGTCTAATAACGCTGCATAATACTTTTCCGTAATTGTTTTCCCCCTCTGCAGGTAATCGATGAAGATTATGCTATGCGCATCCCAAAAACAAAGGTCAAAACCCTCCCGACTGAGCATTTTGTCACAAAACATCGAAAAAAAGTCCGCTCGATTACGCCAAACCGGCCGTTGAATCATCAACGCGCTGCTTTTGATCGACGGTCTGCAAACGCGGCACCCATCGCGCAAATAGCTTTTTCATATCCAAAACATCGTGCAAAATGTATCCCACTCGTTCTTTCAAGATGCCAACGGCCTCGGCAAACTCAATTAATTTCAATTAATTATCACTCAAAAGCATTCTACACACTTGCTTGATGATTTCCGGATTCGTAGCTTCTTTTGGTATTCCAGACCAAAGTGTGTCTTCGGAGCTTGTACGACCCATTTTCAATTCACTAAACCATCGATAAACTGCTGTTTTCGAAGGTGCATATATGTGATAACATTTCTTCTACCATTTCTTTGATTGTTCAGGAGTTTTTACCATCAAAAAAACAATGTTGATCAATATGCGATATTCCTGTTTTTCCAATTTTTTTACGAAGCCGAAGGTAGCGACACTTAAACGACTGTAGCTTGTAAACGAATTCTAGTGGCACCACTTAGGTACTGAAAAATCCCGGGACTTTTCAACCCATTTAGTCTTAGAGATTTTTCAACACAGTAGGAATAAGAAAAGATCTAAAAATGTTTTGTCGACATCTACTAAGGGTTATATTTCCTTAGAAATGGTAGCAATAAAGTAAATCACTTCTTGTGTGAAAAAGGTTGATCTAGAAGACAGCTCGAATATGTCTCAAATTTAAGAGTCAAGATCTTGATTAATTCGCCCACATACAATAAGGCGAATGAAATTACCAAAAGCTCTAATTGTTAATTATGTTGGGCATCAAGTGGTGGATTTTGAGTCAAATTTCTTTGCTGATTATCAACATATTTCCATACACTGTTCAATAAACAAATCATTCGATTTCTGTTAATTATCGACAAATATATTCATGACGTGAGGCGAACTTAATTGAATATCATTAACGTTAAAGATTTGTTGTTTGGTTTCATCGATATTTAATTGGACATAAATGAAACTGAATTAATTTGTTTATCAAAGTCCTGAATTGAATCAATTGAAGAAAGTTTACTAAATTTGTTGACAACGAGCAAACAACGAAAATCGAAGTTTAGTTAAACATACCTGTAAATTGAGGGCACTGCGATCAATCGTACCAGTATAAGCGAACTGTAGGCACTGTTGCATAGCACCAGGTGTTACCAATTTACTTAATGTAACAACAGTCTGTCCCTCCGGTTGTACGTTACGTATACAATGGAATGCTGGATGATCTAATTCTCTTGCTGATGGTAAGGCTTGACAACTGGCTCTTCGTTTACATGTTTTTTGTTCCGTACGTACTAAACTTTCTGTATCATCAGCAAAATCACCTAATGAGCTTACCATGCTTGAATCACTGGTACTGCGTGCCATTAAATCGGCAGTTAATAAACGATAGAATGCACGACTCGATGATGCTAAAATGAAACGATGTGCTGGAAAACCAATAGAACCAACAACTAACACAATATCGGCATGTTGACGACTTAACCATAATTGACGCATATGTTCACTGTACGAACTATTGATGACATGGATTTCCGGTTTCATTGGAGGTGGCGGCTTGAAGGGTGCTTGCAATAATGGACGTTGCACCTAAAAATCGCATTATACAATCAATATATTGATTTTAGTCTTGTAGTTGTAGTTGTACTTTTTTAAGATTTGTCATCCAGAAACGTTGTTGTCGTCGTGCTATTAGGGCAGCCCGTATGGCATTCTCAAAGACTTCGTTAACTCCATAATATGTAAGTACTGATGTTTCGTAATAATATAAACCTAATTCTCTTGCTACATCTCTCGCCTCGTCCGGCATAATTAGATCTGATTTTCTTGTTGCACGTACAAATGGACTTCGATCTCTGAAATAACTCAAATACGCTTCGTCTCGATACATATAACGTAAATCGTTTTTGCAACCAACTAGTATAACTGGTGTATTTGGACAGAAACGACGTATCTCTGGATACCACATTAAACGGCAATTCCTTAATGATACCGGATTGTTTATACTGAAACATAATAGTACAACATCGGAACGTCCATATGCAAAACGGCGATCTTTCTCGTGATCCCCAAATGTATCCCATAAACGTAATGAAACATTTACACTGTCCACAACTTCCCATGAACGTTCTAATACATCTTTGTATATACGATATTGATCTATTGCCCATACAGTTGGTACATGTGTGGCTAATAATTGGGCTAATGACACTTGTTTGTCGCATGCTCGTGCACATATTAAACGTGTCTTGCCAACAGCTGTATCACCAACCACCACACATTTAACCAATTCTTGGTGGGGCTGTTCATTATCCATCCCCGATTGACACTAATATAACGATGGCCATCACACCTTGGCCCCCTACGAACAAAACAAAACAAAACAACAATTGTACATTCAGCCTCGAACACTGTTAACTGTTGGAGGAATCGTACAAATGCTCTTAATTTCCCACAATTATTAAAATCATATGCAAAAAATGATTTAGAGGTGGAATTGTATCAATAACAACAATAAAAGTTACAAAATTATATCAGCTAGAGAGTAGGGGCCCACATTTTTATGCGGAAGATCTACTTTGTTGTCGATTTTAAGCCTCCATTCAATGTTTGCAGCCTTTACAAAAACACGCAAGGTAAAAATCGCCCACAAATGCCTCCAGAGTTTTGAGTGCTGTTTAATATAGATACTAATAAAAAGAAGCTACCACCTGCCAGTTGAGTAGATCGCCCAAAATTGGCTGACCTCTCGACCGGTCGCCACCCATGACCTAGAGCAGTGGTTGTGTACCACTGGTTTATGCAAAATTTCACTTGGTTATGCTCTACATTAGCACAAAGTACATCAGTTACTGATTAAGGCTGGCAAAGTACAGTACTTTTCAAAAGGGCCTCATATCATCTTTAGGTATTTAGGTGACCTAGTTTAAGACTTGAAGAAGTTATGAAAGTTGTTTAGAGGACTTCTTTGACGTCAATAAAAAACAATAATATTCTAAGTCAAAGGACCTTAACCTGTTTTGACTGAGTGCGCTCTTAAAACAAAAATTTTGACATCGCAAACCGACGTGATGTTATTAGAAACACTCGTTAGATTTTGTTGAACTGGATGTAGAAAACAAAATAGGCACAAAAACGACAATAAAAGTATTTAAAAATGAAAAGATTTTTAAGAGGATCGCGACCAAAGAGATAAGGGCATTACAGTGCACGATCATTGCGAAACTAATGAACCAAGGCACCTTGAAAAGTTTCCTGAATTTGCAGCAAAAACTCAACGTATCAAGAACTGATGAAAAGAGTGTGAAATAGATGACTTGCTTGCAGTGCCAAAGCGGTTTGTGTTGGGTGTTAAGTGTTTAATTCTGGAAGTTGAAACTCAAGCGGGACTTTGACTTCAACAGGCAACGCCAGATTGTCTGTTGAAGTTGTGCATCCAAATCTTTTATTTTCTGGACGATCAAAAGATGTTTCCAGGCAGATTCGGTTGATTTTCCCATAAAGCAAAATATTTTTAATATTGAAAGGTTCATCATTCGATTACTACAATTGTCAAGAGCAAATGTACCAAGAAATATACTGTAATTACTTGACTTAAGCGGGGGCCTGAAGATTCAGCCTCATTAGTCCCATGGCAAATTCACCTCTGTGTATCGAAATAAATTACCGGAGTTGTGAATACCTCCTATCAGCAGTACTACTGATAACAGATCCCTTACAGTGGTGAATTTAGATCCAGGCCTAGGGGGGCAAAATTTGACAAAGAAGGAAAATAAAATACAAACACAAAATGCTGGCCTGCTCGTATTAGCGCTAATAGGCATCTTTTCAAAAGTTTCAAAATGTGACAGAAGACACTAGCCAACGGTTTCAGTGTAAACCCGAAATATGTTTCAGTGTTGATTTTCATTTTGTTCATTTAGAATCCATCCAAAGAATGAGTAAATCTAATGACCAAAACAGACTGATTTTTTCAATATTCTTTTGAAGATTGTCAATCAGTTTGGACACACTCTACAATAGCACACAAAAATTTCAATTAAAATAAATTCATACAAAACGGATCAATTGAACTATGAACCGGTTATCTGAATTTCTATTTTTGACTCGTTGATTTAATTATAAGGAAACATTGAAATGTTATTTTTGAAAATTTTGCTGAAGTCATCAGAAGATTCATTGAAATGGAATGCTTGAGCTACTGATATTTCAGTCGCAAAAACATGAATCGAAGCGCTTGTAGAAAAGTAGATTTTGTACTATTTAAAAGTTTTCGATGAAACAATTTTGCTGATTCTGCAAATTTACATTGCTTATATTGTGAATATTTTTAAGACAAAAATTTCAAGTGTAGCTATATAGGGCAATATATTAAGTTTTTGACTTTTCCACAAATAAGACATTTATTTAATTCACAAGTTGAGTATCTAGAGATTCTCTGGTAGCAACTCAGGCTAGATTTAGGATGGTATCGCATTTAGATCTGTAACAAACAATTTTTAGGTTTTTTTATTCAAGTTAATTGATTTTTTGAAATACAATTAACAGTTTTTTTTGGAAATTTCGTGTGTCTAATTGATTAATCAAACTTTAAATTCTAACTAATGTTTAAAGCTTTAAAACTGTTTGTTATTATTAAAGAAAACACGCTATTTTCCTAGAAATGCGTTAAATATAAATTACACAATATTTAAACAAATTTCACAATACTAGTAATAATAATAATCAGGGGAAGGCCATTAAAAAATCAATTTGATCAATATATAAGTTGCATTGTTGTTATTGTTGATTACTGCAGTAGTTTTTATTTGTTGCGGTATATTTTTACATATATAACGATAATAATTTATGGCATTTTGATATGGAAATTTTAGTTGTAAATATCAAATATTTTTGAAAAAAAAAACTTACTCAAATGGTGTTCAAAAAGAAAAATATTGAATTGTAGAAGTAAATTTAAACTGAAAATTCTCGAAAAACTATTTATACGAGATGAAATACGGCTTTATGGGGGCCCTAGCAATCGCAACCCCAGGGGGCATACGTACTAATGGTGGAGATCTACAATTGTCCGGTCCTATTAACCAATATTATAATGCACTTTTTTTAATAATTTTAATAATAATAATAATAAAAGTATTAACTGACAATGATAAATTTATAACAAAGATCTCGGCAAGCACGTCACACGGCTTTCACTGTTAATTTATAACAACAGTTAATAACAATAGCAATAAATTTATAACAAAACAACAAAACAATTATGTTGCTACGTCTTATTTGTTGATGTTTTTCTTATCTTGTAGAATTTACAACCGTATTAAAGTCCGCGTTTGATATTGTGTGTTGTTCTTAATTTAAATTTAGATTGTTTTTTTGTTTCTTGTTATTTAATTTCGTATTATCAATGATTCTCTCTACAAATAACTGACTGAATATAATGTTTATTGTGTATGTTGACGTTACGGGATTGGTGGTGGTATGACGCCGCCCCCAATACTTACATTCATCAGTTTAGCTTTAAAGAAAAAAAAGATGCAAACGGTTTGATTTTTAGCACAAATCGTGATTTATAAATTTCTATTTTTAATTTGAAACGGTAAAAACTCGCCGCCTTATTAATTCTATTTTTAATAACGATTTTGTACGTTTTATTATTGTTTAGAATTGTTATTATTTATTATGATGGGCGTCCCGCCTCCGCGACCGATTCGGGCGGACTGCCGTACAGCAACTTTACTGAATGACGTCGACGGACGGCGTAGCAGCGCTTCGATCGTCGTCCTTTTATTTATTATTATTATTATTATTATTAAAACATTTCTTTTACTATCCGAATAACAATAAAAAAAGAAAAAGTAAAGTTCCTTAGTGGTGGCGGCAATAATACCGGAGACGGTGACCCCCTCACTCTATCATCTTTTCCTTTCCCCAACAAACCAACGATAATAGATGTTATGGTGGTAATGGTAGTGGTAGTGGTGGCAGCGATTGATTTTTCCACGCTGCCGCCACCGTCGCCGTCGTCGTTGTTTTGTTGTGACGTCAAAACAAAAGAACTTACACAATGGTTAGAAACGGGGGAGGTCATAGTATAAATGACTCCTGTACGATAGAGTTCATTCGGGAGTTTGAACTCGGCAAATTATACAGGGGCGGATTTAATTGGAAATGACAATGGTTCTTTTTTATCAGACATGCGGACCGATTTAGACTGAACTGTGGGCGCAGTTCATACCATTAAATGAGTGTATTTTTATCGAAATTATAGTATAATCGAGATCAATTTCTAATTAAGTCGTTTAGAGCTTAGTGTACTAAAAAATTCATGACTGTTTTTGGCAGTAGACTAGCGGCTGGCCAGTTGAGTCTAAACCAGTGGCGTAGCGAATATAACTGGCCTGAGGCATGACGCTTTATTGGTTCCAGTTCAAAAAAATTTATTACAATAATTATAAAATCATCTTTGTCTTGGAGACTATTTGGCACCCTCTACGGATGGCACCTGCCACACAACAGACTCCTTTCCGCTTCGCTACTGCTCTAAGTTCAACTTAAGGACACTCAAATCAAAAATAATTGTGACTTAAGAAATGTCGCTGATCCGTTGTAAAAATGATCAAGTCCGAGGTTAATACCCTCGCGTAGAGATAAGAGACATGGGCAGTTGTTATTGTACCCGTTAAAAAAGACATAATAAACAGAATCTAAACTTTCCGTAGGGGCAGTTGACCGCGATGTGACGGTAATCACAATTATATTTAATAAAGACTTTTATTAATAGCATAGTAACAAAATACTGTATGCAGTAGAAATAGAATATTCACAGTAAAAGCTCAAATAGCACAGTGAAAGACGAAAGCGTACAGTAAAAACAGCTTATTTTGGCTCTTTTACCGCCACTGAAATCGTTTTTCTATATTTACCGTGTCAATTGTTTTACTGTGCTTTTGTCTATCTGCAGAAACTAGCTGTATCCGCGACTTTGTCCGTGTAGTTTTTAAGATTTATAAGTACGTCACATAATGTGTTAGTATTTCATTTCCACATATACAATACAAAAAATACACATAAAAACGCCGCAATTAAATTGACCATGGTGAAAATTGATAAGTGAATGTACTGAAACTTTAATGCCCTTTTTAACCCCGTTAGAAGGCGAATTTTCAAAAATCCTTTCTTATGTGCCAAATTTAAAGTCTATCGGATGTAAAGTTTCCGAGATCTCGTAATGAGTCAGTTAGTGAGTGAGTGAGTGGTATTTCGCTTATATATATACCTTAATTGGCTGGATCGATTTTGATGAAATTTTTTGTGTGTGTTTGAGTGAATCACTGGATGGTTTAGATTCAAAATTCACATCTCCTCAACTCCTGAATATTCTTTAAAATGAAAAAGAAGTTAAATATTTTTTTAAATTTTGGTGACGATAGTAACCGGTTGTCGTCGACGTATTGTAAAATCCATCATTAAAAAAATGACTAAGCAGATCGTAAAATAGTGAATATTTTGAAGTCTTCTGTGGAAAAAGTCCGATCGAAAATGTTAAGTTCCATTAAGAATCCTGATAGATCTATGTGGATCGAGAAATGTGAAAAATGTCCAAATAAAAAATGCATTGTAAATTATAAGTACTGGGTATTCCAATTAAACATTGTTTTTTATTTGAATCTATCTGGATTTTTCAGCGGGGTCTTTTATTGCCTGAAATGTTCAGATATTTTACAACCAAGGACCTGACCTGATAAAGACCGAACCTGAGCTAAACAGTGTCATTCGCGGAAGGCAAAAACAGTCAGGAGCTATAAAATAACCCTTGTGAAAACGACAAGACTTATGCAGTTTCTAGATGACGAATTGTACAATATGACGACGACAGGGGGGTAAAGGTCAGAAAATCGTTTTTTTTATTTTTTCTGATAGGTACTACAACTTATAAGAAATATTCTCGAAAAATTTGAAGTCATTAGGAGCAAAACTTTCCGAGTTATAGACGATTGAGTCTCCGGGCGCTCGATCCCTCTGACCGTCATTAATAAAAGTGTCATAAATCTTGTACTGCACACGGTGGTAAAGTCCCTTTATCCACTCGTGGATAAAGTATGACTTTACCACCTTGTACAGTAAATAACTATTTTTCTCTATTTTATTCATGTATCAAACTTTAATCGCGTTTTTCTCAAAACTTTTTTTTAAAGTCGGTAGTCAAAATTTCTCGAAAACCTTCGGACCGATTTCGCCTAAACTTTGCACACTTCATTTACATACTAAATACTCGTTTCTGAACGAAGGATTTTTTTTTGTTTCAATTACAACTTATTTTTTAATTAATCAAAAAGAGCAATTTTTGGCAAAAATCAGAGTTTTTTGATTGCACCTTCACCAAAAATTCAAAAAGGAATATTTTGTTAATTCCTTCGTTCAAATTCAAGATAAACTTATGTACTAAAGAAATCCCTTTGGTTTTTTAATATCAGATGAAGCAATCATGAGTTATCCTGACTACCGCATGGAAACTTTTTTTGAGGTGACTCGGTTCTCAGGACTACCACTGGCTGAATTTTCAATATTTTTTTATGAAAATGTTGCAGAATATTCTTAGAATAATGCTTAATGTACAAAAATTTTTAAAAATATTAATAAATAAGGTACTCTGTAAAAAAAAATCACAAAAATATGCTTTTTTTGGTATCTCAGAACCTTGTCCCTCCTTAAGGAGACGTTTATGTTTATATTTTTATATATCCAATTCTTCTGAATTTAAGATATCTTTGCATATCAGAACGTAGTCAAAAAATTTCAATCCCGCCATCATCTCCCATTTTTTTTTGATGAAAAAAGTCTGGCGAAGCCGTTAATAGCAAGCAAGACAACGTCTGCCAGGGCGCTAGTATATAGGTATAAAGACTATGAATCTTAAACTACCTGGATAATTAATCAAGCATTTAAACAAGACAACACAAAACAGCAGAAAAAATACATACTATTACAATAAGAACATGGGCGTACCAAGTGTGTGGCAAATGGGGCACTATATTGTATCGAAATATATCTAAAAAACATTTCTTTTTTTCTTTGTTACGTCTTCTTTTTTTAATACAACCTAGATCTCTCTCTAATTAAAAACCTGACTACGCCCATGAATAAGTATTTGCATAATAAAAACAAATAACGCACAAAACAAGTATTGAAACATTGAAATTGTAACATTTTCTTGAACCATGTTCAAAATGTCTTTTTCAATCACTTCATGCATAGATTTTGTTCGTTTATGTAGCGAGAAAATTGCCTATTTTACTGTAATTTAAAGTTGTTCACTAAATCCGGCTCTGCGTTTCGTGTTGTTAATATTCAAATTATTTTTAATCAAAGTTGAATGCAACATAGAAACGATCAATAATAGTTATCAACATGCCGCCTTCAATAATACGAGTTGAATGGACTTTAAATTATTAAATACAACATAAATAATATTGACAAAGACTATTTTATTTATATTAATTGAATTAATTAACAATAAATTACTAATTATTATTGACGATTATTATATGTAGAAAAGCTGTCTATTATTATTGCAATCAATACGAAAGCTGTTTTAATATTTTTTGTAAATTCTCAAAATCAACTTCCAAATTAACAAAACCATCCAAATTCTGATTATTTAAATATTGTTTCGGTATTTTAATGAAACCGATATTAATAGGTTCTGTCTCTTTTAGAGCTTTCACCATTTCGTTTGTTGGAAATACAGTAAAATCAGCTTGAATCTTACCGCCACTTTTACGGCGTACCAACTCATTATAGACACGATTTTGATATTGTTTAATCTTCAATTTCAAATCGAAATATCTATCTTTTTCCTCAATGAAATGTTTACGCCACCCCTCAGGTTCATTACCGGATTTCATTTTATAGATTTGTGGAAATTGCGGTTTGGCCAATGTTAATAAGATCTCCTGTTTCAATTTCTGTCCATCTTTTAATAAATCATCTAAAATCGGATCGGTTTGTTTACTGAAATTCGGTAACGGTTTCATTTGTTTGAATTTCTCTTGTAATTTTTCGGTTTGTAAACGGATACGTTCGTTACGTTCATTTTGGAATAGTTTACGTAAATTCGTAATCTCCTGTAATAATAATGGGGAATCACGTACAATTGCTGATATATTTGCATTACCACCAGTTATTGATGATTGTAATGATGAGAATTGTGAATTTGATGTGGTTTTAATCAATGACGCCTCTAATTGTGCTTTCTTTGATAATAATTTCAATTTCTCTTTCATTTCACCTTTTTCATTTTCCAATGAATCAATATCGGTTTGTAGATGATCTAATGTCTCCTCGAATTCTTTCTCTTTCTTCTTATAAGAATTATGGGCTTCCTCTAATTTCCGTTGTAATTTCTCTTTTGTTAATTCGTAATCTTTATTCACATTTGCCAATTTCTTCTCCGCTAATTCTTTACGTATTGTCATCTCGGATAATTGTTCTTGTTTCTCTTTTAATGCTTTACGTAATTCTTTTATATCACTTTCTTTATTCTCCAATTTACTTGTTAAAGTCTTTGTTTGTTCTAATTCTTTTTTAACACTATCAGCACGTATTTGTACCGGTGGTATTGGTTTCTCTACATTTTTATTAGCTGTATTTATTTCATATTCATTATCTTGTAGATATTGTGCCAATTGTGAGATTTGCGTTAATATAAAACTCAATGAATTCTTTATACTCTGAACCGGACCTAAATCATCTTGTTCATAGATTTTATCGCTTGCATTTAATGCAATTTCTTTTATTTTATCCGGTGATAGACCCTTATCATCTACAAAAAAATTTAAATTAGCTCTTTTATATCACCACGAAAGTGACGAATGCAAAGCTTATTAATGAGAGAATAATTATAAAGGGTATCAAGCGGTAATCAATTGCAAATGTCAATCCAACTGTAACCATTTTTTCTGGACAACTAATAGAAATATCTTTGCAAATTGGAACAATTCTCAACATTTTTAGACTCCTGTATGACTGTACATTAAAAAATCAAATTTAGTCTCTGTGATATTTGGACAGGGGGTGGATATTTTTATTAGATAATCGGATAATGATTGTAAATTAAATTTATCCCTAATATGGTTACTTTAATATTAAATTACTTGAGCAAAAAAAAATTGAAAGTGCGTGGAACGCCGCACGTTAGAAGTGAAACTTTTTAGGTCAGAGATGAAGTTCACTCTTTTCTTGGTTTATTTTCTTTCTGTCGTTGCCTGAAAGCTCGATTTTTTCTGCAGTTGTCTTTTTCTGCATTTCAATTATCTCAAAACAATATTCATATACAGTTGCTGTCAAAAAATTTCGGAAATAATTTTTTTTAACGTCTAATAATGTTTAATCTGGGCCAAGCATTACTGTTATTATTAACGTTTCAAATGTCAATTAAAGACTTTTTGAATATAAACCATTAAAGGCTCTCCTACACCAACTGACAATTAGGTCCTTGATGTCCGAAATTTTTTGATCGCAACTGTATAATTTAACGCCATTAATTAATTTATAAATACAAAAATCATAAATCGCGGTAGGCCTGGAAATTTTAGTTTCGTTCCAGAGGACGCTGTACAGGGTGGACCATTTTCGATGGTTTTGCAGGGTATCTCCTATAAGGAGAGCTCGTACAGAATAATGGATAGTACATTCCTGTCCTACTTTTTCCTGACTAGTCAGATGGTGCAATTAGATTTTTGCTATGTTCTTTTGTTTTCGAGTTATGGCCGTTTTTTCACTTTTTTGCGATTTCTAAGATGCCTTATATCTCGTAGGCTTTCAAAAAAGTTGACGCTTTTCTCACAGTTTCTAGTGTAGTTTTTAAAGCTGATTCTATTTAGCTAATTAGATTTTCTCTAGCTCTCACCGTTTTTGAAATATAACACAAACTTATGTTTTTTTAAATGGAACCTATATTTAATTTATTGCTCATTAAATCGCTTATTTTTTTCTGATTTCAAATATATATAGTTTGATATAGTTATTATCAAAAATGCGGGAGTTATTTTGAAAATTTCGATTTCGCAAGTAGTGATTACAAAAATTATACTCGAAAGGACTTTAGAGTGCC
This sequence comes from Epicauta chinensis, assembly GCA_021725515.1. Lineage (NCBI taxonomy): Eukaryota > Metazoa > Arthropoda > Insecta > Coleoptera > Meloidae > Epicauta > Epicauta chinensis. The sequence goes on along the minus strand of JAEDXX010000193.1, from coordinate 149,414 downwards.
ATGAAACAAATTTTACCTATTGCAAAATACGAAAACAAAAGAATAAATAAATAGCAACCAAAATAATAGTTCGTTGACAAGCTAAAAAACGATTGTTTCATAGCACTCTAAAGTCTTTTCGAATATGATTTTAGGAATGTTTCCCTTCGAAATCGAAATTTTTCAAATAACTCTCACATTTTTGAAAATAACTATAGCAAACCATATATATTTGAAATCAGAAAAAAATAAGCAATTTAATGAGCAATAAATTAAATATAGGTTCCATTTAAAAAAACATAAGTTTGTGTTATATTTCAAAAACGGTAAAAGCTAGAGAAAATATAATTAGCTAAATAGAATCAGCTTTAAAAACTACACTATAAACTGTGGAAAAAGCGTCAACTTTTTTGAAAGCCTACGAGATATAAGGCATCTTAGAAATCGCAAAAAAGTGAAAAAACGGCCATAACTCGAAAACAAAAGAACATAGCAAAAATCTAATTGCACCATCTGACTAGTCAGGAAAAAGTAGGACAGGAATGTACTATCCATTATTCTGTACGAGCTCTCCTTATAGGAGATACCCTGCAAAACCATCGAAAATGGTCCACCCTGTACATCGATCAATGACACCTACTTTAGGGAACGTTCAAGTATTACGTAACATTGTTACCAGGGGGGGAGGGGTTAGTCAAGAGTTACTGCTGTGTTATGCTAACGAGGGGTGTATAACATTATGTTAATAAGTATCGATAATAATCAACTAGTATTAAAATTTAGCAAAAATAATCCATACCAATCCATACAACTAAATTTATAATAATATATAAAATATAAAAATCATTTTTTCTATTTTGCGTCAATAATAGCGCTATTATTAAACTCGCTACTGTATCGAAATGAGCTCATTTCGATACTAGTGCTGAAAAGTAAAATGTAATAATTTTTTTGCGACTAGGTTGGTAACATTTTCATTGATTTTGACAACTGTCAAAAATCATTTATCGGGTAGTAAATTGCTTCCTGCATTTTCAGCAATTTCCCTTATTTCAGGTGGACTACATGAAAATTCTTCACTCATTGTTAAATAAGCAATTTGGCGAAAAAAACAATTGACTAAGAGTGAAAAATAAAACAATCGAAGTTTCCTAGCTGAATGTTCAATTGTTTTTTTTTAGTAACACCAACTCCCACCAATTTCCCTAAATATTAAATCTCGCATTTTTTTTGTAAAAAAGGGCACAAAATAGGCAAAATAGAAAAAATAGTATAAAAAACTCGTGTCAGAAGTCGTATATTGCACTCGTCCTTTAGAAAACTCGCGGCTCCGCAATAATAGGCGACTTCTGACACTTGTTCTTTAATATACTAATCTCATTTATTTCCAAAACGGTAATGTTACATAATTAGTCTTAGGGCGGTGGGAAAGAGGCCACAAAATGTTATGATAGGGTAGAGGTGGGGGGCGAAAAATTTGCAAAAAAAACGTTACATAATATTTGAACGTTCCCTTAGATCCTAGTGTTTATTTTACACAGTTGGCAGAACTGACAGAGGATAAGCGACGCTATGGCAACGCCCCCAGTCTTCCCTCTCAGCTGTCTGTTAGAGAGAGGGAATGTTTAACCTCACGGCATCCCGCATTTTCGTCACGCTTTAAATAATTTACTACCCATGGGCGCCTAAAGAAGTTTCACTTCAAAAAAACCTAAAATTTATTCGTAGAGCTGTATATTTGTCAAAAAAAGTAAAAACGCAATAAGCCGAAACAAAACAAAAGTTGGTAGAGTTGAAGAAAGTTTTCCACACAACTAGTTTTTAAATCGAGACCAAACGTTACTACTCGAAAACAGTTGATGTCCTGCATAATTCATATTCAATTATTATCAATTCTCAAAATTTGCAAGAAACTGGATTTTTCATGGTAAACAAACATTTAATAATATACAAGAAATCATGATTTTTCTCCATTTCTTTTTGTTTTATTGGCTTGCAAAAATTTGCTGAAACAATATGTGCTCGGATGGTGGTGGAGGATGCACGTATTTCGTAGCTGATCTCATTTTGTTTATCAAGATGATCTGAGTTGGAGTAGACCTTTGCCGTGCGAGCGTATTTAGAAAAATATTGCACAATTTTCAGCAGCATTCTCATGAGAAACTACGATTTTCCATGAAGTATCAGAGAAATTCACGAGAAAACAATGAAATCCAAGAAGATTCTCAAGAGAAACTATGAATTTCCATGAAATATAAGAGGAATCACTAGAAAACCATGGTCGGAGAAAATTCTCACGAGAAACTATAAATGGGGGGGGGGGGGGTATTGAAAGAGGATTGGCAGACCTGCGGTTATAAAGTCTGAAATTCACCCAAAGTTTTGAAATAAACGCCTCCGAGGTCTAGTCACTGATTTCTTATTCTCGAGATGTCTGAAGGAAAAGTTGTTTAAATGTGGTCCTCACACCGCCCAGGGCTAAGGAATCAGATCATTGAAGAAATGAGCTGTTCAAAACTTCAAAGATCATCTCCAAAAGTATTCGCTGAAAACGGGCCACATTTCAGGAACACAATTTTCCAAACTGAATGAATGTAAAAATATACGAACTACTCATTTTGAAAACGAAAACATTTTCACTTTACCAATTCAAAACTGTTTAATTGGATTTATCGCATCATGTAGAAGACATAGACTACTAGATTTAGTCAAAATAAAATGATAACTTGATGCCCTACACTGTACATTTCTTATAGATACATACCTCCATTTGTTACAACAGTCTGAATTGTATTCTTTACAATATCTTGCAATGTTTTCAAGATTTTACCACAATGTTGATAACACTGATATAAATTCTCTAAAATCTCTTTATTCAATCCTAAATTATTTATATTCGGATCGACAGGCAAACGTCGTTTGATCAATTTCAATTGCTGTTGTAATTGATCACTATTTGTGATAATGTGTTGTGTTAATTGTCCAATATCACCGATATTAGTACCCTAAAATAATGAACATTTTAATTAGAACAGAAAAAAAATGATTTATTGACAATGTACATTGCTGTCCTACTTTTTCGGGGCTAGCCAGACTAGCCTAGAAAAAGCAGCACAGCAATGTACCATCCGTGATTTTGTACGAGTCCTCTTTAGAGGAGATATCCTGCAAAACCATCGAAAATGGGTCACACTGTATAAAGATGGCAAAAGTAAGAAATGGTGCCTATTTGATTTGCCACCACTGTATAAACATACCTCAATGAGATTCCGTATAACTAACGAATCATTATTGAAAACATCACTGGCACTAGCAAAACATTTAATATTATCATTAATTAACTGTGTCTGATTTAAACGATTCTCCTGTCCAAATAATACCGGATATAATGTATTAAAATAATTGACACATTTCTCTAATGGTTCAATTTGTATGTTCTCATCAAATTGATCACGTTTAATTAATTCAATATAATTATCGATATATTTCTCTTGTACACACATTTCTGGATATGTTGCACCAATTTTCAATAAAATCTCCGTTTTACATGTATTCAAACCATAATAATATTGATGTAAAATAATTTGTAAACCATAAATATAGTATAAACATCGACAACGGAATGAATATTGTTCAATTTTATGATCTTTCAAAATTTGATTACGATCGATCTTATTAATTGATGGAAATTTATCTTTAATTTGATTAATTAATATTTCATTTTTATGTATCAATCTTGGTATTAATAATAATATTAATATAGCATCATGATCACTACCACGATTCATAAATGATTCAGGCATATATGATGTTAGATATTTTATATGATTTTGTAATTGTTGTATATCAATACTACGTAATTCTAAATCGATTGCCTTCGTATGGGCTTTGCTTTCAGTGAAAATCTTTTTAAAATCGATTATTTCAGGTAATGTTGATAATGGTTTATTTGTCTCTTTCTCTAAACGTTGTTGTAATTCCAATGATTGTTCTTGTAATTTCTGTACTAATTCACGGAATTTATTAATTGTAGCCTCACGATCAGCGATTGTTTCCAATGCAGCATCACGATCACGAATCGCCTATTATAATAATGAAAGATAATTAAGTCAGAACAATTTTAACAATTAAATCAGTCTTGTCTGTGAACGAAATTTATATAACGTGTCTTTTCTCTGAAGCGATCATGTTTTCGATACAAGAAATTCGATTTTTTTTCTTCAATTTTATCTTATTTTTGTGGCCCACAATTAAAGAAATCAAGAAATCTACATAAGTACTAAATTTCGTATATCGAGATCTAATGAAATTAATGTTTTAAAAGCAGATTAGTTGGATTTTTATATGAATTACCAATTTTGTTAGCAAAATTAAATTGAAAATTCAATTGATTTTTGGGTAAATTTTGACATACATTTTTTTTCGGAAATATGTTCTTGATACATGAAATTCTATTTTTTCTTTTCATTTTTTATCAGCTTCATTCCGTCTGCAGCAGCTACAAATGCACTCGAAGTTTTACGTTTAACAACTTTGCAAGACTTTTTTTCAAACCAGAATTAATAGAATTAACAAATCAAACAAACGAATTTCGTGTATCGAGCTCTAAATGAATGAAAATGATTTAAAAGTGCACTTGTTGGATTTTTATGTGAATAGGGGCCTTTACACTAAGAGACTTTTGCGCAGATTTTAGGAGAGACCAGACTTTTACAGAGACAAGTCTCTTAGTGTGAATGCAACGAGAGACCTAGAGACTTTTACACATACTTTTACAAAGACATTTGGAGAGACTTGTCTGCGGATTTGTCTCTTGTCGCCTTCAGACTAGAGAGACAAATCCGTACGAATGAAGTCTGCGCGAAAAAAGGAGAGACCGACGTGGTCTGCGCAAAATAGCAGAGACAAGTCTCTCCAAAAATCCGTGAGTCTGGTCTTTCTAGTCTGAACGCAAATTATTTACGAGAGACCAAAGACAATTCACGGTCACTCTAAAATTGTCGATTATAAGGATAAAATATATAGTCTTCTCTTTCTTTTGGAGAGACTTGAAGTCTCTTGGAATGTTGAAAAGTTTTTTACAGAGACCACGGACTTTTCTCTTATGGATGCTATTGTTTACTCTAAAACAACCCTGATCGGTTTAAAATTCATCAATTAAATTTTTAAAATATAAAAAGATATAAAATATAAAAAGAAATCAATTAATTGTGATGATAAATGGTAGTCATAATAATCAACTATTGTTGCCATAATTGTTATTGCTTTTATTAAAACAGAAAGATTAAAACCCTTTCCGCTTTTGAGATATTATTGGAATGTACTACAGTAAAAATATACGGAAAATACGTCTCGAAAAGGGGAATAATGAGAAAAGTTTCAATATTTTCGCTTAAAAAAATGATTACAAAATTTAATAAAATCATTCTATAAACCGCATAAATTCAATGATTAAATTTAAAATATTAATTTTCAAATACAAAAACCTTTATTATTGTCAATTTTAACCCTCATCGGTTTTAAATTAATTATTTACTGCAATTCAAAAATATAAAAAGAAATGAATTAACTGCATTTTATAAATTAAGATTTTTTTGCGTTGATTCGTGCGCAATGGTAGACAAGTTGTCTCTGTAAAAGTCTCACGAATCTTATTTTACGTGTAAACGCGTGATTTTAGAAGAGACCAGAGACCGAGGCAAAAAGCCTTTGTAAAAATGTCTGCGTTGCATTTATACTACAGAGACTTTTGGGCGGATTTAAGTGACCTTGATTTGTCTGCGGATTTGTCTCTGTTGTAGTGTAAACGCAACTTGTAGAAGTCTCCGGATTTGATCTGTGTATTGGTCTCTGTAAAAGTATCTGTATTTGTCTCTGAAAGACTTGTCTACGGACAAGTCTCTTACAATTAGTGTAAAGCCCTTTAATTGCTGAATTTTATATTAATATTTAATTTCTCTATTTAGTGTTCTCAATAGACGAAATTCGATAAAGATTTTTTCAAATTTTCTACCTTTAATTTAATCTGTACACAACAGCAACCAAAAAGTAAAAACAAAACTCAAGATACGTACGTAAATTTAGCGATTTCGGACAATTTTTTTGTATCTGTTTTGTTAAAGTAGAAAAATCAAATATAGAATTTCGTATATCGAAAATGATAATGATAATTTCTTGAACAAACTGAACGAATTTCTCCATAAAATACAAAGATTATGCTATACTGGGAATAATTTTACTGGTTTTCAGTATAATTCAGTTGAAGGTCTCCAATATTATTTAAAAATATTTCATTAATGAACAAAAAAATAGAAATTTCATTGCACAAACATTCTCGATATATGAAATTCGTTTTTTTTTTAAATTTTTACCTTTAAAACACTCTGTAAGAGTAACCAGAGAGTAAAAAAACCAAATTTAGAACTTTAACAATTGGACGAATTTTTCCCTGTCCGGAATTAAAGAAATCAATAAATCGAAGTACTGAATTCCATGTATCGAGGTCTAAATGATTTAGAAGCAAACTAGTTGGATTTTCATATGAATTACCGACTTTTCCGTAAAATTCCGTTGAATATTATTGCATTATTCAACATAATTTTTTTCCGAAAAAGTGTTGTTGATATACATATATGAAATTTGAATTTTTTTCTTTTCGTTTTTTATTAGCTTTGTATCAGTTTGTCTGTAACATCGACCAACGCATTTGAAGTGGTACGTTTAACAATTTTAGGCGAATTCTTTTCGAACCGGGATTTAAAATGATTTAAAATCGTACTAGTTGGATTTTTATAGGAATTGCTGAATTTTACATCAATCTTTAATTTTGCTACTTGGAAAAATAATTAAAATAGTGTTCTCAATATACGAAATTCGATATAGTATATTTTTTCAAATTTTCTATGTATACCGGGTGTTTTTTCTAAATGTTACTGCCTCAAATATCTCGTTTGTTTATGAATTGAAATGGAAAAGTATCTAAAAAAATTAGACTACAATGTCTATACTTCACTTGACCGACACGATTTTCTTTCTAGCTATTTTGGAAATATCGAAACTTCCTGAAGATCTCGAAAATTACTCAATATTAGGAAACCAATTACATACAATGAATACTGCTAATTAATTTCATATAAAATAATGTTTTTTCTTTTAAAAATACTTCATTTGCTACTGAAAAAAAATTAGAACTTCTCAGGGATCAATAACCTATTCATTGATGAAAAAAGCCAGAATTGTTTACTATACTTGCAATGAGAATGTTATGTTTACAAGATTTTATCTAAAAACAATTGCAAGGCCAATAGTAGGGGAAAGTCCTACAGTACCGTCACCCTAAGGTTCACATAGAATAAATTTAAAATGCCTTTAATTAAATGTTCAATAATTATTGATTTGTGTAAAGAAACTCTTAGGCTATGAATGGAAATAATAAAATACCGATATATTTAGAAAGAAACAGTTTTATTAATAAAATTTGGAAATAATGAAAAATCAATATTCCACAAATCGTCCCCTAGTACCGGCCAGTGTGCAAAATATTGTTTAAATAAGGCAATAACCACAAAAATATTGATTGGACAATTCCGAAATATTGGTACAAGCCTCATGAACCCAAGTTTTGCAATTTACACATTGTACCCAACCTTCTTCGTGAGATTCAAGGCACAAAGGGCAAATTGCAAAACTTGGGTTTTCGTCTGTTTTTTTTTGCTTTTCTTGCAAACTCCTTTTCCAAAAGCACTTATTCTATCATTTAATGTCGCTTTAGGTATATTGTATCTATGTGTAGACTCATCTCCTTGCTTAGTACCTTTTGTATAGCTCTTTGAATATTGGTAGGATCACGAGTGCCTTTCTTTACCTTCGTTTCACCTTCATTACCTGACATCATTTGTGTAGTTACATCACAAAGAAATTAAACCACTTAAAAATGCACTCAAATAGTGGACGGTACTGGGGGACAATTTTGTGGCCGGTACTGTAGGAAACGGAAAAAAAATGTAATGTTCGCTCAGTAATTAAATATAAGGCTTGAAGTGTGATATAAATTATGCTTCATGATACCTAAATAAGTAATCAACAGTTAACACGTTTTACTTTCGTTGAAATAGCCGAATAACCTTTGATAATAAACCACTGAACTTTACTTATGTATCGTACGTTCATAGCGCGCAACATAAAACTCTGCATTGGCAGTTAACCTGTTACGAGAGGACGTCGCCGCACAGGGCACGTCATTATGAGACCAAACATCAAAAAATGCCATGCACCCTGTATCTCCTTTTGGTGTAGAATTTGGGAAACAGTAACTGGCCGGTACTGGATGCCGGCCGGTACTGTAGGACTTTCCCCTATTTATAAGAAGTCCAATCGAGAAAACAATTTTATCTGCAATAAGAAAAATTCTTATGTTATTAACAACAGATAGAGTTTCTAAAGTTGTTTTCTTGAATATACTATTTATAAATACTATTGGCCTTGCAATTGTTTTTGAATAAAATGTTATAAACAATTGTAATAACATTGACATTGCAACCATAGTAAACAATTCTGATGTCGGCTGTTTTCAGCAAATAAGATATTTTTAAAAGAAAAAATTATTTTTATATGATAATTGGTTTCCTAATAGCGAGTAATTTTTGAGACCTTATACGACGTTTAGGCATTTCCAAAATAGCTAGGACGAAAATCGTGTCGGTCAAATGAAGTATAGACATTGTAGTCTAATTTCTTTAGATTCTTAGAAAAAACACCCGGTATAATTTAACCTCTATTAATAGCAACCAAAATAGTACTTAACGTACCAAGGGCGTTATGAGATAAATAACGCCTCAGGTCGACAGTGTACGGTACGCCGACCGAGGGCGTTATGCCCATAACGCCATAATCATTATGAGTTTATGTCATAAGTAAAAGAGGTAATTTTAAGTAATTAAGTCACCAAAACACAGAATTTCGTATATCGTGTGTGGTGATATTTTTGTGAACAAGTTGAATAAATTATAGGCAAATTAATTGGATTTTCTCGATTTCCCGATGAGATATTGGATACTGGAAATAATTTTACTATTTTTCAGCAAAATTCACTCTTTACTCTTTGAAAAAAAACAACTGATTTTTTCCAATATTTGTTAAAAAAATTGATAATTAAAAACAAACAAAAATTTCATTAGAGTATTCTCGATATATCAAATTCGTTTAATTTTTCTTTTTTTTTTGTACCAACTGCAACCAAAGGAAAGAGACTCGAAAATGTAAGTTTAGCAACTAAAACTAAAGTAATTAAGAAATGAAAGTAGCGAATTTTGTGTACCGCATTAGCTAGTTTTCCCGTGAATTACCGATTTTTCAACAAATTCGGTTAAAAATGTACTAAAAGATTTCTAAGAAAAATACAGAAACTTTATCCGAATAGTGTCCTCGATACATGAAATTCAATATATTAAAAGTAAACAAAGAAACTAGCAAATTTTGGACGATTTTTTTTTACATCTAGAGTTAAAGCAAGATACTAAAAAACAGAATTTCGTGTATCGAAAACTTGAAAATTCTATTGAAAGTCTCTGAAAAAAACAACTGATAACTCAATGAATTCTAGAAAAATTCATTAATTAAAAAAATTTCATCACTTTCGACACAGGCAAGAAATTTATAGCACAAAGACATATCACCTGTCTCGTAGCAGCTTGTGCCATATCCAAATCCTCACGTAATTCAGCTTCTAATTCAGCATTACTTTCAACAATTTGATCGTTCATATCTTGTAAAGCTTCTAATTCATTAACTTCCTCTTGTAATTGTACAACTTTCTCTTCTAATGTTAATTTTTGTTCACCTAAAATGACAACCATTTCTTCAGCACCTAAGGCTGCATCTACTTGTTCTTGTAAATCGGTGATTTGTTGTTCCATTTCTTCAACACGATTTGTTAATTTCTCTTTCGTTTTACCTAATTCTAATATTTCTGATTTTTTCTGTTCAATATCTTTTAATAATTTCTGATATTCATGTTTATCATGTGCCGATAGATCACGTAAACGTACCAAAGTTTCACGTAAACGTGCATTCTGTTGTTGTAATTGTTTAATTTCGAATGCTGTAGGTTGATCGGTAACACTATCAGCTGTAGTGCTTGTACCGCCACCACCGCCACCACCGCTACGTTCTTGCATTTCAGTACGTAAAATCTTCAAATCTAATGTGACTTCTTCCAATTTCTCTCTACATACTTCTAATTCTAATTGTAATGTGTCAGCTTTCTCTTCAGCCATCTCTTTATCTAATGTCACCATTTCAACAGCTTCAGCCAAATCGGCAACTTCTTCAGCATGTTGTTGTTTGGCTTCGATTGCATCTTTAGCTTCTTGTTTAGCACGTTGCAGTTCTCTTTGTAAACTAGTTTGTGCTTCCAAGATTCTCGTTTTAAATTCGATTAATTGCTCTAATTGTATCTTTAATTTATCTAATTCTTTCAATTTCTCTTTATCTTCTTGTCGACGTATCTTCAACGTTTCTAATTTCTCTTGTAAATCTTTGATTTGTTGGCTACGATTCTCCATTTCTTGTTGCATTTGTATTAATGAGATCTTCTCCTCAACTGATTGTATTGGTGTTGGTGTTGTTGTAATAACTTGACCTGGTGTAAATTGGGGTTTTAACGTTTCAACAAATCCTGTTTCAATAAACGATGCACGTTTTGGTGTTTGACTTGATGCTTCATTATTTGGATCGAGTTTCTCAATAATCGGTGATGCTAAATGACTCTGACTACCCATTAATGATTGTCGACTACCTGCCAATGATTGTCGGCTACCTGATAGCGATTGCCGGCTATCAGCTAGAGATTGACGGCTACTAGCCAGTGAAAGTCTAGAGCTAGAACGAGAGATTATAACATAAACAACGCACATTAAACATAAACAATCGAAAACCGAACAAAATAGACGTAAAATTGATTTGTTTGATAAAAATTAAAAAGATTGACATGAACAAGAAGCAATCTAAGCGAATACCTGGATGCTGATAAAGAAGATGGATGTTTCTGTGGGGAGGTTTTCCTCCTCACTCTAATGATCCAGTAGCATTAAAAGAATTGTTAGTTTAATTTTAATTAGCTTACAAATAAATAGACTTACGTTGTTGGCCTAGGCTTCATACCAATTCTAAATACAAAATAATCAACAATCATATATCTAGCTCTAATCATTATATGGATTTAGAAAATCTTACCCACTCTGTCGACGAGATTTCACCTCATCACCTGATTCTTTAATGGGTTTACCTTGATCATCCAATACAATAACTTGTGTGGGTCGTACAAACAATCCATATTTATCTTCGCACTATTTAGTTGGTCGAGTATTGATTAGAGATTTTTAACGGTCACAAAAAATAACGGTATTACCTTAAAATATTCAACACCCTGAACGGTACCATTATTTCTACCTTTTGGTTCATCTAATTGGACACCAATCCATGTATCGGGTGCGAAATTTGTCGGACCAATAAATGCAATCACACCTTGGCTATCTTTACCAACAAGTTTCACTTTTTTACCGACTTTTAGGTGATCCATGACTAATACGTACACCGAATGTGGTAATTGAGAATTTACACTAATTGGCTTTCAAGAACAACAATACAAAAGAACATATCTATTTTTTTATACGACTACGATAGTTTTTTTTTGTTTTTTATTATATATACTGTTGCCCTTTTATAATTTTTTAATAAAGGCGGCTGACAGTTGTACGAAAAATATGAGGTTGACAACAGTTGACAAGTTACAAAAATAACAGATTTCTATAATTTTTCACCTTCCGAATAAATTAGTGCCATCTAGCCGTCCACATGTGTAGCAGTTGTCTAAACATACCGTGGAGGGAGCATAGCCTATCTTTCCTGTGTTAAGGTTGTTGAGAAGAGCGGTGGGGATAGACAGGAGTGGGGACTCCGTCCTATCCAGCCCCCTATCACTCCATGTTTTAAAAAATGGTTCGATGTCGTCGCACCAGCCAGGGAGCGCTAGTAGTCCTTTGCACCGCTCACCTTTACGCGAGCGTTGAATTAAATTTTATTAAACTTTACGTATTAAGAAAAGTTTAATTATAACATTATAATTATTAATTTTTTATTAAGAATAAGAATAAAATAATAATCACCAATCAAAATCAATAATTTCTGTCCGATATCTATCCGATATAATAATAATAACTAGTAAACCGCGGTCGTCACACACGGTGCAAAGGACCACCAGCGCCCTCTAGAAGAACTAAAATCACGGGACATATTCGTTCGCTTTTTGTGTTGTTTCGCCCATTGAAGTTATAGGGGGGTGGTTCTATCTAAATACATGGGCAGAAGTATCTGTTGCCAACTTTAAATAAACAAAATTTTTTTAATTAAAATTGATGAAAATATATTTTTTTGGCGAAAAAATTGTACTTTTCAATGATTTAATTCCATTCTTTAATATTCTAAAGAGTTTTTATTAATTTAAATATTTTTTAACAATTTTCAAAAAATTTACAACATGAGGTAGAAAGCACGGCAACGTTGCACAGTGATTACATATTTCTTGTGTACTGGTACTTACTGATATAACCAAAAGAAAGATTTATAAATTTTGAATAAATAAATAAATAAATCAATAATATATTTATTTACTAAAAATGTTAATTATTAATAAATTTAATAATTTTATTTCAAAAACTGAATGTTGCAATTATTAATGTTATAAAGGTAAGTTTTGAATTGGAATAGCGCGCACTCATCCCACTTTTTCTCATGCAGCAACGTTGCCAAGTTTAATATCATTGACTAAATTTTGTCATGTTTTTCAGTATAAAAATTTAAATATCTCAAAAACTAAGAACAGGAATTTTTTGAAACTCGTCATAGTTATTTTTAAGACTTCGATAAATATCTTGGTAGTTTTTTGTGAAATTGGTAATTCTGGTTATTTAGATATAAACGTTTAAATCAGTGTATTTATCGTTATGTGCATTTAACGCCATGTAATAACTCGTCTCAAAAGTGGAATGAATTCAAATTTTGACAAGACATTCCTTATTATCTAAATAATAAACTGTCAAATTTTGAAAAATTTCTTATTGTTTCGAATTTTCTTCTCAACAACCTTAAGAAAGTGACGCCAGTCGAACGACCCTACAGAGACCTTTTATGGCCCCTTCTGCTGCACTGAGCATGCGTAAATCCATCTAACAATTCGCCTTTTTGTGCACAGTGGCGTGGTCTCCTGTGGCATTTGTCTAGTGTGTTCATAATAAGGGTCATACCCATGGTTCGGAAGTAGTAAATGTCCACGTAATTTACGGTATAAAATACGCGTAGTTTTTTCATTTGCTACATGTAGAAAATTCATAAAAAACTACGTATTTACTACATATTTACTACGCGGAACGCTTTTTTTTGTAATTCAGAGCAAGAATTAATATGTATATTGAAGCTTGATATCTTCATTCTCTGTTTCATTTGAGTTGACTGCCATTTTTCAAAATAGACTTTTATTTATGAATAGTAAGTGAAAGACAGGAAATAGTTTGCAGTTAAACTTTTCTTCAATAACGGGCAAAAATTTTCAAAAACGGATACATCCAGATTTTCAAAATATTGTGCTTCATGTTTCATATAAATTTCATCTAATTCCATTGCGTAACACTAAAGATATTATTGGAATTTATGTAGTAAATATTTTTTACATGTACTTTTCCGAACCCTGGTCATACCACGTTGGCATTACTGGTTCCCATTCGTGTCCAGTGTGTGCGTTGTTTTCATAAATTGAGAGGTAATTAGTAGATATTTGTAACTTTAAATTGTAATTACACAATACCCCTTAGAAAAACACAAGCCCACGCCACTGGTGACAGTCGCCATATTGAGAGACCTTTTATTATGTGGCGGCAAACTAACGAGGCACACATTTTTCAAACTATGCTCCCTCACGTATCGATATGCTATTATATTCAGAGCAGTGCAAAAGGAGCACTATCGACACCTGTGGTGTTTTTTTTGGGACAGATTTTGTCAATTTATCCCATTTGAGTTCGCACTCCTTGTATAGACTCCATGTATATAGAGATCAGTGCTCGTACTGAACGTGTTGCATTAGACATAAATGTTACTACTCAGTCCGCACCTTAATGAAATTAAGGAATAAAAAAAATATTTTTGAATTTCATGTATCGCGTACTTTCTTATGACTTAATTGCTTTGATATACAAGCAATAATATATGGATTAAATTTTTTCTATATCCCGATTAACTAGAAACTCTGTGGTCCCCTTGGTCCTTCTTATATTCGATGTTGCACATGTTCGCGGGACTTTTATTTCTCTTACTTAACGGCTAATGGGAGATTTCGCAGCCCTCAATAGTTAGAAAAAACAACCTGTGTACATAAAAAATTTGGCAACAAATGGTCGCCAATCCAAACTATCAAACAACAGAGTGGAACACGGAAATGTAGTGTAAACAAATGTATTTCAGCATGAATACGGTCAACAATTTTCAACGATAGTGACGAAACATATAAGCAAACATTTCTCGAAGGTGGACAATCCGGATAATCGCGAATCCGTATAACTGAAGTCCGGATAATCGAATCTTTCCTGTAGTTTGTACAATTAAATTATTCATAAAATAGTAAGATTAATAAAACCTTTCGACAATAATGTGATAAATGTGCGTCAAATTAATCTGCCTATTAATTGATTTCGCGTCCTACATATTCCATTATTGTTTGGGTCACATTTCTTATCCCAACTGCCGGAAGGTTTGGCTATCTCTTTCCTAATATCTTTGAAAATTGTTGTAAGATATACATTATGTTTTGCTCGTTTATAGAATAAAAGCAATATATAGCAAATTTAGATTTCGTTGGAACGCCGATACTGTATAAATGCGTTCTTTTTATATTATGATTTAAAGCGTCATCTAGACATAATTACTGTAACTATACAACAGTTCTACCAATACTGCACATAAAAACCCTAAGCCTGTCAGTTTAATATTCGATAAATTTCTAGTTTTCTAGTTTTTGTGTAAAAGCGTAATTATTTTTGATTAATATAATTAACAAATTTATAATTAACATAACAAGAAGTTTTTTGATCAAAACAACATCGATAAATCCAAAAATAAACATCTGGGATTATCTCACAACAATTATCTGACATTTCGGCCAGAAAAAATTCGTAGTTTTTGCCAGTTTTTGCATTATTATTGTTGTTTTTTTTTGTAAGTCACCTGATATTTGTTTCCGTTTCGTTTTTGCAATTTTGTTATCATACACGTAAACTTGTAATAAATTTAATGTTGTTAGCCGTACATGAATCGATAAAATTGATTTGAAACGAATTGAAGGTTAAATGTTTTATTGAATAAATTGTGAAAGCCACGTCAGTCTTAATAGAATTAATTTGTTTTATTTTGAATTTCAGATGCTATAAAGATTGAGAAATATTGTAATAATGTCATCAACAACCGATAATGCACAACAAGCCTCTGATAGACCGAATGGTGATCAAACTGGGGCTACTGATGATGAGAAGAAAGATGACCGTTTATTCGAATGTAATATCTGTTTAGACACAGCCAAAGATGCTGTTGTCAGTATGTGTGGACACTTGTTTTGGTAAATACCCAAAGTTGTTAAAACGTTTTAAAAAAAAATCGTACAAATATGTTTTGATTAGTTGGCCCTGTTTACATCAATGGTTAGAGACACGTCCAAACCGTCAAGTATGTCCTGTATGTAAAGCTGCAATCAGTAAAGAAAAAGTCATACCGTTATATGGACGCGGCAGTACAAAACAAGAGGATCCACGTGAAAAAGTACCACCACGTCCAGCTGGACAACGTACAGAACCAGAAACTGGGTCCACATTTCCTGGTTTCGGTTTAGGCGGTGGTGATAATGGTTTTCATATGTCATTTGGTATAGGAGCATTTCCATTCGGTTTCTTTACATCAACATTCAATTTCGGCGATGCCCGACCTAGTCCAGCACCCAGAGGTACACAACAACATATGGAAGAACAATTCTTATCGAAAATTTTCCTGTGGTTGGCGATTTTATTTGTAGCTTGGTTAATATTGGCATAATGTTAAAGGAAAATTATATACAAAGAAAAAATTGGATGGATAAATCGGATTAATCGTGACTTGATGTGGTAATGGTCTCTTTTATTATTGTGTAGAATTGTCAAATATCAGCGTTAGTACAAAAATCTTGCAACTGTTGGAATCGACTTGTAGCCATTCCAACTGTAGACTGTCTTGATATTTGTACATAATATAAATATATATATTTAGTTTTATTGTAAAGGAATCACAATAGATAAATTGTTATATCTAAATGCATATTAAAACTGCTTATTTCTTTGGAATGTTTTATTCCAAAACCGAACTACAATTCTTTATCGACGGTCATTGGAAATCCATTTGATTGCAATAAATGATTGCATTCCTCACGGTCCATTACTTCTAGAAAATAACTCTCAACAGCTTCATCGTTCTCATCCATAAAGTTCAAAATCGGTCGTGCACCAGAGATCTTTTTGAATTCAACATTCTCATATTTGGGTAAATCTTCATAGATGAATTTTTTAACTTCTGGCAGACGATTTAACGAACAACCCGGGCAACTCTAAACGTAGGCAAAAGAAAAATGCGTATATTGAATTGTTTTTATTTGATCAATTCGAGATTACCTCAACAACAGCTCGGGCATATTTCCGTTCTTCTGAACAAACTACCAAAGGTATCAAACACAAAAAAATCAATAATTTCATGTTGTCTCTTTTTTTTTGTTTTTATTAGAATCGAAATGATCCAAATTCTAGGTTAGGTGCCACGTCCAAATATCAGAGACGTACTAGGAAATTGAAAACCATTGTGTGCTTTTATCTATTTTTCGAGTACTTACTGATAAAAATGGTCTTATGTGTTTTTTTTGATATAATCAATTTTCAATAATTCTGAGTTTTATCATGTAACCCTGGACTTGGACCTGTTAGTGGCGCGCTCTTCTTTTCAAAATCGTGATAAGGCAATAAAAAATGTTATTATTCGTAAGATAGTGTGTTTGCTTCAATAATCGTCTGACGTGTTCTGATTTGGTTTGCGATTATCTTATAGTCAGTTGTCTATGTCGTCAGAGGCGAATTTTTCATTACATCCTTGTTCAAAATAAGGTCCAAGAGAAAAGTAATTATACTTACTATCTTTTCTTTTAAGGAGGGACTTGATCCTTCCCTGGTGTTAGGACTGCTATTTCGGCTTATTGTCTTGTATTTCTTAATCCTTTTTTGGGTGCCCAACAACTCCTCGGCTATTTTTTTCAACTTTATTCCACTATGACGCTTTTAGATTCCTTATCTACTGTTTTAATCATTATGTCTGATTATGCATTCTCCATTTACTACATACACCCTTTATGCTCTGTGGCGATACCAGGCAACAGCCGCGGGGTGCAACAACACGACGACACGAATGGTGTCATTCTGAATGTATAAAAGGAGGTCGATACCGAGCCGGAGCCACCTCCGATACGCTGAAACTCGCTTCAAACAAGTTTGGAGCCAACTACTCCCGTTAGTTTGCCGCCGTAGCAAACTATCCACGAAAAACAAACTTCGCCTTTACAAATCCATCATCAGACCCACGTTCACTTATGGCTCACTAGCGTGGGGGACATGTTTCCAAATCTTCCATTCATCGATTTCAGATCCTTCAGAATAAATTTCTAAGGTCGGCCTTCAATACGCCATGGTTTGTTAGGAACACCAAACTACATCGCGTGGCTAATATGCCGAGTGTGAAGGAGTATATCCTTCTCCAAGGCCTTCTCTACATATTCCGACCATCCAAATCGCTTGGTTCGAGAAGCCCTCGACTACAGTGAGGAGGATCGGTGGCGAGTAAAGAGGCCAAAAATGCCCCTCTGCTAGGACCGCTAGGTACTGCTATCCATTCCATTCATGCGATTAATGCTGGACTTTGTTCGCAGGTAGAGGTCACCGTCCACGCGGCTTCGCGCCTCCAGTGAAATCGCGCAGTTCCGTTAAGGGAAATATGGGTCACTGACTCGCACCCTGGAACTATGAGAGGTTTCCTGTCATACGAAGAAAAAAAACGGAGGCACACTGTCTGGGCAACATCTATCGTGTTAACATCTGTAGTGGTCATCTTCATCAACAACAAGAGCATCCGCTCTCTAACAAAGAATTCTGTACATAACAAATTGTAAATAGAACTGGAGGTTTTTGGTATTCCGACCACAACTCCCAAATGCTCATTATAGATATTTCCAAAAAATTTGATGTCTTTTTATATGTATTTTCGGTAAATTTTGAATTACTGCTGTACAAGGCCGGTAGAAGCTTTTTTGACGCTCCTGTCTTCTCCGGAAAAATAAAACATCAAAATTAAGACTGTTCTCATCTTTTTTTCAATTAATATTAGCTAGAATACTCTCAACAAAGGGCCCCTAAAATTAAGCCTCTCCAGGCAGCTGCTTGCTTTGTTTCTGCGTTGTCCTCGTCTTATTAAGTACCCTAGCGGTTTTGACGACACGGAAAAAACACGGAGTTTCTACGGCGTAAACTCCTTCATGGAGTTTTCGCCGGACACTGATAGAGTTTTGACAGTCTTTAAGCGGTCGAAACGCGAAGTTTTGTGTGCAGTTACGACTCGAGATTCTGGCGATATTTTCTCGAAGTTCCTGTGGAGTATTGCCGGTATTCACACGGAGTATTGTCGGTATTTCCGCGGATTATAAACAGAATGTTCATCGTACAATCACAGCGTATTGCCAGTATTTTGGCCGAGTGTTGCTGGCGTTCTTAATGAATAGTGTGAATACCGACATACTCCACGGGAACTCCGAGCAGACATCGCCAGAATCTCGTCTCGTAACTGTACACAAAATTCCGCGTTTCAACTGCCAACACACCACCGAAACTCCATCGGTATTCCGAGTTTCAGCCAAGTGTTTTCCGTGTCGTCAAAATTGCTAGGGTAATAATACAAAAATTATTTCTGTTTGGTTATAAAGCTTTATTTACTAATAAAGAGACCAAAAATGGCATGAAAAAACAGATGGAAGAACGTTTTTAGTCTTCTAGTTATAGCTGTCCCAGTGGATTAACTGACACGGTCACCCATGGGCGGTAGGATCAGGAGTTCTGCCTGCGCAGCTGTGTCGACCTTGAAGTATCAAGGGCGACTACCGATTCCCTTTGGAACTGCAGACTCCTCCAGCTCTTCTGTTGAACGAAGGCCTATCTAAAACTCTAATGTTTATCCAGGACAGTGCCGGAGCCAGTATAGACGCCGGCACACCCCGTGAGGGTGCCTGCTTCTCTTACTCCACATGGAGCTTCAACCATTACCACGAAGAGTCCAAATGATCGGAACGGGTTTTAAGCTGGAGGTCATCCTTGTCACCGTGATCCTAGCCTTCATCGCTGGTGGTTTCATTCCTTCAGGTTGGTGTTCTGCAGACCCGGTATTTGAGGTTCAGATAGTTGTCAGTCACCAAACGGGAGTTTAATCCAGCTCTTGCGTAACAATTTTCCTTTTCAAAATATATACTAGATAAGAAAAGGTGCAGTCGGTTTCTTCACTTTCCCTAAATAGAAAAAAAAAACATCTAACATCTCCATCTAACTTAGCAACCTTTAGGGTGTGTTCATGTCGGAGATAACTCACTACCTCGCTGCCTTGTCGTTTACATCGCTATACCTAAGTATTAAAACAAAACTATGTTTTAGATCGCAATCTAGCGCAGTGAGATATCTCCTACATGAGCACATCCTTATACAATAGACTGAGGATCTTTCGACATTTTTTATGAACGTCTAAAATAATCGACCGATACCTATGCAAGTAAGCATAAATTATCAACTGTACAATATATTGTACACGGCACGGGTAAGTATACTTACCCGTGCCACATTTGAAAAGAGACCCTTTGGACTAGCCACTAACCAATGAGCAATAATGTAAAACGGTCCATGCGTTTAGCAGTCAACAACGGCCTACGATACCTTTTACAGTAATTATAACAAATTAACAGAAAAATTTAAAATATTCATACTACAATAATAAAGTACATATTTAAGTATATACAGGATGGGCAAACCATCCAGGTGGATAGAAAGAGTTTACCGCGTACTGTTAAAAAATATACATGAGACAGAAAAGAATTTACCTAAGACATGCCAAACATCTGCTGTCCTCGTTGTGACTATAATGATTTTCTCATGCATAGCAGGAGTTAATACCGTTCGGTAATGTGTCGGAGACGAACAGAGAGTAAACAAAGAGTTTTGGAAAATCTTTCAATTAGTAAACGATCAGGATGATGACGAAACTCTTCCTGTGAACGTACATGGTTTGCCTTCACTGTATTTCCACAATAAGAGAATGTGTTCCCAACAGTTTACTTCAAATTTCAATATAAAATTAACTTTACAATACACTGAGCTAGGCCCGATCGCCCGATACGTCCCTCCGGCCCTGCATATAAATACAATAGATTGACGTCTTTGATGGTGCTAAAGTCAGGCAAACCAAAAAACACTGAGAACATAAGCATATAGTACACAACCCACCTATCAGAGGTAATATATTTGTAATATAAATCCACATGACCTCACTAATAATAGATAATATGCTTCTGTAGTTGTTTAAGATTATTTCTTCTTTCTTGTAAGTGGGTATAATTCTATTTAAGTACGGGTCTGATTGTGGTAATTTGGATTGCATATCTATTTGAAAGATTATAAGGCACTTCATTGGTCATACCCAAAGATTCGTATAAGCAAGAATTAAATTCGGGCATCAAGCATTTTGCACTGCTCCTAGATGTAAGTAAAATAAAACAGGTAATCAATTTCATTGCGATATGTCTCCTGTTTTAAAAATCACTCTGTTCAACATTTACTATTTAAATAAAAGTGAAATTTCGGTTTGAAATCCGACCACTAGTTATTAGATAGTATTATTGGGAATTGATTTGTGTAAGAGTAAATCGATTTAAAAAATAAGTGTATTTTTCAAGTACTTTTAAATATTTTACAAATCTGTACAGATATCAAATTTTATCGCAAATTCCAGTTGAATTTTTTTTGCATTTCTGAAAATAAATAGAATGTGGTGGCGCAGACGCCTAATCGGTGACGGCGCTGTTTCAACGAAATTTTCGCCGCCTCTTTCTCCAAAGACCCATATGTATGTATTGATCGTAAACGGTGCAGTGTATTTTATGTGGAACATAAATGTGTTTGTATTTTAATTGATTAAAAACTAATAACAATAGAACAAAAAAGAAAGAAGAGAAACGATTGATTAGAAGAGATCTGATGTAATTCATTGATATAGGAAAAAAAACGAACGAAAATGGCACAGGTGAGTCGGTGTTTTTGCACTAATTTTTAATCTGCAAATCATTATCTCTACGGTAAATTGCACGAATTATCTAGACAAACAAACAAATAAAACCTTGAATTTTAAGTTTCACGCTAATTTAACATTTTGTTTAAATGAAAAAATTGGTAAATAAATTGGAAATATTTCGGGTCGATAATGAAATAGTAAAAGGGCCAGTTTAAAATAAGGATTGACCTAGGACCGAAGCAATTCGATTTTTATACGAATTCGTGTAATTCCAAATGGTGATTGATTGTATAAGGGAGTTCCTATAATCCGGATGTAATGTAATTTGAACTTTATTCAGATAGATTGTTGTGAATTATCGTCTGGACTTGCTTTTTTTTATCGTAACGAGTCTAATTTATACGAGATGCAGTTATTTTAAATTTAGAATTTCCATCTTTCTCAACATTAGTTTTAGGGGCCTACTAAATAGGAATAACCAGTATAACAAAAAAATAAAAATATAAGTAGGCAACACAACATATCAAAATGAAGGATAATGGTCTATTTTCTAAATAACTTACCGGATGTTTAAAGGTTCTAGATCAGGGGTTCCCAAAGTTTTTCTTATCGCGCCTCCCTACTGCCCAAAATGAAAATGCTCAGGCCCCCTTCCCCTCCCGTTTGTATTTGTGTTTGTCTTTAGGTAACAAACGGTGTTATATATAAATTTTTTAAGTTAAAGAAGAGGGAGAAAAAGATTAAGGAAGGAAGGGCATGGGTTGTTTTGACGAAATAAACAGTTGCCCCACATGTATGCTTAAAATACAATATACCGTAGAACTATTCAGTTGGATAAGTTGGATCAAAACGAATAAGTCCGAAAATCAGCCTTCAATCAAATGATTATTAAAAATATGTACCTATATATTGAAAAAAAGGCGAAATTGGTACCTACAGTCAATGCGATGGATGAGCTTGCATATTTTTGACAAGATTCCCAATTCTGGGTTGAATAGAAGAAAGTGCGCAACGTAGTTCACTAGCAATATCGAGTTTGTTTCTGTACATCGTTTTTATAGCTGCAAATGCTGAAAATATCTTTTCGCAAAGATACGTAGGTACTTAAAAACGGTAAAAGCAGTTTCAGTTTCTTTTATTATCACACAAGTTACTTTCCTAACTCGTTGAATTCTTCTGTGAGGATCTGATATTTCGGTCTTAGTATCGGTTTCACCAAGAACCTCTTTGAAGCATGCTTCTTCTGTGATTGCAGATAATTTGGGAAAGTAAGAGTAGTTGCCTGCTAAGATTTTGAGTTTCCAATGTTTCCATAGTTGCAATTTCTCAGCGTATCTTGATGATAAATTATATTCGAATCTCCACCTTGCAATTTCAAAGTTCAATGAGTTCAATGACTCGAAAATATCCGATAGATATGGCTTTCTGAATCCCACAAATAATTCACTTTTTGAGTTAACAAAAAATGAATAACTTTATCTTGAAGCTCAAACAATCTTACCAGCATATTAGAGTCAACGCACTTCAGTGTAAATTAACAGGATCTTATGTTCTGTACCCAGATCTTCATAAAGAACGGTAAAAGGTCGAGTATTCAACGCACTGTTTTTAATACAATTAACAATTTTAATGCATAATTTTAAGATAGCGTTGTAGTCGTTCGAAAGCGTTTTTGCCGCCAGGGCTTGTCGATGTACAAAACAGTGAATAGCAATTACATTTGGATTTTTTTCTCTAACCAACTGTATGAATCCTAAGCGAGATCCAAGCATTGCAGGAGCACCGCCTGTGCATACGCCAAACAATTTTTGCCATGACAGTTCATGTT
Organism: Epicauta chinensis; assembly: GCA_021725515.1. Lineage (NCBI taxonomy): Eukaryota > Metazoa > Arthropoda > Insecta > Coleoptera > Meloidae > Epicauta > Epicauta chinensis. The sequence goes on along the minus strand of JAEDXX010000193.1, from coordinate 126,178 downwards.
TTCCAAAGAATTCAGAAATTGCTGTTATTATATCAATTGCTTTCGAAGTAGTCGTTGAAGCTATAGAAAACAGTAACTCGTCTTTGGAACTGTATTCCATAAAATTTTGATTCCTTCTCGGCCTCCTCTAGTATATCGTCGGCCATATTATCAATGCGACGTATCAGTGTTGTCAAAGAGGGGCATTTGTGAAAATTTTTGTTTACTTTCTGGTCCAAGAACGATATCGCCAGCTTTCAACAAGCACATTTTGACGAGTGATTTTCCGACAGTACGGTTTTTTTTGGTTTTGCGATGAGTAGCGATAGTTCATACGAAGCTTCAAGTACTTTTTCAGATGATTGTGCAAAAGAACCAGTACTATCCAATTTCATGTGTTTCAAACTCGCAGATTTTGAAGCAAAAAAAATTCTTCGTCTTGTAACAAACATCGTTCCAGGCGCGATGGGCTCAGGGCATCACTTTCTTGTGTGGAAACCAAACCGTATTTGATATAATCATCGTTATATTTACGTTTTTTCGTTGAATTCATGACGAAATAAAAGAAATAAACAAAGGCGAAGCGAGGGGGGCGCAAGGGGATCTATCATGCCGTGGGCCCCACTCGCAGAAGGGCGCTAAATACACTACAAGAAAATTGTTATTCAATCGATTTTTGGAAAATACACGTATTTTAAATTAGTAATCATTGTGATATAGCTTTTTAGAAGGGAAAGGGGTGGCAATAAAATCTCGGGCCCCGGACGCCAATTATGTTGGCTAAACCCAAAGACCTTGAAATATGTTTTTCTATTTTGCGTCAATAATAGCGTTATTATTAAACTTGCTGCTGTATCGAAATGAGCTCATTTCGATACTAGTGCTGTAATGAAAAATATAGTAATTTTTTTCCCTAACGTTGGTATTGACAGTTGTCAATGTCAAAAATCGTTAACAAAATCAACAAAATACATAGTAATTTTTGGTAACATATACAACCACTAATACATCAATCATAAAAATCAAACAAGGTTCAATTGTTTTCATCACTAATACCAACTCCCACCAATTTCCCTAAATATCAAATTACGCATTTTTTTGCAAAAACGGGCACAAAATAGGCAAAATAGTATAAAAAACTCGTATCAGAAGTTGTATATTGCACTCGTCCTTTAGAAAACTTGGACTCGTGTAATAATAGGCGACTTCTAACACTTGTTTTTTAATATACTATTACATCATTGGCTAAGTAACTGGAAATAACCTAAAAGGCTGCTTGTTTATTTTTGATAACAACAACACAATATGTCTTGTTGTATTGAAATTACAGAAGTTTGCACGTTTGACTTTTGTTTTTCTGTCTGAATATTATTAAATATTTGCCAATTTAATAGACAAATATCAGAACGAATGTAGCGGAAATGTAACAATTAAGTTGTACGATAATTAGAACGTAATATTCTAATTTCCATTTATGATGATTTTCAAGTTAGAATTGAAATTGCCTGTTCATCGTTTTTATCATTGTAGTCTATAATAGTTGATTAGGTAGAAATGCTTATTGCATTCGTAGCAGTTTCAATGCCGCAGGAAGTAGTCCACTAGTCAAGCGGGCCCTTAATAATGCCATTGTTAAAATTAATGTGCTCCAGATAGTCGCCTGCTTTGCTCTAGCTTCAGACTGGCCGTGACTATTTTTAATACAATTTCTTCAAAAAACGAACACGGTCTACACATATATACCAAATAAAAAAATGTATTTACTTCTACTATCTTTCTTTATTATCGACATTTCCGGTTGTACAACTTTAGGGACATACAAAGGAAATTAATGTACAGAAAACCCAGGAAAAAATATTTTGTCGAATCATTTACAGCATGTCCCAGCTAAGTGTTCCATCTAAAATATCTCGTTTGTTTGTGAACTGAAATGGTAAAGTATCTAAAGAAATTAGACTACAATGTCTATACTTCCAGTGACCAACACGACTATCTTTCTAGTTATTTTGGAAATGCCAAAACGTCATATAAGGTCTTGAAAATTACTCAGTATTAGAAAACCAATTACCTACAATGAATACCGCGAATGAATTTGATATGAACTTGTTATTTACTGTACAAGGTGGTAAAGTCATATTCTATCCACGAGCGGAAGTTTGGCTCACGAGGCTGAAGGTTAAGTGAGACAAATCCGCGAGTGGGTAAAGGGACTTTACCACCGTGTGCAGCAAAAGATTTTGTTTAATACTAACTTTTAAAACTTTTTTAAATCATTTAAATCATGTACCCTAAACAACAGCATTTGTTTTGGTTTGTTTATACATGAAAGACAATTGAAATTGTGTTTACGTTTCTTGAATTTCTTTAAAATGTGTACTATTGAAAAATAAAATGACTAATGCAGTATAATATTATTATTATTATTATTAATATTATGAGCAATAATTTTAATTTTTATTATTTCATTAGAATTAATTAATTATCTAATTTATTATTATTATCATATTATCATAATTATTATATTAATTATTGTTGAAGTTTTTTTCTTCTCGATGGTAAAGTAATTACTTTATCGCTGAGGTGGGAAAATTATCACTTTACCGTTAAGGTGGCGTAAAGTACTGCTTTACCGACAAGCCTTTAGTCGATAAAGTAGGACTTTGACAGTTAGCATTAAACAAATAATATTTTTCTTTTAAAAACTTCTCATTTGCTGCTCAAAAAAAAAAAAAATTAGAACTTAATTAAAAATTTTTGCAGACGTGAGATCGATGGGGATTTTTCACATTTGCCTAACATTCATACCAATTTTCAGTTCTATTCAAATTATTGTAAGCTTGAATGCCTATTTTGACCGGACTAGATACCCATAATATTATTTACAATAATGGCAAATGAAACACGCACTTGAGAGAAAAAATCAAACACTGTAAGAGTAACTTTTGATTTCCTCTATCCTTTGTTATCTTGGAGATATTTTATATACAAACTTTCTACATTTTTTAACTTTCTAAATGGTTACAAAAGCTGGATCTACGATAGTATTCGATTAGAATATCTTTTTTTTTGAATGGGTTCTAATATCTCAGATGCTATTCAACAGACTTGAATAAAATTTTTAATAAAGATAAAAGATGATAATCTTCAATTCTATGCGAATTCCGAAAAAATTTTGGAAACGAAGTAGCTATAACTATCACAGTTCTTCCAAAATTTAACGAAATTATAAACACTGTCATCCGAGACCCAGAGCACCTTCGGCTAAAAAAACAACAATTTTTCTTATTTTTTTTGAAAACTACATTTTCTGGATAATCAATCATCATAATGATATTAATCATAATACGTAATTTTATTATTTATTATAGTATTTATTGCTTCAAAAAAAACCAGTTGCACACGTACTAAAAATGAAAATAACAAAACGAGCTTCGCAGGCATTTGAAATGGAAGGCAAGAACTGAATATCCTATAAATTTTATATTTTTATGTCGCAGTCGGCACGTTTATTTTATAGCCTAAACAATGGGGTTTTTAAAAAATCCAAAATTTCAAGCAATAATTTTGCATATAAAGAGACACTTAATTTCTAAGTTGGAACTCTGGAGTCAGTTGAAAACATATAAAAATTGAGTAAGAAACACGTATCTTCAGCACCGCATCGTTAATACGTAAACTACTATCTTTCGCCTTCAAAATGTCACCTTAAACGCATATGTATATGTCTTAAATAAAATTTCACGGCTAAAATTGATAAAGTCTAAAATAGTATATTAAAAAACAAGTGTCAGAAGTCGTCTATTGTTGCACGAGTCCAAGTTTAGAAAACGAACGGTGGAGCCACGAGTTTTCTAAAGGACGAGTGCAATATACGACTTCTGACACGAGTTTTTTATACTATTTTTTCTATTTTGCCTATTTTGTGCCCTTTTTTACAAAAAAAATGCGAGATTTGATATTTAGGGAAATTGGTGGGAGTTGGTATTACTGATAAAAACAATTGAACATTGTTTGATTTTTTTGATTGATGTATTAGTGGTTGTATATGTTACCAAAAATTACTATGTATTTTGTTGATTTTGTTTACGATTTTTGACATTGACAACTGTCAATACCAACGCTAGGGGAAAAAAATTACTACATTTTTCATTACAGCACAGTGTATCGAAATGAGCTCATTTCGATACAGTAGCGAGTTTAATAATAGCGCTATTATTGACGCAAAATAGAAAAATAACATTTTTTGATAGTCTTAATTCGAATAGACCGACACAAGCGCTTATAAAAATTAAATGTGCATAAATTTTGTGCTTCGGGATCGTTAAGAACAGTCCCTAAAAGTTATGGCAAAATCTAAAATTAGTCAGCTCTGCCAATCAAACGATTTCTTAAGGCATGATTCGTATGTCATTTGCTCTCCTGGAGTGTAGTGCCTTCATTTGCTTTCCAATATCATTAATTCTATCGCCTCTAATCGTAAACAAATACATTGGATAAAGACAGAATCAAATATCACAAATTAGCAAAATTATTCGAAATAAATCCTCTTTGTTCACGAGAAAGATGCGACATGTCTTTCAACATAAAAGGCGGATTCTACGATCGTTTTATTCCGTCTGAAATTCCTACAGAAATTCTTTTTTGGCATATCAAAGAATATATATAGAGGATTTATAATTTTGTTTTGACAATTTGCGTACTTTCTAAGAAAATTTGAATTTTGCGCTATAGAACTAGTAACCCACTGGATTTAATATTATAATTTGATATACAAAATTCATCGACCAAAGGCTTCCTATATTTAAGTTGGTACACTGGAATATAGTGTTAGTTTTAGGGATTTATTTGTTTGGATCTATATGCCCACTTACAATCCTCGGATTACGTACTTTGTTTAACGAAACATCTATCAAATCTAGTAACCCTTTGCCAATGAATTCACTTTACCTACAAAATTAAAACACCCAATATAATATGTCACAGATTATGCAACACAGTAGACTTTCTCGTACTGAAATTATATATCCGAGGTCTTCTTTCAAAATTGAAATTAACTGTAAAATCGAAAAAAAAATCAAGTACTGATTACAGTTAATTCATAACAGCATGTATGTTAATTAAGTGTTAAGCATCAATAAGAATCTGGCGCTCTAATTTTCAAATTGCTAGCATCTAGAATTAGAATTAGCTAATTTTCTATGAGTATTCTATAATTGTCTACCTGTTTCTAAATACAAATATGAAAATAGAATTTAGGACATTTGGGCAGTATTATGAAAACTAACTGTATACACTATAATTTTCCAATAAAATCTTTTTCCATAATAATTAGAAGGATTACTAACCATAATTACCAGTTACTAATTAGGCAAGTAATAGATGATAATTTTAATTACTTTTATTAATTAAAATAAACAACGCTCTTTCTCTCTATCTATGTTTCTCTCTCTCCTTTTTATCTAGTGAATTCTTAATATATTTCGAAAAAATATTAAAACCAGTTAAGTACAGTTTTGATATCTACATGCAATCATCATTATAGTGGAATAGTAGTAGAAGTAGTAGTAAAACTTTGTTTAAAATTATTAAAAACGAACGAGCCCAACAACAACAACAACAGTTCAGTTTAAGCATTGACCGCGTTTGTTCGTGCTTACCCATTTACTCATTTATTATTAATAATAACAATAATATCACTATTATTATTATTATTATTATTATCACTACTAATTAAGTAGAGGACTTTTTTGTTACCTAAATGATATTAAAAATATCATCATGGGTGGTGAACAGTTTTTGTGGTTTTCCCCATAATCTATGTTTCGAGTAGATTTCCGACAATTAGAATTTGTTTACATGTAAGTTAAATATAAGTAAATATAAGAGTGAATATTCAAATATTAGTACATGAAAAAAACAATAGAATTGGTTTTATTATTACTAGTTTTTTTTCGGTATAATATGAAATGACCCGTGTCAAATGAAGGCGTATTGTTAATAATTGGATTAAGTTGAATTGTTCTTATTACGTTCCTTTTTTTTTTGTTTTAAATTATAATAAATAACAATAATTATGTACAATGTTTTTGTTGTTCCGTTCAAATTATAAATTATTAAAAGTGTTAATTAGAAAAGTTGATTTTACGTAATCAATGACGTAATTAAATTTATTTTAAATTAGAAATTGATTTTTAAACGAAAATTTGAATTTCTAATCGCTTAGATTACATTAATCAGTTTTTTTCGGTATGGAACTTTACGTGTATTGCCCGCTTTAAATTCGTATGTGCGAGCTTACAGTAAAACTATTGAAAATATTGTTTTAACACTTTTCCTCAATCAAGTTTTGTAGTTAGAAAAAAACTATACAACTGCATTACGTTGTTAAATACGGACAAGATACTTAAAATTTTTCATTTTCAAATACCTCAACATTTCTAGGACAATTTTCTTCTATCTGACATACTTTATGGAAACTTGTGTGGAATATCAACTTTCAACTTTAATAAAATCTTAGATCGATAGAGAAATAATCGAGTAGAAAAAAAAGTGATAATCTCTATTTGCTTTTAATTGTAATTAATTTGAAAGAAAAGAGAAAATTATGATAATGAAAGAAAAGTTTAAAGATCATTAAACCTACAATAAAAACAACAATAGTTCAAACACATTTTCACCTGTGTTTATAATTTATGGCCATAAAACAAGTAAATTTATTAAATAAAATCGATTTAACACTTTTCTAAATAAACTTGTCAATACTGCTGAAGCTGTCACGTTTTCTCCTGTCCATCAAGAAACTGTTGTCTTTCTTGAAGATGATTTCTTGCCACGACTGAGTATTGTTGTGCTTAGTAATCTTTTGATATGCAAGTCGTGAAGTTCGCTCGTTAAATTTTTACAATGTTTCTCTAATTGTAAATGAATAACTAATTATTATGTTTAATGTTTTGTTATAAAATTGCAGACATATACAGTAATGGCAAATGAAATAGACATATTGGAAAATCATAAGAAACAACCCTTTTTTTGTCTGCTTATATGGTTTTATCTTTGATACATTCAATCTCCATATCGAAATATATTTACAGCCGGACCGGTTCACAGCAGGTCAATTTTCGGGATGTTATTTCCAAATGTATTCATCAATAGATTCGTACTGCTTTTTTGGGAAGTTGGGAAATTAGTTACGGTACCAAAGACTTGTTTTCATAGCATATATTTTCCTATTACCAACCGATTATTTTGCCACTCCTCTATATAGTTCCGATGGTTTTTATCATGATTTTTAGAGGCTAATATATAGTGCAATTAGATTTTTGACGTATTTTCCTTTTTAAGAACTATTTCCGCTTTTTCATTTTTTCACAATAGGCGGAGTGGCAATTGTAGATTGATGCGGCTTTTGGAAGACATCGGCTCCTTCATGTTAAAAAGAGGTCTCCCAAGAAACAAAAAGAGCACCGGTTGGCCGATCATATGGCCAGTCCGCCTCAGATGCTTTATATCTCGTTTGCTTTCAAAAAAACATTTTTTTTTTACAAACACTATCAAAAGTGATATTTTTAGCACGGCATATTTGAATTAAAAACACTGCTTTTTTTGAAGGTTTTTTATTACTCATCCGGCGAAAGTGCTAACTTTCTGCCCCTCAATTTCGTGCGGAAAGTAGCTCTTTGCACACGCAATGAAAATACTATATATATATATGATTTGCGTGCGGAAAATTTTTGTGGCACGAATTTTGTTTATAGCGACGATGGAAACCGTTCAAGGAGTGACATTTATGGATTTGAGGTGGGGTTGCTCCACGCGCCTCCGGCTCGTTTCTCAAATTTGCCACTCGTAAAATGAAATGTCACTTTTAACCCTTGTAGCATAATTTTTTATAATTTTTACTGACAAATTGAGAACTTTAAAAACGACCTCATTAAGCAGGCGTTCACAAAGTTTTTCTTAGGATGGCCAATTTAGTATTTTCCAATTTTTGTGCGGGCCAATTTTCATACTATTTTTTAAATTATTTTACTGTTTACAAATGCATTTGGCCCCAGAACCGTACTTCAGGAATTTAAATCATAAAATATAGAATGATATACTAAATTTACTATTGTAATAAAAAATGGCACACTTCAAAAATATTAAATTTTATGCAACTCAGTATTCTGAAAGTCCCTAACTACAGGGATTTAATCAGCGGTGTACCAGTCTGTGTTATTTTGCGCGTGTCTAATTTGTTAGGGGATCACAAGTTTTGCCAACTTAAGAAGAAAAATGTACCAACTTTGTAGGCATAAAGTTTAATGAGTATGTTAAACTCACATGTTGCTGTATTATAAAACTTGGGTCGTATATATTTATGTACTATTAATAACAAAATTAAAAAAAAACATTGGATTAGTTTAAAATAACTGATCTTAGTGACTATTTTATACAGTTGGCAGAACTGATTTTCCCTCAAGAATTCTGTCAGTTAAGTGGAACCCCGCACAAACAAATAAAATAAAACTTTAGGTACAAAAACATGGAGACTAGACAAGGACACATTTTTTGGGGATAGATTTTGTCAATTTATCCCATTCGAGTTCGCGCTCCTTGTCTAGTCTCCATGTACAAAAACTTCAGATTTTATCATCCTAAGTATGTCAAAAACTACGGACTTTTAGAACACAACTTGCATAAGTTTTGACACTTTGCCTGTCAAAATTTTATATGACAATAATGAACCGATTCTAACTTTCCAAGCCCTCCATGTCTATACAGGATTTTTTTAAATCCGGTCCTGTGTCTTTTATGCTCTTTTAAAAAATATAATACGTAAATTATCTTAATAACCGATGATTTGCACGTGTCACATTTAAATAAGTGTATTGTTTTTGATTTCTTAATTACTATTATTTCAATACGATTACTTAATTAATGTAAAAGAAAACAATAAATAATCGTTTCAACAGAAAGAAATCAATTCGTATAGCGTTAAATTTCACAATTAACAAAGTGATAACATATTAAAAAGATTTAATTAATTTTTCCACACCATAGAAATCAACAATTTGAAGGAAATCAATAATTTATACCCTACCCTGCTCTACCAACTATTATTGTTTGTTGTTATTGTATATGTTAGTACGTTTTTTTTTTCCTAAAAGGAATAACAATAATAATAATCATCATCATCATTACAGACATGTATTGTTAATTGTGCATTACTTTTTCCGGTTTGAAAGTTATTACAATTCGTTTTTCCTCTCGTTCAAGTGTTAGAGTTTAATTAGAAAATTTCTATTTGTTTTCCATATTGTTGAATAATTTCATAAATGCTAAACAGCAACGACATATATACGTTTTCTGTATTATTTTATAATTGACCGAAAATCCTGTTGGGACCGTTATTCATGTTAAATATTGCGGTTGAAAATAATTACATTTGATTATCATGTAGTAGGTACGTGTAATTATTTCTATTTTATGTAAATTTTGTTATTGTTAACAAGTAAAGTCTAGGAATTATTTATAATTTTATTGTCAATTGATTTATTATTGTTGAAGTTGTTTTTGTTGTTGTCCGTTGTTCCCCTCATTATCTATTTATTTATATTTTGCTTTTATCAGCCTTATCATTAGATGTTATGACCAATTGATTTCTATTTACAAAAAATTGATATTAATTAACAATCATTATTGTTAATATTATTTTGTAAATAAACAATTTAATTTAACACCATAACCGTATTTAATAAAATAAAACTAGAAAAAAATAGTGGGAATTCATATTAATGTTGAACTAAAGATAAAATGTATGTGTTAAAAGTGGTATTTGATTGGTTCGCAGATACTTCACTTAATTTTATTCTGCAACTGTCGTCAAAATAACGGGTGATGCAAATTTCTCATCATTTTGTAATCGCGAGTAGAACAAAGATACGTAATGGCTTGTATATTCTATCAAATGTAACAGTGATTTTATGGACAGTCACTTCTAACTTATTTGACACCTAGAGTGATAAAATTCTACAAACAAAATTCCTAATATCTAATATATCGTTCTGGTTTTGTTTTTGCTCAAAAGTACCAAGCGACTATATCTATATAATTTATTGTTTCCGAAAAAATGTCCCAATTTGAATAGAATTTTTTGACTATACCGAATTTCTGAAATTTATATTATAAACGACATTGATCTCCGTTTGTTTTTAATATTCGCAACTATTTTCCAAAAAATTCGATAATAACAGAACCTGAAAGAAGGTACTGTTTTTTTGAAAAATGGATGCAAATCTTGAAAAAAGAAATGCATGTACGTTAACAATCGAAGGAGAAATTATTCAGATATCGAATTTTTAGGTCTTTTCAAAATAGCTACATAAAATTTTTAATAAATTATTATTGCAACGAATTCAAACGAATTTTTCTCGTAAAATATTGAATCCTTTACAGTGGCGGATTTGCCGCCTTTTTCGTAATACCAGAGAATTTATAGATAGCTAACCTGTAAATTCAATAAATATTGTATCAAAAAAAATCAAAAATTTAATGTATTGGCTTCCTTTGACTAGTAGAAATACCTATGTAGCTAAACTTGGAAATATGTAAAAATGGCAATTATTTTTGAAATTTATGCAGTAATCAAAAGAAGAATTAAATTCCATATGAACGCACTTCTTTGATTTTAAATTCTGATATTTCAGCCTTAAAAATGACCATAATATAACCAATTCAAATTTACAGATTTCAGGTAAATCGTTTCATCAGAAATTTTTAAATAATAAAAAAATCTTACGATACAATAAAATCAAGTTATTTTTGGAGGAATTGGACTTTTCTTCAAGTACTGCTACGACTTGAATGTCAGATTTTAAAACTACAAATGTCCCTTCATTTTACAAATCGGTAGCTCAAACATTCTATTTCAACTATTCATGTGATGACTATACTATATTCAACGACCAACGGCTTACTAGATTTGACAGATGTCTCGTTAAACAAAGTACGTACTCTCAGGATTGTAAGTGGACATATGGATACAAACAAATAAATCCCTAAGAATATCAGTACGTTCAAGAGTACCAATTTAAATCTAGGTAGACGAGTTTAGTTTACTCGAATTATAATGACCTATTTTCAAGACTGCTATTGTGGATTGTTTTCAAACTGATTGCAAATCTTAGAGAGAACCTTGAAAAAAAAACAGTTTTTTTCTTTGGTCATTGAATTTAGTCATGTGTTCAGTACTATTATCTATTGTAATCCGAAAATCTGAACTGAGGCCCGGTCCAAGCTTTCCTGGAATTCCAGGCGAACTTATTTTTGGCGACCCTCTCCGGTAATATAATAAAAAGCTTAATAATTATTGATTAAATTGATAATTATTATCTGTCAAAATCATGGCTATTCCACTATGTTTTCCAAAAAATGCTATTTCTAAAATCTTGTTGGCTTGCTGAGCTTTTGGGCAAGGCACTGTTTATACTGACTTGTATGCAATAATCAGCAATTCGCTAAAAACCGGCACTCCGTTGAGTCAATTACTACACTGAAATATCAGATTTTAGATTTATTTAGATCGCGTTATTGTTTTTCATCAGTTAACAGAGTGTTCTTTAATTTTACAAATAATATGATTATTCAAATTATTTGACTTAGGACGGATACTACCATAAACAGAATATATTTCATTTATGTTATTTTGACACACTATATATTTAAGCTGGCCAACATTACACATTCTGTTCTACAACTGCATTCTACAATTCCCACTTTTTAGTTACTTAATTAATACATTTACAATAGTTACGCCTAGTTATAGTGCATTCACGAACCAATGGTTCACTAGATTTCGGTTGGTACGCTTTATGGTATATATGTTACTGTGAAAGTCCGACATTGGTGAATGTCCAAAATATTTCATTACATTGTTGTACATTCGGACTTTCGATGAACAATTTCAAATTCTGCATCGCCACGCGTCACAGGTCATTATTTCAATACAAAATTAAGACTTCAAAGTTCCTAAATTGCATACCTGATGGTGTAACTAGAAAGTGGGATTCTAGAAACCAATGTAGATAAAGTGGGGAATATTAGGCAGATTACCTAAATCTATATTAACTCAGAAATAAGGGTATTTAGCAAATATTTCGGACATACACCAAGCGCCTATGTGAACATTCACCAAATTTCGAACATTCACAGTAACATATATGCTTTATGGTACTTCTGGTGATTTCTTTGATTACATACAGTGGCGAATAAAAGTATGGAAACATGTTCTAAAATTTCATCTTTCGACAATAAGCTGATAAAACTCGAAAGTTTTTCTTTTTTCAGTAGTAGTTTTCAGACTTTATTTTTGCAAAAATACGAATTGTTTAAAAATGTTTCCATACTTTTCTTTGCCACTGTAAGTACTTTCCTATTATACTAGGATTACGTACTTTGTTTAACGATAAGCAGGGCCGGCGCAAGGAAGGTTTCGCGTGTTCGTCTGAATCGGGCCGCGTTTAGGGAGGCCCCGCGCAATACGAAAACTACCCAAAAACCAAAAATATATAATATGTAACAGTATTTGCATATAAACAGTTGCTCATTGAAAAATTTAAATGTAAAATTTGAATATGTATTCAGGCCCCGCAACAAGCTTGTCCAATCTAGTAACTCTTTGGTCCCTGAAACCACTATACACCATCAGACAGTAAAAACGTTAGTGCTTTAGTACTAAATCAAACATTTACACAATGCAAGTGGCTAAATTTAGTTACTTGCTTAAGTTATTTCCTTTAGTTACTGTCCCCGTGTAAATTGACCTTTCTTCAAATGATCGTTCCAGTGATTCAAATTCATTAGCCGGATAATTAAAAATATCAATTCGCAGCTTTTCGTAACTTTCCCAACGACCCTCGTACATGATTGTAGATCTCTCGTCTGGAATAGTCATCAAGATAACCGGTGATCTCAATGTTTCAATACACTTGTAATCGATATATGATTTAATACGACCCTGATTGGATCGTGAGGGAAAGGCTTTTTTATTATTATCGTTATTGTTATTATTATTTTTATTATTTACAACAATGATGCCATTATATCGTGTTACCTTGGATGAAATATTCAATATTTCGTTGAAACTAGACGGGAAATTATTGTTCGCTAGGCTGATGATGATGATGATGATGATGATGAAAACCGTCAGCGTTTTATTAAAAATATTACTTAATTTTGTGTCTTAACAGAATAATAAGTCAAGGTTAAGTCATCAATAAAAATACTCGCATTAAATTGCTACAATTTTTTACAACAATCAAAAAGAACGTATTGAAGAGTTTCTAAAAAAAAAAAAACGTTAAAGATCAAGGCTTAATCTTATCTGAATTGGGAAATAGACGCACCTATTACTTCAAAATAAATAACTCCATTTGAGACTATCTTTTTTAGCTTTAAATTTCCAGGAGCGGCTTCAGATATTTAGTCGTTTTCCGTTTTTTTTTTTGGTTTAACTAATGTTCTAACTCTCTAAAGCCGCTTCTCATGATTTCGCAAATATGTGATGTTTGTTTGTTTTTTTTTTGTTTATAGACATCAAGAATACCAACATTCCAATCGAAATTATCTTCACCATTGACCAATCAAAAAAGCAACAACGACGAAATTACAATAAAAGATCTAGGGAAACGTGTACGTGTCGCCGAGAAAGAAGGCATTTTACGTTTTATTGGTAATGTTGAGTTCTCGAAAGGTATCTGGTGTGGTGTCGAATTATATCAACGTTTAGGTAAAAATGATGGTTTCATACAAGGCAAACGTTATTTTGCTTGTGCACCCAATTATGGATTAATGGTACCATTATCGAAATTAACATTAATTAATGACGTTAATGATGATAAAAGTGGTGGTAGTGGGAATGGTGAGACATGTCAAGAAATAAGGAAGAATTATGAGAATTTAGATGATGATAGATCAGGACCGTACTCAATGTTATTTATTGATAATCAAAAAACAAATAACGATCGAAATATTGATGGTGATTGTGATGGTATAATTGATGATAGTATTGAAGTGTTTGATGATCAATTGAAAGCGAAACGACGACGAACGTTTCGTATTGAAAAACCAACAAGTCTGCCACATTTAAGGAATTATAATGATCTAGTCGAGAATACGACAACTACAAGTAAATTTGAAGAGAATCTATTAAAGAAATTACAAATTACAACAAATCTTGATGAGGAGGCCAGTAAGAGAGATTCATTGGAATTGGAAGAGTCATTAGGTATTTTAACGCCGGAACAAATGGTTGATAATTCGTTTTTTTTAATGAATTCATTACGTACACCAAGTCTAGAACATTTAGAGATATCAAACGAACAAGACTCATCCCAGAAACAACAAACACCACAACCCCAACAACAACAACAACAACAGCATCAAAGACCGGAACTGCCTAGTCCCAGTATTACAACCGATTTTAGTTTTGGTATAATTGATGAGCAATTATTGAAAACAGCAACAACAATCAATATGGAATTACCATTAGATACAGTACAATCGAAAGATTATTCATTGGCACGTTTAGAACAGACACCATCACCGGAAGATTTACCATTAGATCCAACACCGATAATAACAACAACAACAAATGATAATGTTGTTGTTGTTGGTGGTCAAACGAAAATTCTAACAAACAAATCATCCACAAAAACCTCATCAAGTTGTATAACAAGTATAACAAGTATTACAAGTTTAGATAATGGTTATCAAGGTGATGGTGAAATGTCACGACCAGGTAGCCGATGCACAACCGATTATGATCATAATAAATCGCCAATAAATCGCCGACAATTATTAGAACAACCACCGCCACAACAACAACAGCAGCAACAACAACAACAACAGCCACAGATACGTCGTTGTGGTGATCCAATGACTGATTCCGATTTTTATACAGAAAGTGATGCCGATAATCACGATGATAATAATTTAAATCTACACCAGAATAATTTGAAAGGTGATCGACGTGCCCAAGTTATCGATGGTACTTTATATGGTGTTGATCCGCAAGCTACCGCCGATATTTATGTGAATAATCGCGAGAATATGGATTCTAGTGGTATATTTACAGATATTGAAACGAATTTAATACAAGATAATTCACCAACTGATACAATAACAACAGTAACAACAACAACATCATCATCACCATCAACAACAACAGTCGCTAGTAATAATCAATCGAATTTCGAGCAAATTAATGAATTTATTACAACATCGAAATTGATTCATGATAATGAGAAGATTAAAGAGAATCCTAAGAAACGTAATGCACCTAGTCCATTAAATTCTAGTCCATCGAATCTGCGTAATCGTTTAAAAGATGAAATGGTACCAACAACAAAAAAATATAAAACACCAGAACGTAAGATTATTTCAAAAGTTAAAACAATAATACAAACAAATAATAATAATAATAATAATAATAATAATAATAATAATAAAGTTAATCATAAAAATGATGATTTAAAGACAAAGAAATCGGTTGGTAGATGGGATGCTGTTATGAGTAAAATTTCTAAAAATGAACCAACTCATAAGAACTTAAAAGATATTAAATCAAAAGTTTTCAATAATCTTAATAATAGTAATAATGGTGTTACAAAAACTGATAAGAAAATAATACCAAGAACGTCAATTAATTTAAAGAACACCAATTTAAAACCGTAAGTTTTTTACGAAATAATATATTTATAATAATAGTAATAATAGTAGTTTTGTTTTAATCGTAGACGACGTGTTCGAGTTAGAAGTTCAACATCTTCCAAAAGCAATGATGGGAGTATCAATAGTTCAATTAGTGATCTAAGTACGAATGTATCATCATCAAAGTCTGTTATCGGTGAGTTTCAAATTGTATTTATAGCTACTATTGTGATATAACTGGTTGTATAACTTCTATAACTATTTACTGAAGTGAAACTTCTTTAGGCGCGGTAGGGTAGTAAATTTGTTCGGAAGCGTAACCCTACCCCTCTAACAGACAGCTGAGAGGGAAGAGTGGGGGCGTTGCCATAGCGTCGCTTCTGCTCTCTCTGTCAGTTCTGCCAACTGAGTAAAATATCTAAAGTTGGATCAATGTACAGCGCCATTTGAAACGAACCTAAAATTTCCTGGCCTACCGCGATTTATGATTTTTCTATTTATAAATTAATTAATGGCGTTAAATTATATATGAATATATTGTTTTGAGATAAGTGAAATGCAGAAAAAGACAACTGCAGAAAAAATCGAGCCTTCAGGCAACCGCAGAAAGAAAATAAACCAATAAAAAAGACGAATTGTATGCTAATAAAGCATACGTGAATAAAACGTTTACTCTATTTTAAGTATTAAAGATCACTTTATTAAACAAAGTTAAATACTTTATTTAATTTACATAATGGTGGAAAAATATAAATAACACTGTAATAAAGGTGTATTTTAAAGAAGAATCAAAATAATAACGAATCACATAAATTGATGTCCAATAACAATCTCCAATTATTAATTGTTATCGTTAATAATACTAATAATTATTAATAATAAATTACTTGTGTTAGCTGCGTTACGAGATGGTTTAATGGATCCTGATCTAAAATATGTTCATTTAGATTAATAAGCATGTTAGAGATATCAATTTCCATAATAGCAAGCACTATTAATTTTCTGGACTTCTGTTTTGGCTACTGTTTGTGATAATCAGTGCCGGCTCCAGGCGAGCTTATTTTCGGCGCCCCTATCCAGAAATTAATAATTGTGGTTTTGTATGTTTAGTAGCCGAATTCTTTGGCATCTTCGTTAATTACTTTCCTATTGTCAAATTATTTTTTAACTAGATTTCTGATCGAAAATAGTTTCTCTGTTAAATTTTAGATAAATCCATAACAAAAAAGTTTGGTGTCCCATAGAAAAGTGTCATAAAATATTACTTATCAAAAAAATTCAAGACAATGCAAAAAATCTACCTTTTCGAAAGGGAAAAAAAGACTCACAGTTTGCTGTCAGTTGATAGTTGCATAACCGCAACAAAAATTGAAAGAAAAGCCATTAATATTAGAAAAAACGACATGATTATTTGAAAGGCACTGGTACTTACACTAAAACTAGCACTATACGTGATTAATTATTAATTAACAAAAAAAACACAATTTTTTAAACAACTTAACACTTCAAAGACTAGAACGCAACTGAACAAGAACGAATAAATCTGAAAAGGGTGTTAAGTAAGCGGGAAAATATTAAAAATGTCTTTTGTAAATGAAACTACGGCTACCCAAATGAAGGACCCAATACAGAGGAAGGGATTGGTACTAAAGGGCCAATTGGAAACTTCAGAAAAACTTCCGACAGTAGATTTGAAAAATTTCAGGTCATAACAAAAATTCAATTGCAGGGTTGCTACTTTTTGCACTCTCAAAATAAAGACAATTGTTTTTATCCTAGAATTTTTACTGAGAGAATTTTTCAAAAACTGAATCCCTTTTACGATCTACCAGGACTGCAGATAGAATTTGACTCCTCTAAAAATAACTTTTTGCCAGATTGAATCATATCTTCCGTATTTAGCGGCAGTTCCAAAGACTTCTAAGGTAGTAGTACGTCAATCCCATATTGAACAAATTCATCAGAGGTAACACGGTCATTTGTTTTTTCAATTATCCTTTCATACGCCTCTTAAGAAAATGTTACACGTCCAGTATAGGATCCACTAAAAAATGCCTGTCCTGGTGATAATATTTTATTTTGAGTACAAGATCAATCCACACACATACCTATCTCGTGTGTTCATGTTTTGTCTTCTTGTCTTGGCGGATCTTGGAGCAGACTTTTTTATCAAATGTTTATGGAAATCCAATATTGAAGGAACTGACTGTGGTTTTAAATATTTTTTATCAACCTACATCAGAGAATCACTTTTATCAAAATGTTTGCTACATAAAAATGCATACTTTGTGGGGTTGAAATTGTTTTTATGTACATTGGGAAATCTATATAAAAAAAGATATCTATAACAGTTTATCACTGTAAACGTCTCATCTATTGTGCTCAACAAGACGTCTATGTATACGCACATATCATGGTAATATTTAATAGATAATTTAAAACCAACGATATAAATGTGATAAAATACAAAAAAATCGCAAAAGAAGTTAGATTAAACTTCCAGCTTACGAATTTTATATATGTAATTAGCTGTCAAGTCGATTTTTACCAATAATGTGAATTGTTGACTGCCTACCTATGTAGGCAACAACCTTTGGCGCTTATACTCAGTCCATAGTAATAATACGACATGTATATCATATTCGTAAAGCTCAAATTTAAGCTATGTTCTTTGTGATTATTCTCAAACATTACTCAAAACTGAAATATGAATATTAGTAGTCTATACGAATTATCATTACCAGTAATGTGCATAGGATGTTGCCTAACAATCTAGTCTACATTTATTACTTGAGGAAATGAATCCCACTCTCAGTCCAACGTCAAAATTGATTAAATTATGGCAAAATATAAAGTTTTCACGGTTTTCCGGGAAAGCTATACATTTTTTCGAGTAGAGCTTTAGTTCAAGTAAGAGCTGATTAATATTGCAAATAAACACACCACAAAATTTTTCTTGGGATATTCAACCCTTTATGAAATAATAATAGAAACTCATCGGTGTACAATTCGATAATAGTTACTATTAAATAGTATAGAGTAGAAATAAACAAGAAATAGCGTTAAGCGTAACACAGGCGTAACAATCGAATATTTGGTACCGAAATTGCAATTATAAATGATTAATTTAAAATTTAATCCGCTGGTCTGGTCCGAGATAGTGCCCTTTTCATAAAAAAGTCCCAGGATTTTTGTTGGGCATTTCAAATATAAGAAAGATTCAATGCCGTACAGTTTTTATAGCTAATTATATCTAAAATTGTTTCATTGTATCAAACGAACCTCTAAATTAGCTAAAAAAGTTTCTGAAAGTTTGAAACTGGAAAATCGGCTTTAATCACAAACATTGAGCAGTACAACAAATATTTCTTCGGACCAGGACACACTTTTCAAACTTGTGTCGTTCCGAATATTTTGCCTGCAGTTGAAAATTTATCACTTCCCAGATTGTGCCGCCACTGAATATATATCTAATTGCGATTTGAAGCAATAAAAAGTCACTTAGGAAGTGTAAATGTTTCAAACAAAAAGAAATGTAAAGTGAGCGTTACAAAAATTGGCTTACATATTTGCTATTTTCACAAATTTATAAGTAACATGCCCCTGTTTTTGGTGTCACTGATATTCGACTAAATTATTCAATTGTTTGTGTTTTAGGGGAGATGTTGGTAATGAGGATCACTTAAGCAAGAATTGAAATAAAACAAAATCTATTAATCAACTATTTATTTTTATATTTTTATAATAAACTTTGCATATTTATCTATTAGGTAATTCAAATCAACTTAAATCACTTTGGCTTATCAATTTTGGAACAATAAAGATGTAAAAAAAAGTCAGGTCCGATCACCATTGTCAACATAGGTTGGCAATGATGATCAGCTTGCATGCAATGGTGATCAACACATATCGCACTCATAATTGCGAGCAGATTCCCACCCAGTATACTCGGCATGAGCCCAAATCCCACAAGAAGTACACCGATACCAAATTTCGTGGTCTCGTCCGAATTCACCACATACAAGACACGAGTTATCGATGTCTTCTGCATCATTGTTTTCATTATCTTGACATAGCTCGTTCACGTTTGACGTCGAAGTTTTATTCGATTCCTGCAGAATTTTCTTCTTACCATTCTCGACCCAGGAAAAAAAAGATCAGATCTGGCCAATTTTTAGCTCTGATCATATATAGTTATACATAATCTTTTCTCATCGGCGATAAAAAAAGGTCAGATCCGATGAAAGAAAAATTTATCTAATTACGTATAACTACACATGATCAGAGCTAAAAATTGGCCAGATCTGATCTTTTTTTTTCGTGGGGATACTAATACTCTGTGGCTTGGTCTTCTTTATCACTCCTTTCCGTTTGTTTTTTGTAGCTGTCTTTTTCATTAAAGTTTGGTTGTGTAGACAATTGGAATCTCCTGACTCCGATTGCATACATGGGCGGAAAGGAGAAAAAAAATCCTAATGAAAAACTTGAAGTTATAATAACAATCTGGGATTTGAATCGCAAAATAAAATGTTACGATTATTACATATCAAAAGTACAGAAATAAAGATTCAATAATTTAAGACTTACCTTCGGATTTATCTTCTCGAAAAATTAGATCAAAATGGAACAAAATCGTCATTTGTCTGTATCTCTCCAGTGCGTTGCACGAACTGAGTGAGCGATCGCCTGAGTACGGGAATGACTCAAAGCTAGCGCGTATGTACGTTAGAATTACATGCTCGCATTCGGTTTTCGATATTTTGTGGTGATCACCATCGCCAACTGACTCTGATTACCTACATCTCCCCTATGTACTTCATGTCGCGTACTAGATGTTGTATGTGGATTTAATTTTAAATAAAATATTTATTTCTCGTCGTAAACGCAAATGATGCAGTTCTCCTTATTTTCAATCTTCGTTTACGCAATCGTTTTCTGCAAGAGGGCGACACAATATGAACACTGCAGTTGACCTTGATTGAAGATCAGTGGTTATAAAATTTGTGGTTCCCGGAACACTTATCCTATAATTGCTAATTGTTGTACGAAAAAATCAATACAACATATATTTTCGATTTGAATTGTGTGCATGTGTAGATGATTATCAAGATCGGACCGGCTATTCGGCCGATCGGAAACCGCTGGTTGGTGTCTTATAAAATTAACTATTTTGAAATTTGAAGACGATCATTGGAAATACAGTTTTGGAAATGCACTATACGTTACTGACATGAGAATATTTTAAATTTTTTTGTTAACTTTTTAAAAGGTGTCACAGATCGTTGTTGACTGCTAAACGTTTCAGCCGTTTCACCCCGCCGATACGGTTCTGATTATTATTTATTAATGTAGCTATTTCAAAAATGGATGTTTGAGTTTTGTTTTAAAGCTGATAAAAATGTTTCACGAAGCAAAATCTCAAACTTTAGTGACACCCGACATTCGAGGTACTCTGCTGTAAAGACCATTCGATATACGCATGGAAAAACTATATATTCATTGAATGCAGACATTTTTATGTTTATAAAATTTTCTGCACTATTTTCTGTTCGTGAAATTGCAGTTCTTTGGTCGCTTTATAGTGTAAAGCTTTGTCACATAAAATTTTCTTGTGGACTTATACTGAAAACTACAAAAAAATATCCACAATTATGAAACTATTTTTCTGGGAAATTATAAAATAAAAATCTCTCCTACGCACCTCGGTATAGCATAAATCAGGACGTCGAACCGTTATCTATTTCGTACCGGTTTTTGGCTTCAGTTCGATTAGTAAAACGGATTAGTAAATTGATTCGGTGCCGGATTTCGTTTCGGAAAAAAATCTCGTTTCGCCCTTGGGGGTATGGAACTCTAAGCCCCCTTAAGGGCCCTATACCCACTTAAACCCCTCCTTTACCTTCAACACTCCTCGGATCTACGTTAGTAGGTCTCGTTTTTGTATCTCCCTCTCGTCTTTTTCTTTTGTAGTCCTTATATCCGATATCATTTTTTTTTATCGTTTTGCAGTTTAGTTCACTTTCTGTCATAGCCTTGATCCTGTTTCCTTGTTTTACTGTATGTCCTATTACTAGTTCCACCTATGACATTCAAATATTGTATGAGAAACGTCATCGGTCTTATCACAGTACTCGTATGTCAGTCCGCTTGAAGCGTTTCAGGTAACTATTATTCATTCAGAAACTGCGTAACGTAAATAGGTTCTTAGTCCATGCCGCCATCTCTCTTGCCATTTATTAATCATGTTTTTTCGGGCTTCACTTTTTTCAGTCCCCCTGTATATTTGGCTGCATTTTTCTATCAATAGGTCAAGAGGCGGCGTAGGCATGATCACCTCTAAGGCTTCAAGGGACACCGTTCGGTATGCACTTGGAATTCTAAGCAGTATTTTTCTGTATACCGAATTGATTTTAGTCATCTGATACTCAATCAAATGGACTTCGCTAGCCTATAAAGCCAGTTTGGTACGTTCGAGTCCCACTTGTTTCCCATTAGCTTACTCAGTTGATGTGTCTTGCATTCTTCTGTCTTGTTTATATGCCCTTTTGTGCTCAGATCTCTACCGAACATGACTCCCAAATACGGTATGCTTCTTTTGTTGTTATTATCTCGTTATTGAGATTTATCGTCATTTGCTTCAGCTTTCTTCTACATGTTAATACTGTTAATATTACAGTTTTGTGTGCAGCAAGCTCCAGTTTATTGTTTTTCAGCCAGCGTGTTATCAATGTTATAAATTGCTGCATCAGCATATCCGATGATTTCGGAGCTACCTAGCATTTCCAATCTCAGTATACCGTCATAGGATGTGTTTGACAGGTCAGGTCAAGGATTGACTCCTGTGGAACACCGCTAGTTATTCTCATCTGACTGTCTTTCCCTAGCAGTATGCTTTGTTGGTTCATGTAGCTTCCTATCATTTCCCTTAGGTATAAAGTGATATTTGCTTTATCGAGCTTTTGTATAATTCCCCTGCCGAAGGCGTTTTTAACATCCAGAACTTTCGGTGTTTGTAGTTGTTACCTTAAATTGTCTCCATGGTTATTCCTTTCATTCGGTTTGAAGTCCTGATGGATGCAGTATATGCTATTTTTCAACAGGACTTCAAACCATTATCTTTTTCGTTCCAGTTTTCGGTTTCGGTTCGATTACGGTTTTTGCCCCGAAAGGGATATCGGTTTTTTCGGTTTTTGGTACAGTTCCGGCATAAATCCTCACAAAAACTATTCAGGACCTTATTCTAGTTTTTAATCAATAAATCTGAACAATTTTGTAGACACTTCCACGGTCTTGATTCATATTAATTTTGTTATTATCTTTTAATTGATTGTTTTTTGTATGTTTTATAAAATGCAATTAATTTCCCATTTTGTTCTTTGTTCAAAAAAAAACTCGCTTGAATGCTCTTCATTATTACACAATTGTAATTTCGCAATTCCTCAAAATACACGCCTATTTGAGAATATTCAACGTTTAGAATACGCATCTTTGGTATAGTTTAAAATATTTGTATTTATATGTTATTTTGAAGAAAATTTCCGGTTCTATTTTAGAAACGTTCCAGTTTTGAAGATGAGGTCACATGAATAATGATTTCAATCTTATGCAAATGAAATGCAGCACAGTAATCGATTGCAACTTGGCCAAATTGCTTAATTGAAGATCTTGGTAGAGGGAAAAAAAATAGAAACATGACATCATTTGACTACCAAAATAATTTACAGATAATGTGTTAGACAATATCGAGCTGTTCTCGATTTTTTTTTTCTCCTCTTATTAAATTAAAAGCAGTTAGACGTATTTAAATAATAAATAATAACAACAACAGCAGCAACAACAAAAAATTATTATTCAAAGCTTATATAACAGGCAGTGGTCGTTTTTTTCCTAACGAAACATTTACTTAATAAAATCATCACGTCAAACGGATATGTTCCCCAGGCACAGGCATTCAGGCAGTCTCTGTTAGTTTTATTTGATGAATGTTGAAACAATTACATATTTAATAACTTTCCCTTTAACAAAACACATCAAGTCCCCCTCTACCATTTACTACCTAATTAACAATTACAATGTAGTACAATCGCCTAAAATTTGCAAAAATTTTAGAGACCCCCTACCGACCCCAATCGTCAACATCATCATCATCACGATCAAAACAGTAGGACTTCTCCAGTTGTTTTTAAACCACAACAGTCCGTCCAGTTCGTTGCATGATAGTGAACGGTGCTCTCGTGCAATTTATACGTCCGTTCTCTTACATAATATTTATTTATTCAATTCACAAATTAATATAAACAATTTGTTTTTGCGTGTTAATATAAACAAGAATTGTACAATAGTTGGGGCGGGTGGAAAAATTGGGGGTGAAGATAATGTACGACAAAAAAGACCAATGTCCGTCCGTGTTTGTGTTCGTATAATTTTAGCAATGTTTATTTTTACTAAATAAATACATCAAGTGTATGTATGTGTTAGTGTTAGTGTAAATTTAATTGCATTTTTCAAATAGATCACTCTTTCTTGTCCAATTGCATTCTATACTTAAGAATAGAATAACAATAGCAACAACAACAAAAACATCAAATTCTACTAATTGCTAGTCAATGTTTTTCTAATCTAATCGATTTTATTGAATTACGCAAATTTCCAAACAAATTTTGTTAAATTGCAACAAATATTTGCGTTGTTATCAATCAAAAAAAAAAAAGTTTTGCTAAAAATAGTCAATAAGATTAATCCTATAAAAGAACTTTCATCTAATTTGATTTCGAGTAATTTATTCAAATAATTAACCATTTCCTTTTAATTATATTTTACAATCTTTCAATTCGCTCTCTCCTTATGTGTAGTTATTATGAAATTTCTACTATAATACAACTTTCTTACGAGATAATTAAATAGTATTTACTAATTTGGCAAGGTCAATGTTTGGGTCGATTGCACCCACTCAATGACCATTTAATTTATAAGAAAATACTACACCTGTAGGATGGTGTTTCGTAAGATTGTAAACTCAAACAAATTCTCAAGTAGGTTGGCTCGATATACAGTAGTGGCGAACGAAATAAGCACAATTTTTCTTGATAACGTTATGCATGTTGCAGATAAAAGTCTTAACCCCTCGAGTATAATCGTCATCGAGAGAAAGAAATTGACTTTTGCAATTTTAGGATATTTTAGAATACATTAAATACACAAATGAATGAATTCAATTAAAACATTCAATTAAATTCTGTTAAAACAAAACTAGGCGTCAGTTATTTTTTTGAAGAATAGCACTACTAACATACATAGATTTGCTTTTGCTTAAACAATACCATTCTACTTAGAGATAAATTGAATTTATTTTTAATTACTTTTATTTTGAAAATAATGAGTTTTTCCATCTTTTATAAAGTGAATTCAATCTGTTTTCTCGACATTTTTTAATTGTGTTCAATGATTTTTGTTTTAAAATAATTTTCAAAAGTCTTTACAAATAAAATTAATACGTTTTAAAGAAAGAACAAAAAACCCCAATCATATTTTAATAATTTAATTTAATCTTACGGCATTTGCATTTACTGCGTTTTCGTCGAGTTTACTCGTTATCGCCTGTATTCAACTGCACATAAACAGCGTGTCCCAGCTAAGTGTTCCACCTCAAATATCTCATTTGTTTGTGAATTAAAATGGGAAAGTATCTAAAGAAACTAGACTGCAATCAATTGATCGACACGATTTTCTTTCTAGCTATTTTGGAAATGCCTAGACGTCGTATGAGATCTCGAAAATTACCTACAATGAATAATTCGAATGAATTTTATATGAAAATAATATTTTTCTTTTAAAAAATTCTCATTTGCTGCTCAAAAAAATTAGAACTTCTATCAGGGATCAATAAACTATTCATTGATGGAAAAACGTACAGCAGAATAGTTTACGATACTTGCAATGCGAATGTTATGTTTACAAGATTTGATTTAAAAACAATTGCAAGGCCAATAGTATTTATAAACAATACAATCGAGAAAACAACTTTAGAAATTCGATCTGTTGTAAGAACAATTATTTTTATGTTATTTACAACAGATGGAATATCTATAATTGTTTTCTTGAATGTACCATTTTATAAGTACTGTTGGCTTTGCAATTGTTTTTAAATAAAATCTTGTAAACAGTAATAATGACGTTCACATTGCAACCATCGTAAACAATTCTGATGTCGGATTTTTTCATCAATTAATAGGTTATTGATCCCAGAGAAGTTCTAATTTCTTTCGGCAGCAAATGACAAGTTTTTAAAAGGAAAATATTATTTTCATATCAAATTGATTCGCAGTATTCATTGTAGGTAATTGGTTTCCTAATAGTGAGTCATTTTCGAGACCTTATAGGACGTTTTGGCATTTCCAAATTAGCTAGAAAGAAAATCGTATCGTAGTCTAATTTCTTTAGATACTTTTCCATTTCAATTCACAAACAAACGAGATATTTGAGGTGGAACATACAGCTGGGACACGCTGTACACATATTCAATTCAAAACTGATTGCAAAAATCTATTGTTGATCCAATTAAAATCAGATTTTTCGATTTCGAAAGCTTAAAAAAGTTAAAAGGAGTGAATATTAAGTCTCTATAATGTTAGGCGACCATCCACTGTTGTTGAGTTGAATTTAGTTTTTCTACAAAGTATTGAACATTTTAAGAAGAAAATTCTTTTACATTCGTTTCCAATGGTGATGAGCTATAATCTCAAGTGAAATTCTTTTGAAAAACTTACTTTTTAATTCTGTTAATAAACAACAGATTGTCATTGAATTTTAACGCGTTATAGGAGAACGAAATAAGCTTTCCAAAAAAATTCCACTTAAGATTATAGTTCATTACTATTGAAAACGAATGTAAAGGAATTAAAATGTTCAATCCTTTATAACAAAATAAAAATGAAAGTCAACGGTACACAACTCAACAACAGTGTATCGTCGAATATCGTGATAAAGCCTTAAGAAAAGAAATTATACCGTATTCAACCATGTTATTCAGTAAAGATTTTGAAAAACTCATCCAATTTCGTTCAATTTTAAAGTGATCTTTTGATCACTTATTATGTACTTTCTCTAAAGATTTATAAGCTTCCGTTTGAATAATTTGCTTAGAAAATCTTTTCTATTTTCTTAACATTGCAACAGAATTTAGTTTTTACGATCATGTTGTGAACAATCAAATAAATCCACGGAAATAATCGACAAAAAAAAGAACATGTTAACCGAAAAGAACTTAAAAAAAGAGCTTTTAAAACATGTCATCACGAACTCTAGATTTATAGGGTGAGAAAAAGTGATCAGTAAGTAACTTTCGTATCTAAAAAAAGCTCGAATTGCAGGAAATAGTGGGCTGCACATTCTTTGACTGTTCACCCTTCGTTATTCGGATAGTTTTTTTTTTATAAAATTTAACCATTGAAACCTCCAATTTTGAAGATGTTTTACATAATCGCACTATCGTATAAAAATGTTAGTACAAGCCCTTTGCTAATTGAAAGTGAATTTTTCATAGCTTTTCTAAAAAAAAACTGTGTTGATGTGTTATGCTAATTAGTCTCGAACATTTTTTTGACAAATAAATAATTTATGGAATTTCTGAAAGACGCACTTTCTGCCTGCATCACTAATGTTTCAGAATACTCTATGCTTAGTTAGAATGCCGTACTTGTATAAATTACTGACATCAACATAATAAGATTTACCTTGAAAATCACTCAATTGACATCGTAAATTTTACAATAAAAAAAAACTTAAAAGTTGTATGTAACAAAAACAGATTGCACCCTTGCTGGTTGTGCAACTACAACAAAGGGGAAAACTGAGGGGTGTATTTGTATGAGTCACCAACTATAATTACGCCACATGCTCGGTTATCTTTAGACTATTTTTATCATATTTTTTTTTTATGTATAACTCATTCAATTTTCATGGTGGTTGATTTTTGTGTAAAATGTATTCCAGTTTATTGACCTGCTGTCAGGTATTATCGAAATATAATATCCCCTACTCGAATTTATATCTTTTGAAAAGTTGAGAATTTGACCTGTTTCTCTACGTTATATTACGACTTTCTAGAGAGAGAGAATCCTTTCGCAAAAACAATTTAAAAACACAACTTTTACTCTAGATTTTCGCTATATTGTTAGATAATCCACGATTAATTCTAAATAAATATTTATATTTTAGAAG
Organism: Epicauta chinensis; assembly: GCA_021725515.1. NCBI lineage: Eukaryota > Metazoa > Arthropoda > Insecta > Coleoptera > Meloidae > Epicauta > Epicauta chinensis. Next base: position 98,290 of record JAEDXX010000193.1, on the reverse strand, counting down.
AAAAAAAATAACAAACTAATAAACTCGTATTATCGATGGTGTAGAATGGGAACTTGAAAGATGTATAAATACCGTTAAATTTGTACAGCCCGAGGATGATAACAGGCATGATGAGTATAACAACCAGTTTCCCATATATTTTCCACATAAATTACCGTATTATCTAAACAATATATAATATAATAGCAGTAATAATTTCTTTTTTGGGGACTTGTCAGGTTTCTTTATGGGCTTTTTTTTTGTGGTATAGATTAATCCGAATGTTTCAGTTTTACACGAATCAATCCAATTTAGATATGGATAAATCCAATATAGGAACGATTTTTCAACACCAACACAAAAATTTACATCAAATTTAACCAACCTACTTTTCTTATTTATCTACTATCATCATCATTATTGTTATTATTACGATCAATTTAAGATCTTATCTAGGGTTACGTCATGTTAATTATCTAAACAATATGGAACACAACCCTTATTAATTATATGCTAAAATCGACCTTGTATAGTATATCCACACCTCCCTTATATTCTTCTATTTCTATACAGAATGTTTCATTTTGAAGAATCTGTCTAAAAAAACGTCAACATCACTAATATTCGTTTTTAAACTGTTTATTCTTTTTAATTGCGAATTTCGTAAGAATTAGAAGTTACGTAATAATCAAGTTGATTAGCTACGTAAGCTAAATATAAAAAAGCAACATAATCCATATGTTGTTTAGGAGGATTTGGTCGACTTGATTTGAATACTAGCCGCGATTACAATTCAAATGGAAACAAAATAAACAGACACAAGTCCATAGATTGTCAAGACGAGATAAGATCAAGGAAACATAGATAATTTAATGTACCAGATAAAGACAAAACTATGTTCCAGGGATGACTAACAAATTAACTAAACAGGCATGTTGTAGCTTCTTTTTATTAGTAATTGTGTTAAATATCATTCAAACCTCTAAAGACAATTAGTCAGTTGGTTTTTTACATTGTATATGGGTTTGCGAAATAAAACTGTAAATACAGAATGAAGGCCAATTGGATACTAGGTAGTCGGATCGAGTCAAATTCTGTAATCGTTCCTCTGGCTATTTTATGTTCTATTGTATACTAGCGGCAGACTTCCTCCCGCTCATTCGTTCGTTTATTTTCACAAAATTAACGATATTAATTCTATTAACTAAATTATAATCTGGCAAAATATCGAAACGTTTGAAGAAATTATTATTTAATTTTCAAACGTGAAAGAAAGCGAGGTTAGAATCTCTGTTATTTATATTTTAACCCCTTAGGGGTTGAATTTTCAAAAATACTATCTTAGTGAACGTCTACGTCACAAAAGGAATATATGTACCAAATTTAAAGTCTATCGGACGGACAGTTTCGGAGATATCGTGATGAGTGTGTCAGTGAGTGGGAAATTGCTTATATACTTATAGATTCTATAGTATTTGCACGCTATTGAGCAACGATAGAGTTTTTAACCTACAACTAATCGACAACAAGTGGATTGCGACACAGTTTTATAATTCTGACAGACCTCTTCTAACTCTGCTTTCCGTATGACGAAAGAGAATTTCCTGTTTTGTTTAGACTTTTTAAAGTGACCCTAGTTCATTACAGACATGCCTGTTTCATTCTTCACCACTGTATACAGATATCGATTGAGATACAATTCAGACAAATTTGATAGTTGTTTTTGTTTTCGATTTATTTAGATATGTTAATTTTTTGATTCACAAGTTTATCAGATGAACATAGAACTATTGTTTTTATATCAATTTCAGAACATCCTGATTCTAGTGAATATGATTCTGTCTTTGTTTCTAAGAAGAGACATAGGAGTTCCAATAGTTAACATCTTGTATGTTCAATATTTTATGATACTCTGGATCTGTTTATTTTTTACGTGCATCGCTAGAAAAGAGAACAGTAAAATAGGATATGCTCAAAAGCATTTCAGCACATTGTCTCTATTCCTTTTCCAATCTGCCTGTTTCATTTGCCACCACAATAGACTCAACTGCTGACTACCGTTTCCTTGTTGTATTTTTTATAGTTATCTTGATAGACGATTTTTTGGACTAGACAGTGGCTCATTTTTATTACTTTCTTTACTCAGCAAAATATTCAAAATCTAGGAAATTTGATTTTACATTTGTTTAATATGAGTTCTTACAAAAAGATATTGGAATTGTGTACATATACTCCTTCCAAAAAGTTAAGTATAAGATTTCAAATTACAAACGAACATTATATGCAACTTAATGTTTTGGAAACTTAATAACTTTCATATAAGTACTTGAAACAAAATGAATATTAGATTGTGGCATTTAGGGCCGGCGATAACGAGTCTGCAAGGGATACACTGCAGGCGGGTGCCCCTGTTTAGGAGGCGCAAAAATGAGCTTTGAAGATTAAATTAAATTAGAAAAAAATAATCTGAATGGCGTTTATGTCAGTTTTGCAGGCGGGCACCTTATACTCTAGCGCCGGACCTGGTGGCACATTATGGTGACATTTTTTATATTTTTTCGAGATTATAAAATGTTTAATTTTAATTTTGGGCATTACTTTATCGTTACGTAGATTAGTCGAGTTCTGCATTTGCAATTTTATATTTAATTTTCGAACGGAGTATAGAAAAGTATACACAACTGAATTCAATTATTTTCTTATTACGTAATGTGTCTATTTAATTTGCCAGCACTGTACATTATTATGGCTCATTATCTAAACATTCATGCTCCACATTTAATATATTCATATATTCATAAATAAACAGATAATAACGTTACATTTAATGGCACATTTTGCAAATAAGTGTCAATCAGACAAAGATACACCGATTACATACAGGATGTCCCAGCTAACAGTTTCACCTCAAATATCTCACTTCTTTATGATCTGAAGTGGCAAAATATCTAAAAAAATTAGACTATTATTATACAAGGTCGATACTCTAAATGATTGTCACGATTTTCTTTCTAGCTATTTTGGAAATGCCAAAACGAAAATTACTCAATATTAGGAAACCAATCACCTGCAATAAATACTTGAAATTGTTTTTAAATAGCATGAAATAAATGTTACATGAAAATTGCAAGTATATTTTCATCAATGATGAAGTTATTGATGTTAGAGAAATTCCATTTTTTTTTGAGTAGCAAATGAGAGATTTTGGAAAGAAAAAAAGTTATTTTCATATCAAACTAATTTGTAGTATTCATTGCTGGTGACTGATTTCCTTGTATTAAGTAATTTTCCAAAATATCTAAAAAGAAAAACTTCTCGCTTGAAGTGTAGAAATTATAGTCTAATTTCTTGGCAAACCTTCCAGTAATTGCAAGGCAAATTAGTTAACGTATAACGATATGCTCCTGTTTGTTTCGCCGCCACTGTTATTGAATTTAGATATTTCTATTAACAAAACAGTAATTGTAAAAATTCCCATTCATTGTTTTAAACAAACAATTGTTAATAATTATAATTAATATCCGGTTGGATAATTTTAAATAACTCCTGTCTTTTGAAATGTCTCTTGTGTATATATATTAACTACTAAAACTATAAAATTCGACTCGAGTCATTTCGTTTTTGTCTTCTATTTTAAGTAATAACAATAAAATATATGTTTAAAAGGGTTGTGTTGTGTACAAACACGTGTTTTCAATGTAAAACTTAATAATAAACACAATGAGAAACGTGTATGTTTATAATTGAAATATTTTGTCTTAAATCCAACAAACAGACAAAAAAAATTTTTTATCATTAGATTTTTCTAAGATTATTGACTACTGCATAGATATTTTATAGGTCAACAACGGCTTAAATCTATTCTTAAATTATATTCCAACAGAAATATCGTGTTCGTATGTATTTTATCCAAGACTGTTCGGCGACATTTTCAACAAAATACTACCGAAAAAACTTTTAAAAATATAACAATTCTAGACAGATATTAATTTAACCAACATGGTGGTGACAATTTAAAAACAAATCCACTGAAAATTAGTAATGATATTCTTGTTTTTGTATTCAAAAAATTCTTGTCGTTGTTAAACCAACCGAAAAAATGATTTAAATTCGTTTAAAATACCGGAAACGTACACACAAAAAAAAATGGGTCAACATCCATCCAAAGATAAATTGACACGTTCATCATCCGAACGGATTCGTAATAGTAATAAAGATCGTTTATCCAATTTTACCAAAAAAGGTAGCAATTTTTCTCAAAAAAAATCAATGCAATAAAATTTTGAAGAATTCACATGATTTTTTTTTGTTGTTGTAGGTTCAGCAAAAAAACGTGATATTGTCCAAGTAACACAAGTCCTAACACCATCAAAATTATCACCACGTCGACCCCTGCAGACCTCTAATAATACAAATGAAGGTAAAAATTACAATTTTATCAAATAATGACCTGAATTTAGAGAATTGTAGTAGAACCGCAACGAAACAGGTGAAAACCACCTGCTCTTGTGGTATAGCGGAATTTCATTTTTTTTTTATTCTACTACCTTAATAGTATAGAAAGAGATAGAATTGTTTATTTATTCATTATTCAAATAGAAGCAGGAAGTGGGACAAGTATCAATTTATAAAGACAGATTATGTAAATTACACAAAACACTAGTGATTGGGGTAAAATCGAGTACCTGCACCAATCGATGTCAACGATCCACACTTAGCAGTGATAGATAGAATCGAGTATAAAGCAGTAATACATTGTTTATTGGTTCATTATTCAAATACAAACAGAAATCGGGACAAGTGACAATTTATAAAGAAAGATTATTTAAATTACACAAAACACTAGTCATGAGCAAAATCGAGTACTTTTCAGAATCCAGTATTCAAATGGAATCGATGTCAAGCGATAGGGGTAGGGGGGTAAGATGGGCCCCTTAAGGAAAAATGCTCATAATCTAATTTTATTTTACTCGTTCCACTGTTTTTTAGTCCCTTGACATATATTACATGTTAATATGTAGCGTCCGTTGAACAATAAAAATTTTAAAATGTGGGACAAGATGGGCCCCCTCAAAAAAATTGACTACTGTCGTTTTATTATTAAGTTTTATTTTAATTAACATGATACTGAAGTTAACAGACATTAGACAACTTTTATGATTTTACTCAACAAATAAATAATTGTAAAAATTAAAATTAAAAAAAATATACATGGGGCCAATCTTGCCCCCATATGTTTATAAATACCAAAAATTTTAGGGGGCCCATCTTGCCCCTCCCCCCTACATACCATTCGATTCTTGAAAGTATCCGATTCTGCCCCGTACTGCAAAACACTCAAACTGCTTATATTAAACTGGTTGCATATGTTAGAAGCTGTCGAATTTACTGGTTGCCTACATTGCATTAATTTTTTCAACTGAATGTATAGACAGTTGCCTATATTCGGGATGATTAAAGGGTGATCCAAATTTTTTATTTTTACAGTCAAGAAATCAACCCCTTTATTGAAGCCGAAACAGACAACACCACTTGTTGAAAAGAAACAAACGAAAGGTGAGTTATTTTTTTCTAATTTTCGATTATTAGAAAAGTGATGATCGTGTATGAAATCAGACCAAAATAGCTTTTATTATTCATTTTTCCCCTGTGTGTTTATTGTTGATTTAACAAAGGACTGTGAAATTATTATTTCTTTAAATAGAAACAATAAAGTTGTAATTATTTTCGTTTATGTAGTCGGTTACTCTTTACTTTAAACGTTTTCTTACTTACAAGTTTTAATAATTTCTTAGTTCGTCCCTAGAGGTATATACAAATAATTAAATGGGTTCTACTAAAGGCTCGGTAATAAACTTTTTTTATTATTCGTCTATTTATATTATCGCGAAATAAAAATGAAAATAAATAAATAAATCGGATATGTATATGTTAAGAACGTATGTCTGTGACTTGTATAGACTTAATTTATTGATGAATTATTGAAAACAAACAATATAGAAATTGGATTTTTTTCCTACGTAATAGCTTTATTTGGATAAATACAACAGTAAATCTTGCCTTTTCCTTTTGTGAACAATTCATTCAATGGAAGTGAAAAAGAAAGACCTTTCACTACATGTTGTAGAAACAACAATTTTTTAAATTAGAAACAGAACGTAGGTGTTGGAGTACATTAATAAAAACATAAAAAAATTATAATCTAGTGATACAAAAATAAACCCACTTGATTCGAATTTCGCAACCCATATGCATAAGTAGTTACGATTTGTACTAGTGGCCAAAATCAGCTACGTTTCCTGTAGGACACTGCGGCCAAGAAAGACCTAAAATAATAATAAGAAATAAGGTGCAAGTATAGATGGGTAAATGACTTAAAAGATTGGCGTTTTAATCCGTAAAACCACAAAATTACTCCACAAAAGATTTTATGCAAATGATGATAGATTTCCATGTTGTAAGTGGCTCAAACATGTTGTGTAACCAGATAAGTTTTGTGGAATTTAGAAAATGTCACATACCGCCGAAACAGGTACTTTTTCAACTACAATCTTGAATCTTTTTGAACGAAACGACAAGTGACTATGGCCTAATATAAAATTTTGTTTTTGTTTAAGAAATACAACGTGTACTCAGTGATTTTGATAATTATTTGATTATAATTGCAGTTATAATAGAAACAATAATTTGTTTTTATTAATCAAACAAAAAATTTAAACAAAAAGACTTTTATCCAAACGATATTAATAGTTTCTAAATTAATTGATTATATATTTTTTACTTCCACATTTTTTCAAATATATTTAAAATGTTCACTACACTCCACGAAGACTTTCAGTAAAATGTGAAAAAATCTCTGATTTTCGAGAATTTATATAGGAGTTGCTACCTGGATAGAAAAGCCATTATTCTACCTGCACAATAGAGTGGATCGAAAAAACAAAATAATTTTTGAAGTGAAACTTCTTTAGCCGCGCTTGGGTGTAAATATTTTTCAATGTATTTTCCCTATGTAACGAAAATTCGAGACGCCGTAAGGGGAAACACTTCCCCTCTAACAGACAGCTGTGAGGGAAAAGTGGGGGCGTTGCCAATAGCGTCGCTTATACTCTGTCGTTTCTGTCAACTGTGTAAAATAAACACTAGGGTCTAGAGTTGGTGTCATTGATCGATGTGCAGCGCCCTCTGGGACGAAACTAAAATTTCAAAGGTTACTCCGATTTATAATTTTTGTATTTATATTATTAATTAACTGCGTTAAATTGAGATAAGCGAAATGCCGAGAAATACAACTGCAGAACAAAAACGAGCCTTCAGGCAACGACCGAAAGAAAATAAACGAAAAAAAATGAACTTCATCTCTAACTTAAGAAGTTTCACTTCTAACGCGCGGCGTTCCACGCACTTTCAATTTTTTTTTCTTAGCTTGAGGGTGCAATTTGTAGTCTACAAAAAAACAAAATTTTTGAAAATAAAAAAGAAAATTAATCAATGTCTTGAGGTGGCCCACTTAATTTAAATGTTAAAAATTAATTTAAAAGTTTGATTTGAAGAAAAAATTTTGTTTCTAACAGCAAAACATACCCGAATATGATTGTTTTTTCATAAAAATTAACTCTAATGTAAATAAAAAGCAGCCAATTTTAATAATCTTTTTTAAAAATTACAATAATAACAATACAAAAAAAAATATGAAAAAAACAATCACATTCGGGTATGTTTAGCTGTTTTAAAACACAATAAGTTGAAAAAAAAATTTTTTCAAATCAAAATTTTGAATTAATTTAAATTAAGTGGGCCACCTCAAGATAATGATTTTTTTTTTATTTTCAAAAATTTTGTTTGTTTATATCCACCCAGTGGACATGACTTTTCCTTTGTGTAAAAAAAAATCTGAGATTTAAGGATTCTTAAACTTATTATTTAATGTCTTTTTCGGGTAATATTCCAGAGAATGACTGCTCATTTCTGTAATCAAATAATAATAATTATACTTTTAAGAAAATGAAATGAAATAAGAACTTTACCACAACAAACGAAGATTTTGGCTTTGGTTGGCAATATTTGTTATAAACGAAATACAAACAAATCGTTCATCCTTGTGATGAGGAGACACGCTTTTTCCAATTTCTTTACTAATGAACTATACGGCTTAGTCTAAAATAATAAGAAATAAGATGCAAGTAAACAAATTAGTTGTCTTTTTGAACATGCCCTCACTGCAAAAATAGCTATTTACTGTACTATACAAGGTGATAAAGTCATACTTTATCCAAGAGCGAACTTTACCACCGTGTGCAGTACAAGATTTTGTTTAATACTTGCCCTTGAAACTCGTTTATTTAATTTTTTTAATTTTCTAATAAGTTTTGACATTAACTATTCATATAGTTGTCAATCGTTGTTGGTTGCTATTGGATTTCTGTTTATTAGCTGTGGGTTGCTATGGCGTTTACCCACCTTAACGGTAAACACTTTACCGTTGAGGTGGGTAAAGTGTTACTTTACCAACGAGTTTTTAGTCGATAATGTAGGACTTTAATAGCAAGTATTGAACAAAAGTGTTTCACACTAAACAGTTTTCACGCTATAGAAAGAGTATTGATTATAACTAGATCCACAACAATTGTAATTGTCTTTCTGTTTTACAAACAACACTGGTCACTGGTTTGTAAAAATAGCTTTCTTAGGGAGATTAGAATTTTCTTTAATCGAGTTCAATTATAAGGACACTCATCGCTCAGATACCTTTTCTTCATGGGAATATGGAATGCGTATTTTTTCCCTATTCATGCTTTCGGCAACGTGGCGTATTTTAATCTGCTAGCCAGTGGCGGACTGCAATTGCAAAATGTCCCGAAGTCTTGACAACACTTGCCTTCTCCTAAAACACGAAATTTTGACATTCAATAGCGTAGTTACTATGAATACCGTCTAAGATCGTTGGATCCATCGCCAAAATTTTTGGACACGTCAAGTTCTTACCAGTAGCTCAATTACGGTTTCAGAAGGTCAAAAAAAAAATCATATAACGGAGGCATTGTGTACCTATCGGTAACTAAGCGCATGGAACTCTTGTTAGCCTCGGTCCGGCTATGTTATCGACTAGTAATACAATTATTAATATATTATGAAGATATTGGCTAGTTAGCTAGTACATTATTGGTGGAAAGCATGCTTTTGCTGATTAGTCGCCGGTCATTAATTATAAATAGATTTTGATCATGGAAAAAGACCACTTTCTCATTCTACTATCGCTCGCTTGTATTATGGTCCAGTTTAATAATAACAATCAAAAAACAACAACAACATTCGAATAATATGATTTAATTATAATTATAATTATTTAAAAATGTGGAAATTTAGAAAGTATTAATTAAATTGAACTTACAATTATAATAACAGAGAAACGTTTGATTTTTTCTATACAGTTGGTGCATACCAAATGAAGTACTTAATAGACTCTTTTTTTTTGGTAAAATTTTGTTTTGTTTTAACGATTCAGGAAGAGTAACCTTTAAATCTGCAACATCATTACATAAGTACCTAATTAATTTTTTTTTCATTCTATTCAAATTAGTCTCATCCTCTTACTTTTACATTTGATTTTCTAATTTATAATCTTAATAAACCGTATTTGTGTGTTAATCGTAGCAATAATTGTTAAATCTTAAAATAATAGCGACTAGAGTGGGAATTTATAATAGAAAGTCTGTTAACGACTTAACAGAAGACTATTACGGGTGATGATGAAGAAGAAAGTCTCTACCACCACTATTGTTACGGTATATTTTTCAATTTTTATCGAAATTTTTAGTTAGTTATCGGTAAACGATTGAATTGAACGTGTTATAATTTGTAATTTGTTGTGTTGTATGGGTCCATTTGATCGTCTATCAATTTTCAAAACTAACAGAAATTGTGCTATTATTGATGTTAATAATAATAATAATAATCAAGAATCTTTGAAGATGGGTTTTAAAAGTAATAAGAAAAATAAATTTAATAGCGATTTGGATATTTTTAATAGTCGAGATGTTGAAAAGATTAAAGCGAAAACTTTTATGTGGACAGCAATTAAAATACCAAAAAATAAGAAAAATAAAGGTAATATTTTAATTTTACTTGAATTACTTAGAAAAAATGTTTCGTTCTACTTACGATTTGTGGCCTTCTTCCATGGTGCACCAGTTCTACAATTTAGAAATAATTATTATATCAATTTAGAGCGTTAATTAATTGCTTTAATTATTGGTTGTTTTGAATTTGTATCGATTAAAATTGTACAAATTTCGATCACCCGTTATTTACAGTAAAATAGAAACAATATTAATAAAATAACATGAAAATATTACAATAGATTCAAGCAAGCAAAACTAATTGATTACCATGCTAATTAATCGTTCCATAACAATAAACAATAATATGTGCGATTTCTAAGGGAATAATTATAGAGAAAATTAAAATAATTAACTTTAGAATTCATTGAAATTCTAATTACTTACTTTTTATAGTAACAGATTGGTAAGCTTTTTCGTTTTGGACAATCACTTTTACGGACCTCAATCATATTATATAATAACTAGAGAACGGATTTTGAATCATCAATTTCACAGTTTTACTTCATTTTATTAACAGTTTTATTCTAAAAAAAAATCCGATCCTAAATGATAATGCAATTATAAAACAATAATTAATTTTAATATTTAATATATGAAAACAAATAGCAAGTGTTATTTTATCGTGTAGGGCATCAACGGAAAACAGCTTGATTCTCTACTCCCATGTGTATAAATTACAATAGCCAGGAACTTAACCCTTCGTTAGATCTTATAAATATTGGAAACATTGGAACACATTGGAAGTTAACAGGGAAATTTAACACGTCGACCTGGACATCTCTAAATATATAATAATTATAGGCAATGCGTTTTTTTCTAACTATAGATGCTGACCCAGTGGTGTTTATTCTTTTTGACTCCTCTATAAACAAGAATTAAGGCAGGAGTTAAGTCCTATGGTGCCTTCAAATATGAGGGAGTTTCCGTGCCTTACAGACTTTATTGTTGATTAGGAAATAGGGAAAATTTAACCAAACTGTTGCGAACATCCAAGAAACACCTAAGATCAATCAAAAATCAGTCTGTCGAAGCATAAAACCTACAAATATTTCTGACTTTGACCAAACGATTGTGCAAGGCTAGTGTTTTATTTGTAGTATATTTTAACATCAATTTCACTGGCTCTAAAGCCGGGTCCAGACGAGAGCAAGTACAACCTGAGCACGCACACATAAGTCGAGCACGCATATGTATTTGCTCGTTGTGTGCGTAAACAGGAATGTAGTGTGTTAGTTGTGCGTGTTATATTTAATGTTCGTATTGCTCCAGTTGTATGTGGACCATCAACAATATGAAACTAATACGAAACGCGTCCAGACAGAGCAAGTCGAAACACACACAAGGCGCGCATTTCCTTTGAGCAATTCCAAAAAACCGACAGCCGCCGGCTCAGGTTGTTTGTGCACGCTCGCGTTCGTGTTACCGTCCACACTTGAACATTTATGTGTGCTCACCTTGTTTGTGTGTGCTCATTGCTCTCGTCTGGACCCGGCTTAACAGATCTTTATGCTTAAATCCCACATAAAATTTTGGGCCTAAGGCTAAGTCCACTATTGACACCATAAGTGTCATATTTATAGAGGATAAAATAAAAACTATACTTATTTAGAGAAGACACCCGTTAGCCACGGATACCATTGATTTTTTATACACGTTTTTAAATCCAAATGTATGAAGGATTAAAAATTCTCAAAGGTGGCCGGTAAGAGATAATAATGAAACAATAATGAAAGAGAAGAAGGCCACAATTATCATGAAATTACCAGTTGGAATTGAAAGAAAAAAACCTTGTATTGAAATTGAGGCAAACAACACGAATCGAGTACATACACATACACATACACTGTTGTTAATCAACAATTTCATTCATAAACAAACGTACTTCCTTATAATTCCCTCTTATTTTGAAATAATAATTAAACGAGTTAAGATGGAAATTAAGCTAATGCCACCGACGTTGCTGCCGCTACCGCCGCCGCCGCCACCAATTTTACAGCCGTCTCTAAACAGCGCATCCGTCAACAATAAACTCAACATTTTTTTTTTCGATTTTATAAAGAAGAGCACTAGTGTGTGTGTTGTATTTAGTCGGCGAACTTTTGCAATTTAATGCCAACTTACTAGTTTATTATGAACGGTTTGTTTTGCGTTGTTTAAATCACACGGTGAAAACACACAATAGAAAAGTCTTGTGAAAATGTTGCAATTGTTACGAACACTATAATGATGCACTATTTTGAATTCTGTTTTTATATATTGTTGTTTATTAAGTGTGGGAAATTGTTGAAATAGTCACAAGGAAAAGAGAGTTCAAGAATAAATCAATCTTAACATAAATGTTAAATATAATTTGTTAAAGTTTTTTTTGATTTTTATTTAAAAAAAAATACAATTATCGGATGTGATATGTACTACATTGATGATTTAGGTGAGTTTTGGATGATTTACATAAATTTTCTTTGTACGATTGTTACGTTAACGGATGACTGCAATATTTAATCGATTCGTTTATATTCTGGATTAGTCCGATTTGTTGTTAATTCAAATTTCAAATCAATCTTTATAATCATTCTAGGAAATTATATTATTGCCCCACTAACCCGTCTGGCATCTATCCAAAATCTCCACAAACACACACGTTGATCATTTATCTTATTATAATCTTCATTATTATTATTATTATGAAGTGTATTCTTATCGAAATTTGCTTGAATACGATCATTAATCAATACTTCCAATTTCCCCTAAACTTTCTCTCTATTTCCGTTTAAACTTGTCTTTTTTTATTTTGTTAATGGTGGTGGTCGTGTAATAATTTGGAAAAATTTACATACAACGAATTACGTAATCGGCAAATGAAAGGGCTTTTATTTATAGAAATTTATCCAAACCTTAGCCAAGTTCATGTTGTATTTTATAAACATTTTGCACGGTTTTCTCCCATTCGAGCTAAATCGAAAAGTTCGAAACATATTCAAAAATAAAAAGATGACGTCTTGTTATTGTTGTTTATATAACAGAGAGTAAAATCCTTTATATATTGTCGATTTGAATTTGGTCGAATTAACTACACGTGGTAGTCGTCACACAAATGGACAAAAATCTATAGAATAATAATAGAAATACAGGCTTGGCGAACGAAATAGGTGTATCTTTGTGGTGAAATCAAACAAAGGCAAACGGATCTTTATGCATAAAGGAAGAGGCGGCATTAACTTTTTGCTTAATTTGGCCACCACTGTATATAGTTTTAGTGTCTTCTCTAATTGTGAGTCAAAAGAAGATACAACGGCTTCCACAGTTGACACTTCTTTTATATATCATTCAGTACAAAACTTGAGCGCGACGATTTTTTATCACTAATTGGTACATCAGTATATTAGACAAAGATAGAATTAAGTTTCTTATATGGAATAAACACAAAACGTTATTTAGTAAAAAAATAAATAAAAAATCGAAGCAAATGGGAGTTTTGCATAAAAATACCTCTATTTTTTTTTTATCGAAGTCATATAAAAAACATATACAGTTGTGGCAGTTTATATATTTTATATATGAAAAAGGGCCTCTATTTTAATACTTACTCGAATTACCACCACTGTATGCAGTTATAGTGGCTCAGGTAGGCCTTGCGCAGTTACGTCCTTGCTTTTATTGCTCAAAAAAAGTAAAATATATAATAACAACAGATTTAAATCCCTATTGTCTTTCTTTACCACTCTGTTTATTTATTTTGCCACCACTGTATATCTTTGGGGCGAATACATATATCAAGAAAACCCACTTTGTAGTCTGCATTTGTACGTTTATGTCGACAGTGTGTCTACTTCATTTGCCATCACTGTATACTATAGCTCTACTTATTTCAAGTCTGATTGTAGTGGGTACAAGGCAAGTCGACCAAATAGAAACAGACACATTTTATTTGAATTGAAAACAGATAATGAAGGCTTAGAAATTCAGTTATCATGAGATCATCGTGATTAGAATAAAAACTACACTGGAACCGTTTTATAGGTTTTTTTTTGCTTCTAGTTTATCGTCATTCTGTGTCTAAATTGTTAAGTCGTGCATATGAAATATTAATTAAACAAATTGAAACAATAACTTGACATAGAAATGATTTATTATTGATATGGAAGAAAGAAGAAAGGCAAAGAGTTTAAACAGTTTAAAGATCTACAAGATTTCTCCATTTATTTAAACTTTTTGTTTTTGCTGTTAATTTAAACAATCAATCGTAAATAAATCACGATCATTCAACAATACATAATTCGCTCTCAGTTAATTTCGATCTATTATCAGAAGTCTATCTTTATAATTTATGATGGTAAAAATAGACGAATCAAGAAAGGAAATTGTTGTTTTCATCAGCTTGTTTATAAACGATTTGTAATGAAGAAAGAGGAAGAACAACAAGAAAAAAACAATAACAACAACAACAACACATTGGGGGCCGTATTTCTTTACTTCAATCCCTAAGTTTCAAAATAAAACATAATTAGAAACGGATATCCCGCATTGCACAGGAAGACACACAGTATTTCTACAACACTTTACCATTCTCTAGTGTGTGTGTGTGTGCTTTTTTCTACTTCTATTGTTGTTATTTTATCAACTCTAGAATTTTTTGTTATTTTGAAGAAATAAAAGCGGAAGTCTCTCCTTAATCTGTAACAGTAATCTTGATGCACGATTTCCACTCGATGATTACGTTAATTAAAAACACAAGTTGTTGTCTGTTAGAGATGTTGTTATTACAATGATTTTTATTAAAATTTTTCAGAATATGGTAGAACGACAATCGGCAAAGGGGGTCGGACGTCACCAATCGTCCGGCCCCCAACAAATCAAACGAGGACTGTTGTAACGAAACCTGCACCAAAAGTGGTTGAAGCTCTAGCTGTCCTCGTACAACATCTAGTTTTTAATGTAATCGAA
Organism: Epicauta chinensis; assembly: GCA_021725515.1. Lineage (NCBI taxonomy): Eukaryota > Metazoa > Arthropoda > Insecta > Coleoptera > Meloidae > Epicauta > Epicauta chinensis. Next base: position 83,249 of record JAEDXX010000193.1, on the reverse strand, counting down.
TATTTTAATTAGACAATTAACAAAAAAAAAACAAATATATAATTTTCTAGGTTGAAGCTTATAAAGTGCCCGTCCTTAAACGAGAAATCCAACAATTAGAAGACACACTAATAAAAGAACGCAGTAATCACCTATTAATCGTAAACGAATTAGAACAGAAACATAAAAATGAAATATTAGAAATTACAAATGATTTTAATGAGAAAATTAAAGAATTATATGATAATCATAATAGAAATAATAAAGAAATTGTTAAAGAGAACGATGAGAAATTGATGAAATTGAAAGTAGAATTCCAAAAGTTGCAACATACGCACGATGAATCTTTAGAAATTTTACAAGAAGAGAATGATTCGATTCGTGAACAAATCGATGAGAAAAATTTAAAAATAAACGAATTGCGAAACGAACTAAATCAAATCAACAAAGAAAATCAAAAATTGAAATTAGAATTAGAGAAGATCTATGAGAAGTTTAATGAACGTTTAGAAACTCTACAACAGGACAATACGCATTTACGTCAGGAAAATGATCGATTACTCAATTATAGTGAAAACAAGAGTGGTATACAAGTAAGTTAATTACATTTCTTTTTTAAAGAAATAATAAAACAAATGTATTGTTTTTGTTTTCTTATTTTTATGTATTGCAGGAAGTACAATCGCTTCGTGTCGTATTGGAATTGAAACAAAACGAAGTAGCTGAATTACGTCGAAATCTAGCTGAAGTCACACAAAAGAATGAAATTTTGAATGGTGCCGAAGAGAAAGCACAAATGTTGAAAGCCAGATGCGAAGATTTACAATTACAATTACAACGGAAATCCGAACATGCACAGTTAGTATTTTATGTTAGAGAGGAAAAATCGGGGCAGAACGGGATCGTTATTGTGTACTAAAATTATATTACTAGAAAAACTTGATTGATAACGAAAGGCGGAGAGGCTCTACGATTGTTCTGTCCGCGCATCACCAAATCCTTTCATAGATGGCGCGGATTATTCAAAGGATCTGATCCGCCTTGTAGCTGAAATCCGTTGGTTTCCGTCCGGTATTCCGACATTTCTTTTACTTTATAGTTACACTTTCGGTACAGGGTCGGCCCAGGCTGTTCTGGCGCTCCAGGCAAGCTTATTTTCAGCGCCCTCCTACAGAAAAATTATACAATAAAGAGATTTTTTTCTTTTTGAATTTATTATAGTCAGAATTCTCCAAACAAAATCTTACACATCAAATCTTCTTCTTTGTCAAATTTTAGAAAGCCGTATAGTGTCCCATCGAGAAATGTCATAAAAAGATTTCGAATTAAAACAATTAAATCAAAATATGGGACACCGTTGGAACAAAAAGAACAGGCTTACGGTTTGGTTCCAGTTGAAGACTGTATAACTGTAACAAAATAAAAAAAACCAAAGGCACTGGCACTGGCACTTACACTAACACTAGATACAATTAACAACTAAAGGTAACAATTCTTCTAGATGACGTTAACACTTCCATGACCCAAAAACAACTGAATAAGAACGAGCAAATCTAAAGAGAGTGTTAAGTAAGTGTCCTTTGTTCAGTTCTCATCAAGAAAGTATATACGCAATTAATCTATTCTTCACATTAACAAAAAAGGTGGAAAAATATTAAAAATGTGTTTTATAATACCATAAATTCTGATTGTGGCTGGAAACTTCAAAAAAACTTCCAAGGGTGGATTTGGTAAATTTCAGGTCCTTGGCAGAATTCAATGGTAGGGTTGTCAGTTTGTGTACTTTCAAAATAAGGGCAATAATTGTCCTTATCCGAAAAATTTAATTGTGAGAGAATTTTCCAAAAACTGGACTTGATCAATTGTTTATTCCTGAATCAAGTCTTCTGTATTTAGTGGCAGTTCCAAAGAGTTCTAAGTCAGTACCCGAATTCTAAATTGAGTAAATTTATCAGAGTTGAGACGGTTCTATCGTTGTTTTTTTTCCATTTGATACAAGAGTACTCTTAAAAAAATGTTGCATATGAAGTTCAATATAAGCCGCACTAAAACGTGCCGCGTCTAAAATTACGCCGCAGGCGGCTGCTTGTTTTTCTGTGCGCTCAGGCCGGCTCTGTTGCCTTATACCGAAAAAGAATACTGGACGGAATAAAATGATTGTAAAAGGCGGATCAAGTCTTACATCTTATGTCCGATCAAATTTCTTTGCTTTAGCGTAGTTTGTTTTATAAAAAAAATTGAAAGGGCGTGGAACGCCGCGCGTTAAAAGTGAAACTTCTTGGAGATGAAGTTCATTTTTTTATAGTTTTATTTTCTTTCTGTCGTTGCCTGAAGGCTTGATTTTTTTCTGCATTTCACTTACCTCAAAATATATAATTTAACGCCATTAATTAATATTACAAATATAAAAATCATAAATTGCAGTAGGCTAGGAAATTTTAGTTTCGTTCCACAGGGCGCTGTACATCGATTAATGCTACCAACTTTAGACCCTATTGTTTATTTTACACAGTTGGCAGAACTGACAGAGTATAAGCGACGCTATGGCAACGCTCCCACTCTTCTCTCTCTGTTGCCTGTTAATGGGGAAGGGTTCCCCTCATGGGGTCACGCATTTTCGTTACGCTTCCAAACAAATTTACTACCCGAGCGCGCCTAAAGAAGTTTCACTTAATACATCATTATTGTACCCTGTGCTGCCCAATAATCGCCGAAATTGTTGACTTAATTTGATTCTATTTTAGGAGTCTAATGGCTGAGAATAAACGCCTTCAAGAGAATATTAAAGATGAGATAAGTCAACGTGAACGTATGGTACATCACAACGAACAATTGCAATGGAAATTGAAACATAAACAAGAAGTGAATCGTGCATTAGTTGAACAAGCTGGTGAACAATTCTTCAATCGTAATAATCATCTACAAACTGCCAGTTTCAATGAACGTCATTTACACACAACTACAACAACACAAACAACACAACAACAACCACAACAAAGTGGGAATACATCAAGAACTTTCGAACGTACTTTATCATTCCGTGAACCATTAACAACAAAATTTAATGATAATCTATCATCTGAACCGACATCGCCTCGTGTTAAAGGTGTTATCGAGAAATCAGATTGGGTTAGTTATGTATTGGATTTAGATGAAAGTCCAGAAATTGTAGCATCACGTATTATACGACGTAGTTTCCGTAATACAACACCACCAACAACATCAACAACAACAACAACGAAAACAACACCAACTAAATCACCATCAAATAAACGGCCACGTATGAAGAATCCGTTAAGTTTAAGTGCATCAGCCAGTTCGATATTAACAACAAATAAACAAGAATACACACGATCCCATTCATTATTAGCACGGAATGGTGGTGATTATTGTGATTTTGATAGTAATGAGCAACAAGAACAACTTACAGATGAGAAATATAGTCCTACAGTTTGTAGTACACCAAAAAAACATAATTATAATAATCGTTGTGATGATAATTTAGATTTTGATGATGATGATGAGGAGGATGATGATGATGATGATGTTGATTTGAAATTACCAGCTTTACCAAGTGAAATCGGTCGTAAGAATTCAATACAAGCTTTACCTACACCGAAACATTTGGCTGGTGAATCGATGGTGTCTGAAAGTAATTCTGATGATGAGAGTACGAGTTCGTCGAGTGTACAATTATGAGATGAACTTTCTTTTTAAAGCTCTTCTTTAAATTATTATTATTATTTTTATTAATATTATTAATTATTTTTTATATATTTATAATGATTTATTTTTTACAAGTCTCATAGAATTAATATTGCAAGATTTTCTCTCTTTATACAAATGAGGAGATATTGAAAATTTTGTATGGGATAATATATAAATTTGTGATTATTTCTATCTTAATTATAGTTTTATTACATTATTCAGTATTAAGACAAATGCGGGATGCTGTTCTTCTTCTTCTTCTTCTTCTTCTACTGTACTCCGAATAAATATGTGCAAATGTGCTTTTCGTTTTTTGTAGTTCATGTAAAAGAAGCCCTAAATATTTTCTTGTACAATTTAATAATGATCGATTTGTTGTTTATTATTGTTATAACTTTATATAATTAATGTAATTTTTTTTTTCGTTCATCGTGTAGTTGGAAGAATTGTGATGTAATTGTTAGAAATCGACGTAATAGATTTCCACTTTTCATAAATTTACAAATATATTTAAAGAATTATAAGTTGCAAATTGTTCGTTTATTGATCGAGTTTTAATTATAACTATTAAAAATAAAAAATTTTTGACTCAACATTTTGATGTTTATTAACCAACATCCTTAGCTTTTATAATAGTAATTAAGGCGTTATGGGTCAAATAACGCCTGAGTGTCGATAGTCTACGGCCCGAGGGCTGTACGTCTTCCGAGGACGTTATATCCATAACGCCCGTGATGCATTCATGAGTTTATGTCATAAGCAAAAGAGGCAATTTAGCTTTATTTTTCGTTTTTTGAAAAATGAGGTTATCATCAAATTTTTTATGACTGCAAAAAAGATTGTTTATCGTAGCAACTGACCTTAACAGAGGGCTGTTATTTTTCATAACGACATCGCAACGCCATAATGGCCCCTCGTCAAGTAAACAATTATTATTCGCTTATTAATGCAATCGTTTTGATATCTATATATTAGGGTGGTCGTTAAAAATTGAATTTTTTCAGCCGCCTCAAAAAAACGTTCCTTTTGATGAAAAAATACGGGGGAATTTTTTTCTTTTTTTTTGGACAACAAGAACACGTGCCGCACGGCCTTTGAAGATTATTTCTTCATGAAATTACAGTTTTTTCAAAATATCTCTTAAAGTAGACGGATTTGAGAAAAAATCATTGAAGCAATTTCATAGGAAATAAAATCCTCCACAAAAAAGGTCTCATTTAATTTTTTCAGAAACTTTATATTTATGGAGATATTTTCAATAATCGACTTAATAACTCCATAAAATCAAAATTTTCAGACGTATAAACATATTTTTTTCGGAAATAAAAACGATTAAATTAATAATTGTAAATGTGACTTAAGTTACCAAATGGTTTTTATTTAAGAAAAAAATACTTTTATATGTCTGAAATTTTGATTTTATGAAGTTATTGAGCTCATTATTGAAAATATCTCCATAAATATAAAGTTTCTGAAAAAATCAAATGAGACCTTTTTTGTGAAGAATTTTATTTCCTATGAAATTGCTCGCAATGATTTTTTCTCAAATCCGTCTACTTTAAGAGATATTTTGAAAAAACTGTGATTTTATGAAGAAATAATCTTCAAAGGGCGTGCGGCACGTGTTCTTGTTGTCCAAAAAAAAGAAAAAAATTCCCCCGTATTTTTTCATCAAAAGGAACGTTTTTTTAGGGCGGCTGAAAAAAAAAAATTTTTAACGACCACCCTACTATATATGTTATGACTAAAGGGCGGATTTAAGGTCATTTGATTTGAATTACAATGCTCGAAATGCACCATTGGCGTAGTTTAATTTTAATGCATGTATTTACATAAATTTATAAGAAAATACAAGTAGAACAAATCAAAAAAAAATGTGTTCGTAATTTTAAAGTTTTTTAAAATTTATTTTTGTCAAAAATTGTTTTTTTTTAATTTTCTATGGCAGAAACCTCAGCTTGTTGCCGCTGACGAACCGTGTTTTAAAGAATGAGAGAGAGCGACCAGAAATTCATAGAAATACGGTACAACTAGGCACCTGTTTTTTCGCCGTAACGTAGCGACTTCACGGTAGCAGTTCAACTGGTCCGCTGCTTCTCTATGTGCTGGGTAGTTCGGACTTTATTTGTATAGAGAAACGTTTCACAAGAAAAGATAGAATTTACAAGTACAACAGCTTTTGCCGATACGCTCTATACGAATTTGTCAGGAGACTAGAATTTGCCTTGCTCCAACTTGGAGCAGATATCCGCCCTTTAGTCATAAGCAAAAGAAGCAATTTATCTTTACTTTTGTTTTTTGAAAAATTGAGGTTAGTATCACATTTTTTTATAACTGCGAAAAAGATTGTTTATCCTAGCAACTGGCCTTAACAGTGGGCTGTTATTTTTCATAACGACATCGCAACGCCATAATGGGCCCCCTCGTCAAGTAAACAATTATTATTCGCTTATTAATGCAATCGTTTTGATATGTATTAATGATCCAATAATATATACGTATGAGATAAATTTGAATTATGTTATGACATTATTTACGTTGATTTCGAAATATCCGCGAAAATTAACGGCAGTGCAATTAGGGCTGAGAAAATTACTATATTTACTATAACTGGAAAAATAACTTAGGACGTTTAATTCGGTAAAACCACAAAATTACTACACAATAGATTCGGTAACAGAAAGATTTTATGGAAATGGTGATAGATTTCCCGTTTCAATCTCCCAAAAATGTTGTGTTTGGAAATAACCAGATGACTTTTAATTTAGAATATATATATATATATATATATATATATATATAAGAAGATTTGTGAAGAAATCTAACCGAGTTACCGACTCGATTCAAAAGACCTTTTTTGTAGCAAATTTAGTCCTCTAAAAATATGAAAAAAAAAAATTAATACTGTGAGCGTAAGGAGAAAGGTAAAAGAATTACTTTTCAATGTTATTTAAATAGGAAAAATAAAAAATGGATTAGCAAAGGGTTAAAATCGGAATTAAGAGCTACTATGTGGCTCAAAATTTTTGTTTTTCCACCGACTACAAGATTTTCAAGTGGCACTTGAAAAAAAAAATTTCGCTCTGAAATGAAGCACTCTAATGTCCACGGATCGAGTTCCAAAGAGGAAAAACTTTTTTATTTTGCGTTTTACAAGAAAAATGTATTCTTGATAAAAGTTTTTACTTGTCCCGAAACGGCCATTTCAGTTTTAACCTTTTCAAATTTACTTTTAGTTTCAGAGAAAAATCTAAAAGTGTTCATTTCAGTTGAAAATTTCTCCCAAAAAGTAACTTTGCGTTTCATGGTAATTGTCATTATTTATTTATTTTCATTAACCGTAATTATTGAAAATGTTGTCAAAAAACCAATGCATTCCCATACAGAAAAATTTATATCCTAAATTATAATCGGTTATAACTATTATGATTTGGGATACATTTTCAGGTTATATCCACAAGGTTATATCCACGAATTATAACCAAATTATATCCCAAGATATACCTTTAGAGTTATATTCTCAGATATATCCAAAAATTATAACCAAATTTATAATAACTTATATCCCCAGATGTATCTTTAAAGTTGTATTCTCTGATATATCCAAAAATTACTACCAAAGTTGTAATAAATTATATCCCCAGATATATCTTTAAAGTTATATTCTCAGATATATCCAAACATTATAACCAAATTTATGATACATTATATTCCAAGATACATCTTTGAAGTTATATTCTCAGGTATATCCAACAATTATAACCAAATTTATAATAAATTATATCCCAAGATACATCTTTGAAGTTATATTCTCAGGTATATCCAACAATTATAACCAAATTTATAATAAATTATATCCCAAGATATATCTTTAGAGTTATATTCTCAGATATATCCAAAAATTATTAACAGAATCAACACCTGCCGTTGAAACAAGGGGTTCTACCGGATGTGTTGACCACGCGTCTACCATCGCGGGGACACAGACTCTTTACAAAGGTGCAGATAGTTTCATTCATTCCGAAATTCACAATCAAACAAGTTTGATTTGTTTGTTCTGTGTTTTAGGAAAGTAGTTGAGAATTCATAGAGCTATTGTATTTTATCAAAAATTTTCTGTAATGTAAAAATTAAAACTGCTCCACATCACATTTTCAACAATTCAAACTCTAGTTTGGGCATTGCAATCAATAATAAATTAAATAAATTACGCGTTGAAGAACAAAAATAAAAACAACAACAACACCAACAACTGGCGTCCAGTGAGATTCGTGTGCTAATCCTTTTATATTATTATTATTGTATTATTATTATTACATATTATATTATTATTATATTATTATATACTGAATTTTATAATTTGACATTACATTTCAAATTAGATCCTAAAATTTATAATGAGGTTTATTATTTAAAATTACATTTAAAAATTTATAATTTTGAATTATAATCTAGATTATAATTAAAAAATTATATTTTAAAATTTGTAATTTGATTTACAATTTTTAAATTAGAATATAATTATTGTGTTATGGTAAAGGAAATAAAACGATCCGTCAAGTTGTCGAAGAATTTAATCAAAAGTTTCCGAATATTTACATCTCAAATCCAGGTGCACGAAAATCGGTCAAAAAATTCCTATCAACTGGTTCCATACTGGATGTAAAAACCAATACAGTACGCGATGCAGATGACGCCGCCACAATTTTGAACTGAAACGAACAATTTTAGATTTTTCTCTGAAACTAAAAGTAAATTTGAAAAGGTTAAAACTGAAATGGCCGTTTCGGGACAAGCAAAAACTTTTATCAAGAATACATTTTTCTTGTAAAACGCAAAATAAAAAAGTTTTTCCTCTTTGGAACTCGATCCGTGGACATACTGTATACAGTGGTTCTTATAGAAAATTTTCTATTAAAATAGAATAGAATGTATTTTTCAAAATTTGTTTGAGTATTTCATCAAAAATTCACAATAAATAAATAAATAAATAATTCATTAATATTCCAAATTACGGTTCAATTTTTCTTCGTGTTTGTACAACTTCTCCTCTTCCAAATAAGTATTTTTCTAACACAATTATAGGCGATTCAAATGTCAAACATAGCACTATTGATATAACTAATGTTAACATGAAATTTCCCCAAAACATGAGCATCTGTAAAACATCATTTTAACATTACAAAACATGTTTTATTCACAAACCTTACCACATCAAAATTGGAGAAATACAGTGGTGTTTTCATTTTAGCGAAATTTATAATTATTATCCCATAGTGTACTAAATACATTGTGTACGATAATTTGGCCAATACTTGGAATATTGATAATGACAGGAATTTATCGATGGGACCTCCATAACCACACACACAAAGATAGATAACGATACAAACACCTAACGACCAGGCGGGTCGTTGAAAGCCTAATATGAACGAATGCGATATCCTATCATATGTGGTAAATGAGTCATGAGGTGCATAAAGACACGCTAACATTCCTGCTAAACTTATCAACCATAATCCAAACACATATATCTGCAATATTTCAAAACGTTGTTATTGATTCAAGAAATTAGTGTAAATTACTAACTGGTTTAAGTGATATTTTCCATACACCTTTTTTGATTTTAAATAGAAAGTATCCTAATAACATTCCTATAACGTACGGCCCGAATCGCGCATGTGTTTGTATATAATAATACAACAGATAATTGCTGCAAATTTCCTAATAGACTTTGAAAAAATACGATTGAAAATAATCTTACGTATAATCCGATAAGGATGCATCAATTTTGTATATGTAGGCGACAGTAAACGGAACGATAACACCAAGAATACATGCACCACTCAACAAAGACACACCGATCTTCTCGAATCTCCATAATGGCACTAATATTAGTGGTGATAATATAAACAATTGCATATCCACCGATAGATACCAGGTTTGTGGTACACATACTCGGTGAGTGTAATTCTCAATATACAAAAGTGAACTCCACCAACCATTCTTACAATCACCCATCATCGTTTCTGTTTCCCCCCAAAGTGGACCATTGCCAGTGTATCTTACCAAATTCGTATAAACAAGCATACAAATACCTAATGCAGGTGTTAATCGAAGATATCTATGAAGATAATACAGAAGAACGTTGAATTTGTTCCCTTGATCCATTGATTTTAGAAACAGATAAGCTGTAACTGTTCCACCAATTGTAAAGAATGTATCTACAGAAACTGTAGCTTGTAGTATAAACGAATTCGCATTATTGGTCGCAAACTACAAACATTAATTCTTTATCAAACGGATCGTTACCGATTATAATGCAAATTGTTACCTTTATGAAGTCCATCATGTTGAACAAAGGAGCAGCGAATATAGTTACATAACAATGGCCTAAAACCACCCACATCATACTAATCGCTCTAATTCCATTTAAACAGGATAACTGATCGGCGTTTCTTGATGCAATGAATAGTTTTCTACCATTGGCTAATGCAGAAAATACAATCAGTAAATCGTTGGATGGCTTGTTGTTTGTGTAGTGTAAATAAATATCGAAGATCGTGGAACATGCAACTATCAACAAAAATATTGACAACACAACACTAAAATAAAAATGTTAAAATTTTAAGCACAATTAATCTATGATAATTACATTGTGATTATTGCTCCTGTAGTTAGTTGCGGTGATGTATCTTTACTATAACAATACATCTCTTTATATCCCAGATCAGGAATTTTCAACATACTGAAAATCTCCTTAACTGTACATTTATGAGGTAAACAAATTGATCGCACCATTGATAAATCAAGACGTTTCAAGTTTCTTGGGTTGGGATGCAACAACTGCGGCTAAACAAATAATTTAATATCGAAAATCTCAAATTTCTGTTCATCTTACTCGAAATGCAGTCGATAAGTTTCTAATATCAGCATGTAATTGTGCCATCGATAGTGGAATTGTCATGGTTCCAATACAAAACTTTCCATAAACAATATCATTTGTGGCAGTTGTTTCGATATTGTAACATTCATCGAAATCACCCAAATCCCAAAAATTTCCTCCAAGTAGTCCATTAGGAATTTTTGTACTAGAATCAACCACTAAATTCACAGTTTAGACATATTTCGAACGTCGTCTGTTAAAATACTCACATTTTAAATATGTTGCGGTGTCTAAGTGTAATAATTGATTCAAACATTCAATGGAAAGTGCCTCTGTATTCGCTAACGATCTGACATTTTCGGGTAATAACGAACTGGAGACTCTATTCGTAAATACGAATATTAAGAGATGTAGAAACATTGTCGAAATTCGACAATTCATATTGAATTGTTGTAAATGTATGATTCAGTCATTGATATATTCCAATTTATATTAGAATCGCCGCTGATAAAAGTATTCCTAAGTGGTATCCTGAGAAATGGCTTTAAGTGGTCCATCGTGTGTAGAGCTGGAGTACTTTTAATGCGTCTTATGATACATCAAGTCTGAAATACCTTTAATAAACAAAATTGGTGAATACAGTGGCTACAGTTTTTGACTAGGATTAGGAATAGAAACTTGTGAAAAGGTTTAAGCTGCTTATATTGGACATTATTACGTTTGTTATGAGCAATGACTCACATTATTTGTAAACGTAAATTTTTGGAGATGTAATTCCCGGTACAGATAACAGATATAAATAAACAAGAGATAATAACAGAATCATTCAAGAGTCAAGACCATTATTAATGACAATAGAGGTAACAATTTATTTAAATTCATTGCAAACAATAAAGCATTTTGTATAAAGTTGAAGGCAATAAGTGATTGTAAATTTACCATTAAACCATAAAAAAAGATGCCAGTTAAAATTTTAGCTCTTAATATTAATATTTAGAAGTCGCTCATCGCGAATTTCGATTTGCAACATTCTCTTGCACTTTGGAACTTTATAGCTCACGTTGGGAACAATATTTCGAAATTACTGGAATATATTGTTATACAAAATTTAACGCTCTGCAAAAAAGGTCTCAAAGAATTTTTTGATATATTTAGTCTTTCAAAAGTTATTCAAAGTTAAAGTTGGATTAATGGTAAATTTTTACATTTTTCCAATTCTCTGACAGAACCATCAACTTTATGGGAAAATTTTATAGAACATTTTTTGTAGAGGATTTTATTCTCTACAACCCTACCAACCAAATACCTTGCAATTACCTTTTTTCTGCAACTTGCTGGAAAGTTGTTATGTCCGCTCTCAGAGGCTACCATAACCTTGCCATAACGTGTCGTGCAAGGTCCTGACAAGTTACAAAACAGATTGCTGCAAGATGATTTGAAAAATCGATTGCAAGGGCCACAACTACCAGCGGGAAGGGGTTGTTGCTTGGGGCGCGTATGTGGCCCATCCTCTATTTTCTGTACCGATCTAAAAGAATGCAGGTAAAGCGTCGTAGTATTTTTTTTAATCTCTGTCAAGCGTCAAAATATATATGTGACACGGCGTTTTATTGCATATAAATTATGATATTAATAAATTATGCAATATTTTGATATTAATTACATTAATAATAAAAATCGAACCGTAGGGGGTGGTGGGGGTTGTCTTAGCAAATTGCGATGTCAAAAGGGTTAATATTATTGACGCCGCAAACAAAAAAAAAGAAGAAATAATTTGAAATGTTAATTTATTATCAGAAAAATTGATGAAATCACATAAGTAATTGATGAATTTTATTTATTTGTAAACAATAAAATTATAATAATTATGTTACAATATATTTAATAAGAAACTTTATTTTTATAATAATTTATCTTTTCATTTACATAGGTATACATTTAAAAATCAACAAAAATTATTTGCCATCAAATATTCTCCATTTTCGATTTGGCCCTTTTCATGTAGACGGATGCTTGTGTTAGCCACGTAGCCGCAGCCTCTGTAATATCCTTCTCCGTGGCGGTTTGGATGGAACATCTTGTTGTCTCTGTAATCAAATTTGATGAGAATTATAATTATGATTCACTGTATTACATATATTTATTGATTTTGGAAAAAATATGTCCACTGAATATTGAGATCCAGGTCTTTTACAGATATGTGTAAGCGAGCGAAATTAATTTCGTTTTTGAAAAAGTTTCTCCTAAGACATTTATCCGATAATACATACAAAAATTTCAAGATAATAAAAGTATAAGAGTATACAAATAATATTACAAAAAAATTAATCAACGGTGTTAAAAGTTGATATTTTTGATTCTCCCTTAAAACGAATCAACGAGTATTGCAATTGAATATGTTTTAGTCAAAATACACTATTTTATTATGAGACAAACAATTTTTTCACGAACGGCCGTTTCTCTTTTCTCCCCAGCCAACTATAATTTGTGGCCAATGAATTGTATCACTTGATGATAATCTTTTTTTTGCCATGAATCGTCTTTTCTCCTTTCTTAGGGTGCTGAGGTCGCCTTCAGAAATTTCATCTGAATTCAACAACGCTGCGTGTTGATGGCTTCTTTTAATTTTTCTTGTGCTCTCTCCCTGTTATCTGAATAAAAAAATCCAATTGTAATTAAAATTTAATTAATTTGAAATCAATTTTGTCAACACATACCTGCTGAACCGTATATCTCAGGGGCCCTCACCCCTATGCCCGCGGGCACCATTGAAATAAATATTTTTTTGTACACTATGTGTAGTATTAACAATATCCAACTATAAATTTACATTAAAAAAAAATAAATGGTGCCCGCCATCTGGCCGATATTATAGAAAGTGCTCTTAAGGGCAAAAAGGTTGGGGACCCCTGGTATATCTTGTTAATTTTCAATATTTCCCATTCACTAATATTAATGGGCAATGGTGCCTCCACTATCAATTTTGGTATGTTATGTAAATGGCTTCGTATTTGCAAAGAACTACCAAACACGGCTGCACGTTTGATACAAATAACATACAACAACATTTTTTTGGGTAGGGGGTAGGTAATGAAACATTCTTTCTTTGTTAATCATGGCAATAGTCACCAATAGTATTAAAACACCCCCTTCCCTCTCTTAATGATCCGCATTTTTGCAAATACCAAAACGAATAGTCATTACTTTTGTTTGAGTTTTGAATATTTGAAATAGATAGAAATCGTCATATCATGCAAATTATAAATTAATGTACCTTACAATGAATTTCCTTAGCTTATAATATAGATATTATAATATTGATCTAACTCAGTGTTTCCCAAAGTGTGGTACGCGTACCCACTGGGGTACGCGAAGAGTTTGAAAGGGTACATGTGGCTCCGGGATTTTTCTGCGCCTGGTGCAACAAGCGACTTATTATTATTACTAAAATATATGCATTTTTTTTTGACGAGGGGTACACAGTGTTACGAAAATTATAGTTGAAAACAATTTTAGTACCAATGTTTTTAGTTAACAATAACAATGATATTAGCGATAATTGTAATTATTAATTAATGAAAATACTAATGAATGACAGATATATTTGTGAAAATTAAAATGAACAACGATATGCATTTATCATGACAAATTAGAATTTTGTTTTGTTAAATAGCAAATGCCAAATATAAATTCAAGACCTTCTCCTTAAGAAATCTGTTGATTTTAGGAAATTTGTACTGTGGTTGTTTGCTCCACTCGCCTCCGGCTCGTTTCGCAAACTACCCACTCGCAAAATAAAAGGCCACTTTTAACCCTTATATCATAAATAACTATTATTAAAAATACGAAACGATTTGTAATTCAATAAAATAACTGCCTACGATAAAAATAATACTAAACTCAATAAACTATTAAATATTGTTGTTATTATTATAATTATTAATAAAAAAAAATTCACTGCTTCACTATTGATAAGTGGCGTCTCGCTTTTATATCATTACTTAATATCTTAAATTACAATTTAATAATTATTTTTTTAATTCAAAATAATTCATCAAATACTACTAAAAGAATATTCAAGAGACATAAATTCCAATCCATAATAAAAATTATAATAATAGTAATTATAATAAATGAAAGCAAGTGCCTCTAAACAATTTTTGGAAGCAGTGAAAGCTTTAGCCAAACACAAAACGAACAAGAGCGAACAGCGGCATACGAATACATAGCGGACAGAAAGATGTAGGAAAGCGGCTTACAGCTTGGTCAGTGGAGCTCTTGCTGTACGGAACCGGAATCAAACGGTCATGCAATTCACCACCTATCACCTTCAAGAGTAAAGGGCAACGTTAAGAGTGGTTCGATAGACAGTGACAGACACATACAATAGATAAAAGTGCATAGAACATGATAGATTCAGATACTACAAAAGTAACTTGAGAAGAAAATGGTACCGGTGAAGGACAACATCTTCATCATTATCATCATCATCGGTAGCTTCCAAATATTTTCATACTTACGATTTGAAAACAGTGTTGGTATTTGTAAATGCCCTTCACCGGTACCATTGGCGAGCTTGCGGAAGTATGTATAGTAACACAAATTCTATAAGGCTATATGACACCAATAAAAGTAGTTGACCACCGATGAACACTTCTTTTGTGGAATCTGCAAATTGACCCAGGCCCTATAATAAATCATGTTTTGAATACTTGTCTACAGGTCCGGATTCGATCAGTATGGGTTAATACAATAAACACAATATTTTAGAATTAAAAATACCCCAAAATTAAAAGTACCGTTAAACGGAAATACTTATTGTCCACACATAAGTTGGAAATTCCTAGAATCCTATAGGGCCCAAAAATATATGGAATTTTTATAATTCTATGTTTCGGTATTTTTTTTTTAATCCCACCCTGGTCGAAGAAATAAGGATAGAACGGCAGGAACTGGTCTAATGGTTTACAATCAGAAAATGTTGTCTATTGTATACGAGTTAGCTTTAACATAATGGAAGAGTTTTATTAGTGCCATATAGCCTTATAGAATTTGTGTTACTATACATTATTTAAGTAGGTACTGCTTTCGCTAGCTCGCTGTGCTGTAAATAAGAGTGTTACAATCAACAGACACACGATAATATTTGTATGATAAAGATGTGTTATACGTATAAAAATTGACATGAAAATTTAAGATGTTTAGATACTAATTCCAAAAAACTACTGCGAAAATCTCTCTCTTTATCTGTGTATGTGTGACATTATGCTAAGATCTCCATTAGAGCCAATCATATATTAATTATACTAAGTTTTATATAAATATATATAGGGTTACATATGTAATCCTATAGACTCATGCATAATTATATATCATCAAAGTGGGCCCCTTCAAATTTTCAAAGCTTCAGAAAATATTGGGGTTAACCTTTTTGAAATTTCTTATATAATGAGGGATAAAAAGGACCATTCTCTTTTTGAATATTTATTAATTAATTGTAAAAATAAAAATTCAGAATGAAAAATATCAATTATGAATTTTTTTTGGGGGGCCCATATTGTCCCAAGTTTTCGATCTTTTAATTTTAATGGACGCAGCATAACAATGTTAAATACGTATCAAGGGTCTAAAAAAGAGTGAACGCATAAAAAAATTATTGATATTATGATTTTTTCCTTAAAGGGCCCACTTTGCCCCCCTTCCCCTATATAATGACATATAAGACGCACTATTACAGACACGATTAAATCCAACTGTCCATTGATCATTTATGATTATGAATAATCATATATAAACCTGTATAATTAATAATTATACATAGGTTCATAATTATTAATTATATATGAATCCATATATAATCAGATACATAGAGGGATTATTAACCTGGGATCCATGGATTCCTGGAGGATCGTGCAACGATTTTAAGGAGTCCGTGGATTTGTGATCACTTTCAAAGAGAGAAGTCCGTAGAATGAAGAAGGTTAAAAAGCCCAGATCCAGAGGTTCATCTCGGAAATAAAATAGAAAGCAAGATATGACATTTTTAACATATTAATATGTTCTTTTAATCCCCAAAAACTCAGGCTATGGAATACGTAGTTACGTAGTTCTATATTAATTTACTATACGTGGCAAATGTAAAAATTACGGGTATTTTCCACCATCAATTACGTCTTTACTTACTACTTTCAAGCCCTGGCTACAATCTATTAAAAAATTGGTTTCACTATTGATGCCGTTTGAATAAAAATGAAATGTAACAATAGTAAAATTAACGTTCATTACGTAAATCCCGCGAAAAGTACCGACACTGTAATTTAGTGAAAAAACAAATTTTCCTAGACAAAGTGCCAAAAATTGTTGACAGAGAATCGGCGCCAAATTGCTGTATTCCCTCAATTCTATTAGCTCTGTTATTGATTTGTTTACTTATAAAAATGGATAATTACGAGAATAAAAGGGAAATAATTAATAGTGCTCAATTGCCACGGTTTGCAGGTCGTTTAGTTTCAATTTGTGGTTATATCACCGACACGAATAGTAATGGAAAATCGTTTACTTTACGCTCATCTGATAATGAATTGGTTACAATTAATCTACGTACACCCATTAATCGACCATTAGAAGGCTATGTTGAAGTAAAATGCATAAAAGCCACGTACCTTAAACAAAGTTATTGTTAATTTTCTGTTTTTAGGTCCACGGTATCTCACAGGGCAAATCAGTACTGGCAGAAGATTACATATGTTTCAATAATGAAACGTTTGATGTTCGAGCATATAATAATTTATGTAATTACTTATATTCCGTTCCAAATTTGTGGAAATTGCATAATTAATTCATAATAAAAGAACTGTTTTGTAAGGGCGACTTTTAGTCATTAAAGCAAGTGTTTACCATTGTATTATATTTCTTAAATTTAGAAATTCGTAATATAAATTGATATTTTCGACTGTTCTATGATTTACAGTAAAATTACTCAATTTTTAATCACAAATTAATGAAAACGTATAATATTACGTTTATAGCGCCACCTGTTGTTAAGATAAAAAATCTCGTTCTGACAGTAACAAATTTGTTGAGTTTAGAAAATCTGGGAGTTTCCAAAAATAAATCGACAAATTTAGAATATTTTTGACAAAATAATGTTGTTATCACGATTGAAATTTGCTGTAAATAGTCTGAATATGAAAAATTCGAACCAATTAATTGTAAGAAACAATTTGATACACACCAAAACTGGAGGCATACCACCGGAGCCCTATCGCACCCCATTCGGTATTATCCGAATATTTTGTGTAGTGATACCGGGCCTGTTGATTGGTGCTGCTATTAGTAAGAATATTGCCAATTTCCTTGAAGAGAACGATCTATTCGTACCATCAGATGATGATGATGATGATGATTAAGAATTTAATCAATTAATATTGAAGATAATTAAAAATTATTTATTTATGATTTGTATATAATGTATATGATTTAAGAATAAATTAAGCTAATTAAATACAAATTTGTTCTTTTCTCCTCGATCTCTATTCTGGTGGTTTCTTGTGTGCGCCCCAACCATGGAAGCATTTGTAAAATCGTCGCGATTCTTTATTTTTTAATGTTAAAAATAATTTCCGTGGACGATCGGGTTGTTTAACACGCATATGTTGTATATAGACCTGTGCCGATTTATAAGCTAATTTAATCTCAACTTCACTACATTTCGAACCCAACCATAAAAAGACCTGTTCACCATTATCCAATATCATGATATCA
The DNA here is from genome assembly GCA_021725515.1 of Epicauta chinensis. Taxonomy (NCBI): domain Eukaryota; kingdom Metazoa; phylum Arthropoda; class Insecta; order Coleoptera; family Meloidae; genus Epicauta; species Epicauta chinensis. The sequence goes on along the minus strand of JAEDXX010000193.1, from coordinate 64,912 downwards.
TCATCAGCTAAATCATCTTGACAAAAATCAGAACACTTTTCCGATACGACAAAATAACCTTTCTCATTTGAACAACGAAACAATCGTGTATATTCCATGAATGTTGCATCCAAATCATATGGTTTTTTACCACCCAAACCGACCCAAAAGAAATTGTCCGGTTCTTCACCTTCTAATAATACTTGTAAACTCACCCATGGACTATTAAACATTTCTTCGGCGATTTCTTGTATTAAACGTGCCTCATCTGGATCAGCTTTTGAACCGATCCAAACGTAAACAATACCAGAATCGTCTTCCTGTTCAAATGGTACATTCAATATATAACAGAATGCTGAATTTAATAGACTAGCATCCGGTTTGATTTGTACTAATCTTGTATATAATGCACTACCATTTGAACGTAAATGGTAAAATTCGACCGTATTCTTTGGTTTTTTCTCTTTACGTTTACCTTGATGGATAATAAATTTTCGTTTAAAATGTGCCATAAATTTCATATTCTCTTGTTGTTGATAAGTTCGTATTACTTCTAATTTATCACCAAATAACATTTTGAATTTCTTTTGTAATGTAAATGTAAATGTTAACCAACCCATATTGGAGGCTTCACGTCCTTGCCAAAAATATACAACACAATGTGTATCATCTTGTTGATTATTACTATGCGCATTATGATCATCACTATTTTCATGATTACCATCAACACCATCCTCATTATCATCATCATCATCATCGTAATCAATTGGTATCCAATAACGGCACAAGAACACATAACAATCTTGTGAATAGAAATGTCCAAATTCATCTTCTGGTAAACGTACAAATTTCTTGCCTTCTAACACTAACGGTTCCATTACCTCTAAATCTTCATTCCAATCATCCATTAATTGTTGTGCCTCCTGTAATGGCATTGGTGGTTGGCGTGGTGTAAATAATGCAGTTAAATCAGCTTTTGTTTCTTGTTGTTTTGCCCATTTTGTTAAATCAGCACCGGTCTTTTGTACAGATTCAGCGGTACGTGTGAAATCTACAGCAATCACTTCATCCCAACCAATAAATTTACATTTAAATATCTTTAAATAAATAAAAATCACGTTTAAACACTATAAATTTTTTTTTCTCGATATAAACATAAAACTTACTTGTGGTTCGTTACCTTCACGTACACGTGTCACCATTGCATAATCTGGTCGATCAATCATATTGAATAGTTCTTCACATAATTTGACAGCGGCCGCATTAACTAATCGTGTTGATTTCTTACCGATCCAAACAAACACATCAAGATAACAATCTAAGATGTAGACATTTTTACTGTTTAGTAGTGTATTAATTAATTTGCCATGTGGTACTTCAACTTGTGGTAATTCCAAATAACCCATTCCTAATTGTATTTGGTATAATCGTGGTATTACTGGTACAAAATTTTCATCTACATGCTCCTAAAGAAGTATTCATTTATTAAGCGATTTTTCTTTCTGTTTAATCTATTGTAGGGCAATTGACAACAACTTAATGCCCTATATAACTAACATTTTATATTAGGTGTTGGAGTTAATTCGTACCGTTTTTGAGAGATAAATAACGATTTATTCTTAAATGAAAATAAAAATTAATGGGGCAAAAATCGATTATTTTTATTTTTTAAGACTCGTATGAAACTATGTTATTTTATCACGTTTTAAAAACCCTCTCCAAAAATCAAGTCAAAAGAAATTTTTTAGGGTTACTCAAGATTTTTAATAATTTCAAAAATGGTCAAATTTCAATTTTAAAAATTTTTTTTGGTAGCCATGGTAGAATTTTGTACACCAAAAAAGTTTCTCAAACTGTTAGCTTAAATTATTCATTTTTAAAGGTCGCTCATAATTTTTTCTTATTTTCAAATTTATTGCTTTTGATGTTTTCGAGCGACCTTTAAATTGAATCATATTTTGTGTTGTGTTTGTTTTTTGTCTGTCTCATGGTGAATTCTTATCCATTACCTCGTTAATTGAAAGTAAAAGTCAATATTAATTCTTTATGAAGATTTAAAATTTAAAAAAAAATTAATTTTGAGTATTTTTGTAATTTTAAAAAATCTTGAGTGACCCCTAAAAAATTTTTTTTGAGCTGATTTTTGGAGCTGGTTTTTAAAACATCATAAAATAAGATATTTTCATACAAGACCCAAAAAAATAAAAGTGCTCGATTTTTTTGCGTCACCCTAATGAAGATACTGCCGATCGCTTGCCACTACGTTTTCCCAACTTTCGGATAGGAAACGGACACCCTGTCGAAAGAACGCTTCGTCTTTGGAGGCAATCCATTAATCGATCCAATTTTTACAATCTTCATAAGAAGTGAACAGACTTCTCATTTCTGTGTTTGTCGATATGTTTTCAGCGGTTTTGCGACGTGCGGTTGAGCATTATCGTGCAGCAAATTAACTTTATTGTGCCTTTCGCTCCATTCCGGTCGTTTTCCCCTCAATGCATGATTCAAGCGCATCAGTTGCAATAGGAAACTATTCTTAGTGGTGGTTTCGTTCGGTTTTAGCACTTTATAATAAGTCACACCCTGTGGATCCCAACAATTACAAAGGAGAAGCTTAGACCACTGATGATGATGGTTGTTCGCGCTTAACCCATGATTTTCTACGCTTAGGATTATCATAATGTATCCACTTTTCATCACCAATAAGAATCCGATGTAAAAAACTTTTTTTAAATACTTGGTGTTAAAGTCCTACTTTATCGACTAAAAACCCGATGGTAAAGTAGCACTTTAACCACCTCAATGGTAAAGTGTTTACTTTACCCATCTCAACGGTAAAGTGTTTACTTTACCGTTGAGTAAACACTTTTTCTAAACAATTAGTAATAGTTTTTGTTCATTTGCTGTTGGTTTACTCAACGGTAAAGTAAACACTCTACCATCGAGCAACTTCATAGCAACCCCATATCAACCAACAGCAAATAAACAAAAACAATTGCTAATTGTTTAATAATACCAACCAATAGCCATTGACAACTGTATGAATAATTAATGTCATAACTTATTAGAAAATTTAAAAAAAAAATAATTAATTAAAGAGTTTTAAGGGCAAGTATTGAAAAAAAACTTGTACTGCACACGGTGGTAAAGTCCCTTTATCCACTCGCGGATTTGTCTCACTCGGTCTCCGGCCACGTGATCCAAACTTCCGCTCATGGATAAAGTATGACTTTACCGCCTTGTACAGTGAATAACTATTTCTTTTGTGCCGTTGAATAAGTAATTCACACAAAAAACGCCTTTCAACGTTCCTTGGTTTTAATTCATACGTTTCCTACAATAGATAAATGAACCCTCAACGACATGTAGACAACTCTTCAAGTGTTTGAGATGAGTTTTCTTCAAGTAATTTCTTCAATCCCCTATCCTCAAACTTTTTTTGCTATCCAGGTCGTTGCTTGTCTACCAAGTTAAAATCGCCACTGTCTGCACAGCTAAAGCATATTCATCATAAATTTCCTTCAAAATTTGATAACTTTCCGTGGCGCTTTTATTCATATTAAAATAATGGATTAAAACTACCCGCAAAAACACTTTATCTGGCACAAATTTCGACATATTTAAATAATTGCAACTTGTTGTTATTATCAATTGAAAAATAATTCTATGTCGAAAAAATAACACCTAATTTGTTTTTAAAGGTAAAAACAGAATATTGTAATATATACGTCATCTCTCGTAAAACACTACAAATTAATTCCAACACCTAATAAATAAATAGAAACTACCGACCTGTGGAGGTTCTTCAGGTGGTGTACCATCCGGTTGTCCCAAAGCCAACCAAAATTCTTTACTTTCACTACCAACACTTTCCGTTATTAATTCAGCTTTATTTTTACGTTCATTCTTATTGATTTTTTCACACATTAATCGTGCTTTTGATTTTAATGTATTTTTCGATTTTTTACCATTCCATATAAAAATCTTTGTACCAGCATCTAAGATAAATACATAACGTGGATCTAATGATTTTATAGATATATCAACCGGTTCTAAATGTATTGTTGGACCGTGGATATGTGTACGATAGAAACGTGTCTCAAATGTCTAAAAATTCATTTTTTGTAGAAAAAAAATGTATATTAAAAGTTTATAAAAGAAAATCTCACATTATCTTCAACAGTAAAGAATCCACTACAAGTTCGTCCACCTTCAATATAAGTGATTTGTGTATCGAATAGATTTAGAAATTCTTCAGATTCATCACCTTGTTCTTCACGAATTGTCCGACATTGTGCCCCAAGATAATTACGAAGATTCACAGCATGTATTGCTGAACAAGCTCGTTTATCCAACTAAAAAGTTTTCAATTAATCAAGACTAAAATTAACAATGAATAATTTAGAAAAAAAATACAGAAGCTTTTTCACCGATCCAAAAATAAATCTCCCACGTTAATGATTGATTTTCATCTAATGATGTCTTCAAAATAATATAACAATCACCTTCATAGAACTTCCCATAAGTTACTTCTTCGATTTTATTCGGTAAGAAATTCTCAATTTCCCAAATTGTTAAGCCGACCATTTGTCCTGCATCTTCTTCGAAAAATTCGGAATAATCAAGTGGTGGTTTCTCTAATGTTTCATCCCAACGTTTCGGTCTAAAAGTGTATAGTAAAATTAGCGATGTAGAAAATTCTTCAATTATACAATAAAAAAGAAAACATAAAAGACAATTTATTCTTTAAGAAAGTGAATATTTTTGTTTTATTGGATCCAGCAATATTGAAACACTCTTGTTGCTGTATAATTTTTCATTCTACTGTTTCTCCGCCATTAATGAGCACTATCTTTAAGGATTTTTTCCATCGTTACAAATAAACGAAAAGAAAATCAATGAATACAATAAATTAACAGAATTTCAACGATTTTTTCTAAATATGGAATAAAGGCGTCAAATATAAAGACGATCCAGAACCCAATAAACGTTGAAACTAATCAAGAAATAGAAAAAAAAATAACCCAAATATGTTGCACATATCAAAGCAATTACTGTCGTAAGTTATTTTTACGATACATGAAATACAAAATTTTTTTTTCAATACTTGCTATTAAAGTCCTACTTTATCGACTAAAAACCCGATGATAAAGTAGCACTTTACCCACCTCAATGGTAAAGTGTTTATCGTTGAGTAAACACGTTACCATCGAGAAATTCCATAGCAACCAACAGCAAGTAAACAAAAACAATTGCCAGTTGTTTAGAGAAAACCAATATCAACCAACAACCATTGACAACTGTATGAATAATTATTGTCATAACTTATTAGAAAATTTTTAAAAAAACACGGTAAAGTCCCTTTATCCATTCGCTCGTAGATAAAGTATGACTTTACCACCTTGTACAGAAAATAACTATTTTTTATTTCTCAATTTCTTTAAACCTAGCCAAAAATTTTGACTCAAATTACAGGGGAAAAGACAGCGATAAATTATATTAATCTTCTATGGATATTTATTCAAGAATTCCTATACAGCACTGACAATTTAAAAAATTGATACACAAACTGGCTCACTCTCAAGATACGATATTTATAATAATATTGTCAATGTAATTTGCTTTAAAAATTAAAAAAAAAATATTTGACTGGATTAATGTCCAAATGTCGGATATTTTTTGTGTCTTAGAACTTTATTTTGTCTAACTTTTATTTTGAAATTGTTGTAATTACACTATATTTTTGTACGAACAAAACCGTATAATGTAAAAAGCTCCTAATCCTTCATAGCTAATGTCTATACACCTGTTTTTTTTGTTTGAATTTGACAACATAAGAAGGAAAAAAACATATTCGAATTTCATGTATCGAGAATCTTCTTACAGTAGTAATTTTGATATATGAAGCACTTACAAGATATTTGAGTTGAATTTTTCCCATTTCCCGATTAACGAGCAAGTCTCTGGTGTTCTGGAATGTCCTTATATTCGATTATAAAAAACATTCTGTATATTTGGAATCAAAAGAAAATCAGTTTCCATTAAAAAAAATATGAGTTTTAAAAAAGTAGCAAATGACTGTATTATCACTGATAACTTGTCAGTTATTCTTTCCTTATGGGAACACAGTATCTTCTGAAAATTTTAAAACTAGATTTTAGAGCTTTCCATGTTTAATTTTTTTTCTTTTAATAACTCAGTACAGAATGCATAAAAATAAATAGAAAACGCTCAATCGCTAAAAAGTTCATTAAAATGCGAAGTGAGATACTACTTTATATTTTTTTAAAAATTTTTGAAAATTTTAAGATAATATTTATACCAGAAAACGTCTAGTTGGCAAATTAAAACATGACACATTCTTGAAAAGAGATAAGAAACGAAAAATAATGGGACAAGAATTTGTAGATTGCTCTAGAATTAATTGTAAAGCGCCTCCAAAAACGCATCGCTGTCAGCACAAAAAATATTATGGAATATTTATTGTAGGTTTGACTCAATGCACTTAACCCTTTTAGTGCGACGATATATCGTCGCATGTATGATAACGCCGTATTCTTCGCATTGCGAGAAAGCTTTATCTCAAAATAAATTTATAAAATATTATAAATGATCTAATTTCCTTGCAAACGAATTTAGAAAACTGTTTTGGGTTTGACTTTTCGTATATTCTATGCCGGTTAGTGTCGCGATTATGTTTATACTGTTGCAGAGTACCATCGAGTTATTCTTTATGTTTGTTGTGCAATATTATTAATTTTATTAAAAAATAAATTACTTCGTAATAAATGGTTTACACAAAGTTATGATGAAACGATGACTACAAAATCGTAATTTTTCAGGAATCAATAAAAACTGTTTTTAATATCAAAAAACATAAATATTAATAAGAAATATCGAATTCAGACTCTTTTTGTGTCAATTTATAAAGATCAACGAAAATTTCTTGATTCACATTGGCAATCAAGAGCTGATGATGATTTCTGTGGATGATTTTACGTAGATACGAGTTTTTGTTATAAACTTTTATGTAGATACGAGGTTATAATTTAAAGAAAAAAATTACTTGAGATCATTAAAAGAGATTTTTTGACACAAAACTTATCTACCAGTTTAATTAAAGTATTATTAGAATTATACCAGTAAGCAATGCGTTAGCGGTGCCATTTAAATCAGAGGGTGTAGATACGAGGTAAATAGAGACCTCTAAAAAAATTCTATTGTCATTCTGCCCATTTTAAATTGGTTTACACAAAATTAGAGCACTCACCGATGTTTCCTACTAAAAATCTCAATTTCGCAAAAAATGTTGGTACGAGCTACACCCAGAAAGGGGACGTTTTGTAAGAGGGAACTGGGATCTTATATTTTTCATGATGATTTGTGCTTATGTTATCCGTATGATTTTTAATAAGTACTTCAAAGTTAGTGCCATAGGTTTATTCTCTATTTTATTCTTAATACGTTGCTTTTGGAATTATCTAAATATCATTTTTAGTTTGGTTTTTATGAACTCCTTCCCCAAACCCTAATAAAATCGTCAAATTCGTTCGGTTATCTTCGCATAGACACCTCTTTTTAGATTCACACTAAAACGGTTAATATATTACTATAATGAAATAGATAACGCTCTTAATGTGAAGATGAACAATAAAAAGTATGTTTACACAGTACAGGGTGGACCATTTTCGATGGTTTTGCAGGGTATCTCCTATAAGGAGAGCTCGTACAGAGTAACGGATAGTACATTCCTGTCCTACTTTTTCCTGACTAGTCAGATGGTGCAATTAGATTTTTGCTATGTTCTTTTGTTTTCGAGTTATTTCCGGTTTTTCATTTTTTCGCGATTTCAAAAATGCCTCATATCTCGTAGGCTATCGAAAAAGTTCATTTTCTTTTCATTGTTTTCAATGTAGTTTTTAAAGCTGATTCTATTTAGCTAATTAGATTTTCTCTAGCTCTCACCGTTTTTGAAATATAACACAAACCTGTGTTTTTTTAAATGGAACATATATTTAATATATTGCTCATTAAATTGCTTATTTTTTTCTGATTTCAAATATATATGGTTTGCTATAGTTATTTTCAAAAATGTGAGAGTTATTTGAAAAATTTCGATTTCGAAGGGAAAAATTCCTAAAATCATATTCGAAAGGACTTTAGAGTGCTATGAAACAATCGTTTTTTAGCTTGTCAACGAACTATTATTTTGGTTGCTATTTATTTATTCTTTTGTTTTCTTATTTTGCAATAGGTAAAATTTGTTTCATGGCACTCTAAAGTCCTTTCGAGTATAATTTTTGTAATCACTACTTGCGAAATCGAAATTTTCAAAATAACTCCCGCATTTTTGATAATAACTATATCAAACTATATATATTTGAAATCAGAAAAAAATAAGCGATTTAATGAGCAATAAATTAAATATAGGTTCCATTTAAAAAAACATAAGTTTGTGTTATATTTCAAAAACGGTGAGAGCTAGAGAAAATCTAATTAGCTAAATAGAATCAGCTTTAAAAACTACACTAGAAACTGTGGAAAAAGCGTCAACTTTTTTGAAAACCTACGAGATATAAGGCATCTTCGAAATCGCGAAAAAATGAAAAACCGGAAATAACTTGAAAACAAAAGAACATAGCAAAAATCTAATTACACCATCTGACTAGTCAGGAAAAAGTAGGACAGGAATGTGCTATCCGTTAGTTTGTACGAACTTTCCTTATAGGAGATACCCTACAAAACCATCGAAAATGGTCCACCCTGTACAATAAGATTTTTGTAGCGCACTAATAAGCTATCAATTTTCTTGACGGTAGGAAATGTGCAGCGCTTTTTTCAAATTTTATTCCACAATAAGATCGAATAATAAGAAATTCATTCAGCCTATGAAAATCAAACGTTCATTAATTCTTTATTCGGCAATTAATGTTCGATTTCCTACGATTGAGCTTGTCCGTTTTTTTCCTTTTATAGCAGAAATGCATTGTATTTTTAAGAAGCTCTCAGGCTTCCAAATTTTAGTTCTAGTGAGAAAATGCATATTTGTATATAAACTAAAACATGAGTTCGACAAACGAACTAAAAGGCTTACGTGCCTATTTCTCTTATTGCAGCCAAATACTTTTGTATCAGTAAAGCGATTAGATTTAATACAAAAAAATAAATAAATAAATAAAAATTAGTTACTTTAAAGATTCAGCTTTGCCATCATCGTTTTGCAAACTCTTATTCTTCTCTTTGGCAATATCTTTCATCCCTTTTAAGATTTTGGCTTGATCTTGATCGGCTTCTTCATGATCACGTTTACCACGTCTTAATCGCATCTTTCTAGCAATTGGATCTTTACTTGGACCTAAAAATTGAGTATTTTATTAATATAAAATGCAAATTTTTAAATTGTGAAAATATATACTTTGCGCTGGTACTGGTGCCGGTACATTAGCACCAGCCAATCTCAATTGATTTTGTAATGAAAAATCAATATTATAAAATTCTAAACCACTACCATGTGTAATTTCAGCCGGTTTTGGTGGCATAATCAAATCAGGATTATTACGTAAATCTAATTGTACTAAATCATTGATTAAATGTATTGTATCTGGTAATGTTATTAAACGATTTGAGCTTAAATTTAATTTTTTTAATGAACCACAACGACATAAACCTTCCGGTATCATTTCTAATTGATTATTAGCAGCTAAAAATATTTCCAAATTACATAATTTACCAATACCAGATGGTATACCATCAAAATCTAATTGATTGTCATTTAAATATAGACGGCGTAATGTTTGCAATTTACATAATGTTGATGGTAGATTTTTCAATTTATTATACGATAAATTTAATGTTTCTAATTTTTGCCATTGTTCCATTGCTGATGAGATTTCAATAATTTCATTGTCGCATAAATTTAAACGTTTCAAATTTTGTAATTGATACAATGATTCGGGTACTTTTGGTAGATTATTTTGCGATAAATCAATATCAGTTAAATTAATTAAACCATCCAAATTTGATGGGAAATTATTTAAATTCCGTTGCGTATTCCTCATATGTAATGTTTCTAAATTCACCAATGATGGTAATTGTCGTAATTGAAAATGTCCCAATGGATTATTATTTAATATCAACGTTTGTAGATTAGCTAAACGCCGTGTTTGTGGTGGTAACGTTTCCAAATTATTATCGCTAAGATCCAAGAATAGTAAATCAGTTAAATTGATAAACAACGTATTCGGTATTGAATCAATACTGAAATTTTAAATATAAAAATCAATCGAATTTATATAAACGATAGAAAATAATAGAAACGTACTGATTATGACTGAGATTTAAAACAAGCAACGATTTGGCACGATCCAATCCATCTGGTATTTCTTTTAAATTATTATGACTCAAATCCAATGTACTCAACTCATCTAGATGGAATAATTCAATCGGTACACCGCTACTTTTCACTTTATTATGTCGTAAATTCAATGTTCTCAAACAATTCAATTCAGTTAATTCACCATAGAGTTTCTCTAAATTATTCCGTGTTAATGATAAATGTTCTAATTTCAATAAATTGCCCATTTCTTTTGGTATTTCTTCTAAATTTGTACGATCCAATTTCAACCATTGCACACCGGTCATTAAACTTACAGCTTCCGGAAATTTATTCGACTACATTTCGACAAAAATTTTAATTGATAAGAATAACAATACTAGTGGTGTACTTACACTAAAATCATTTCTGGTGAAATCAACACCCCTAACAAACGGTAAAACACCTGTATTTGCCATTTCTTTGTCGTTCAATTCTAAAACAAATCAGTTATAATTGAGGTTATGATAACAATTTTGATTATTCTTTATGTTACATTTTTGATTAATTAATCACTTGTTGTTCATCAATAATTTGTCGTTTTGTAATCGTAAATTCAATAAATAACCTTATCAGAGATATATTTCTAGTTATCACAACAAAAAATTCGTTGTCAAAATTTAACGTTTTTGACACATGTCACCTTGCAGTAAATTATCAAAAACATTAGAAAATTAACTGTTTTTGACTGTGTACAATAATTATGTAATCCGACAAAATGTGGTAAAATTATTGATAATAATAACCTCAGAATTATACAACTGATAAGCGGATTATTATGTCTAATTGCAGCTCTCAGCTACAATTAGTGATTTATAAATCGAATTAATTCAAATTTATTTGTATAATTATAATTATAAATTTGTGGTGATTGACGTTATTGATAAAAATATAATATGTATTTATAGTAATATTTTACATTCAAATGTTCGATTTTAAAAGTTTGGGCTACAATTATCTTGGTAAATAAGACTTGGGGTATTTCGTGATAGTCTGTCATTATATCCGTCTATTAGTAGCTCAACTATTTTCACCTATTCAAAGCAAACCATATACAGAATCGGCATATGATATAAGCGCATAGGAAGAGTTGCGTTATCACCTACTGTTAAAATTTTGTATATGGGTCAAAAAATCGAGAGAGAGAGAGAGAGAGGGGGGAGAGAGACAGCAGATAATAAAAAGGAGTTCTAAAATCTTTGGTCATCTTAGAAATCATATCGATTTTTTTTTTGTGTGTTATATAAGATTTTACTTCAACATACAAAACATCTGCAATCTTCATTGTTACTGCCTATAATAATTCTTATCCGGAATAACATGATTCATTCTGGGGATGAGAAACAAGCAGCTTACGGACGGATTGAGTTTTTCGTAAGGCCTGTTAAAGCTTTATTTCGTGGCCTTTTAAATATATAGTATCTGGGAGACTGAGCTTCGCTCCGAAAATTCCCATATATGTGACATGGTGTTTGAAATATACTTACTGTTTCAGTCTAAGCGCTCACCTTTCATAACTCCTCCAATTATTAAAATATTCGAATATAACCTTCTAGAATATAAATTAGGTCTCATCCAAAGAGTAGTTTGAGTAAAAAACGAATTTCTAGGCCACACTGTAAATTTGGAAAATTGACATCAACTTTTGAAAATCGATAAAAAAGGTCCAGAAAGAATGAAAATTTTCCGTCCATGAATTTTTCTACAGATTTTCCCGGTAGTTGCCAATGTAATGTTCAGTCTGCGCCGAGATTCGCCATCCTAAAACGCGCGACCAGTATCTTTGTCAAATCTAGTAACCCTTTAACTCCTGAATCCACTATACAATTGCCAATGGCTGTTGGTTGCTATTGGATTTCCCTAACAACTAGCAATTGTGTTTGTTTATTTGCTGTCGGTTGCTGGAACATTCCATAAACAACTAGCATTTGTTTTTATTTATTTATTTGTAAAACACAACAATTTTCTGGATCTCAATGGTAAAGTAGCACTGACAGTGAGTAGCACTTTACCGTTGCCATCGAGCGTTTAGTCGATAAAGTGCAGTAGATTCACGGACCAAAGTTTTACTAAGTTTTTGTTGGTACACTTGAATCTAGTGATATTTCTAGGGATTTCTTTGTTCACACATATATCTTTACTATTATCCTGAGATTACGTATATTATCTAACAACAAGTCGGTTAAATCTAGTAACCTTTTAGTTCCTGAATCTACTATAGGACTTTAACAGCAAGTATTAAAAAAAAATTAATTTTCGCGCCATTTACGCTGTAGTTCTTTAATGCAATGTACAGATGGCACTAAAGACGTCGTTCTGTTCGGTTCTGTTCTCATCAGTTCTCATTTACGGTGATTCGAGTATATTTTCGCTTACTATTTGAGGATTATTTTTCGTTTTAATTCACAAATGACTAAAAAAACATAAATGGTAATTAATTTAAGTTATTACTTTTGAGTTAATAGTAGGAACATTTCAATTAATTGATAAATTAGTGTAGTATCATTTGAATAGACCGCCTTTGTGGAAACAGTTGAAAAAGTGGTCCAGACAAGTTGACTATTTTAATGTAGTTTTCCATTTCCTTTTTACAAGAAATTTTTACCAAAGAGAAAAAGTGAACTTATTAGCAAAACAATGTCAGCATCAATTGATGATTTATTTGATTGTTTCGATGAAACAACAGAAATAAATGAAAACAAACAATCACAAGAAGGGTAAGAACAATTTTTTTTTAATTACAATTAACATAACTTCAAAATAACACGTTAAATTTTATTATTGAAATATTTCTAGAACATCTAATAGCGATAATAATGAAGCTTTAATTAAACGTAAAATCGATGAAGAAATCGAAGAAACAACAACGGTTATTAATAAACGTTTAAAAACGGACGATTTAGTCGATGTCGACAATATCAAGTAATTTAGGTTATGACTTGTTTGTAGACTTATTTCCAAAAAAAATCTGAATTTTCTAGTTTTGAAGAATTGAAGAATCGCATAGTTGTCCATACAATCGAATCGATTGAATCATGTACTCATGAAGTAGCATGTCCACCGGGACAAGAATACGTACCGTTGCAGAAATCCGATCGGGAGCCGGCTAAAACATATCAATTCAATTTAGATCCATTTCAAAAGGAATCAATTATTTGTGTTGATAACAATCAATCTGTGCTAGTTTCAGCACATACATCAGCTGGAAAAACCGTAATTGCTGAGTAAGTCATTGTTTTGTTTAACAGTAGAGGAAAAATTTACTCGTTTTTTTTTATCATAGTTGCGATAATATTCTTGTTGATAAGCCAGTGTTGCAAATTCTCAATTGTTTTTTTTTGTTGTTTAAATGTTTATATTTATGTAATTCTAGTATTTATTATTGTTTTATTTTCTGCTATTTTTAGATATGCTATTGCAGTTTCTTTAAAAAATAAACAACGTGTCATTTACACAACACCAATTAAAGCTTTATCAAATCAAAAATATCGTGAATTTCTTGATGAATTCAAAGATGTTGGTTTAGTAACTGGTGATGTTACAATAAATCCAAGTGCATCCTGTCTTATCATGACAACAGAGGTAATTGATTTATTTTCATAATAAGTTAATTCTATGGAATTTACTCTTATATACGTATTTTTATCATTCTTTACAAATTTGATACCAAAATCATTTGAAATTTATTTCCTATTCGAAATACGAAATTCTATTATTGTTTTGTTTAGATTCTACGTAACATGTTGTATCGTGGTTCAGAGATAATGCGTGAAGTTGGTCTGTAAGTTTTCTAGAATAATAGTTTGAAATTTTAGTAAAATTTGTCAGGGATTGTATTATTGAAGAAAAAAAAACAACCAAATTGTATTTTTTCTCAAAACAAAAAAAACAAATGATTATAATTACAGTCATACAAAAAAGTATCCGTACGTCTACATTTTATCAATAAAATTGTGGACAGAATCACTTCAATATTATTTATTTAGTATTTCCCAATTTATTCATGCAAATTATTCGTATTTAAAGTAGGAACATGCATTATAATTAAAAAACAGCGTAGAACTAAATACTGATTAATAATTAATGGACTAACCATCACAAAGTATTACAAAAAAGTATCCGTACGAGCTACAAAAGTTATAACATAACTGTTAGAAATAAGCACAATAATAATGAAATTTAGTTATTTAATATTTAGTTTGGTTCCCTTTAGCTTTGACCACTGCCTCAAGTCGACGCCCCATAGAACTGACTAGGTTTTCCGTTACTGTTGGTGGTATTTTTTCCCATTCCTCTTGTATTACTTTTTTCAATTCATTTTTATTACTAATCGAATGTTTCCTAATTCTCCGCTCTAATTCTTCCCACAGATGCTCAATGGGATTTAAGTCCGGTGATTGTGGAGGATGATCTAATGTTGTTTTAACGTTATATAGTAACCATTCTTTCACAATTTTTGAGGTGTGTTTAGGATCGTTGTCATGCATAAAAGTAAATGAGTTATTAATTCCTAATTTCTGGGCACTTTGTTTGAGATTAGACTTTAAAATATTTAAATACGTTCGGCTGTCCATTGTAGTGTCAACAAAAGTTAATTTTCCTACACCGGCCGCTGACATACACCCCCAGACCATTACAGAACCACCTCCATGTTTCACGGTTCCTTTTAAATTCTTCAATTCCAACTCGGTATTGGGTCGTCTCCAGACTTTTTGCTTCCCATCATTACCACAGATATTAAATTTACTTTCGTCACTAAAGATGACACTTTTCCAAAAGTCGTTCTCCTTTAAAATATATTTGTTTGCATATGCTAGTCGTTTCTTTCTATTGTTTTTGGATATAAAGGGCTTTTTGCGGATGTTTCTAGCGTGGTAATTATTTCTCCTTAGGACATTTCTCACGGACTCGTCATTACAATGAATATTTAATCGCTGTTGGACAATTCGATTAATTTTTGAGGCACTTGTTTGAGGATTCAATTTAATTTCTTTTAAAATATAACGTTCTTCTCTTTCATTGAACACTTTTGGGCGGCCTTTTCTGGGATTGCTTTGTATTGTACCATAAGTTCTATAGTATTCGATGACATCATATTGCACGGTTGATTTAGATTTTTTCACGATATCAGCAACTTTTTGCATCGAATTTATCCTCACAATGCAGTCTAATTATCATAGTTCTTAAATCATGAGACAATTCAGTACTTTTTCTGCCCATTTTCTTGTTTTAATGCTCAGTGATTGGCACAACTTAGATTTACAGAGAATATCGATATATACTAAACCAAATTATAAAATATCCAAGGAAAATAATTTGTGTAATCCACCAGTCCGTACGGATACTTTTTTGTGATAGATTTTTCTGGGAAATTGATAACTCTTCAAATAAACGATATATAGACGAGCTGTTTTGATTATAATGCATGTTCCTACATAAAATACGAGTACTTTTTATGAGTAACTTGAGAATTTCTGAATAAAAAATATTGAAGTGATTCTGTCCACAATTTTATTGATAAAATGTAGACGTACGGATACTTTTTTGTATGACTGTAGAATTAGAATAATCATTAGAAAGTTATAACCAGTAGGATCCAGTGTTTAACGGAAAATCGCAAATCCTGGGTAATCGGATTAATTTTTTTAATGCCTTACTTAAAAAAATTTGCATTTCGGTTTTAGGAAAAACTCGGTTATTATCAGTTTTGTTCATATTAAGCACAAATTTGTTCAAATTTACCAAGGTTTACAAAAAGCTCATTGTTTATTACTAAATATACAGCCTGTTTCAGCAGAAGCGCCCACCTTTCACAACTTCTTCAATTATTAAAATGTTCGTATGCAAACTTCAGAAACTTAAACTAGGTCATATAAGTAGTGCACCTTGAATACGAATATTTTAATAATTGAAAAATCTATGAAAGGCGGAACAATCTGTATTTGTTACTGTAAAAACAAAGCATTGTTATTCTGTGGACTAATTAGTCAATTCTCGGAATGTTCAACTGCTTTAGTTAAAGCCAGAAATATATTTGAGCTTCGACCTCTGATCTCTGTCTCTTCTGTTTCTAGTACAACTCTAGAATAGATTAAATGGACTAGTTGCAGGCAGGAGCTTTTAATTTTGACCAGTTAATCCTAAATGTGGTGGTTTAGCTTGTTTAATCAATAAAAAATGTTCTATTTATTATTCGTAGATAGCCAATATTGTTTTTAAATTTTGGGTTCATTCAAAATAGTGAACGTAAGAAAATAATTCTATTAACACGTTGAATGCCACGGGGATCACCGGTGACCGGCACTGATTTTGACAGTGACGCCATGGGGGGGGCACCGGTGACCGGCGATATTATATGTAGCGCATAATAGAAAATTGGCGTAGCATTCAACGTGTTAATGAGAAAATATTGCAAACACAATTATCTAAAAAACATGGTGAACTAAGTCAATAATCTAAACCAGTGGTTCCCAAACTTTTTTGACCCATGGACCTCTGTTTGTAATCAAAACTTGCTCACGGATCCCCAAGTGAAAAAGCTACATATTTACATAGTATAAAAATTACAAATTTTAAAAAACATTTTGTTGAAGTATTTATTGAAATTATAGCTTGTGTTTAAAATAAAATAAAAAGAAAATCAATGACTTGGATGAACGTGATGAGATTTTATGAGTGTATTTATGTCCGGCTCTATGTTTGTGAGTAACAAGCTCAAATCCCCACGAGCAGTAATTTCTAGTCGGTTTCTTTTTTTTTTTGTGATGAGGTTCATAACGGCACAGAATCCACGTTTTACTAAATAGGAAGACGGAAAAGCAATCAACAACTTTTGTACAATAACTCATAATGCAGGATATAAAATTGGGATCTGTTTTTGTAACCAGAATTTGTGGTATATTTGTTCGAACATTGGTTTAAGTTCTTTATTTGTGGATATTTCAATTTACTACTCCTGTATTAGTATGGATTCATCTGTGCAAAAGGGTTAATCATCCAATCGGGAATATCCAAGTGAAGAATCTCTTCAAATCTTTTGTTCAGGTCTGCATGAAGAGCCGATAAGTGTTGACAGTAAGCAAGCAAATCTTCGTCTGTATTTTTCAATTTCGACAGACTTGGAAACTGAGAACATTCTCCCCTTTATAAGTTTTGTTTGTACAGAATAAGTTTTGCAACAAACGAAGATATTACGCTTTTAGTTTTGATTAAATTTAGTTGGTCACCTTATAGTTCCAAATTAGTTTCGTTGAATTTGACAAATAAATCAGTCATATAGGCTATGCCATTTTTTTTGCGTTAATTAAATTGTGTCGCAGATCATTGTCTTTGCTTTCCAGGAATTCCAGCACAGAGTAGAAGAGAGCATAAAATCGATTTAAATATGCACTTTTAGATAACCAACGAACTTCTGTGTGAAGTAGTAAACGATTATAGTCTTCGTCATTTTCTAAACAAAGTTGAGCAAATAATCTCTCATTGAAGGCGTTCCTTTTGATTTTATTAGCTGCTCTAATGACATAATTAAGTGATTCATACACAAAGTTTTTTTGCGACTAAATGATGTCGATGTACTGAAAATACAGCTTGTTTTAAGTATACCAGAAAGCCTCGGTATCTTCCGGAGCACTGTCAGTATCAACAGAAATGATATTAGTCAAGGGTATAACTTTTACATCAAAAAATCTTTTTAACTCAGTAAATAACGTTTCACCTTTCGTATCGGTTTCCAAACATTTATCAAATAACAATTCTTGGCAAAATCTTCCTTTTTCAAATCGTACATAGGCTAAAAGTAAGGCTTCATTTCCTGGTAAAGTGGATTCGTCAACCAAACCACGTCAGAAACTTTGCGCGGATCCCCTGACGTTGTTTAGAGACCTCCAAATCAATTTTATTTTCCACGGACCCCCTGAATAAGGAGACCCCTGGGGGTTCGTAGGGACCACTTTGGGAACCACTGATTTAAACGAACTACGTATACTACCAAGTAGTCGCTTTATGGTATTTAAAATTACATAATGCCTTCAATTTTTTGTATCTTAGCAAAGATTCTGTTGCTTTTATTGTGTTTTACCTTACTCATTTTGAAGGCAATCGAATCTTCACTGAATCACTATTGTTTTTGTCATCGATTTGTAAATACAGATTACCAATGCTTATTATAAACATCAGTTGATTGTCGGTTAATCCTATGTCTATTATTGAACATTGTAAGCCACCTTCAAGAAGCGACCGCGAATGGATTTATAATTCGTATAAAAATTGTTACAGAATTAGTTTTTTTTAACTAATTATTGATCTAAAAATAAGTACTTTTTCAGAGCACTATCGCGTTTTTCGTGATTTTTTTCAGAATGAGCAAAAATTTAAACTTTAAACCAGATTCTTGTATATAGTCAAATTATAAATATAAAAGATTTTTTGATAGTTAAACAATGAGTTGCATCACATTTATTAGTCTATTTCATGAACGTCTTGCCGCTGCAGCTTTCAAACGTCAGGAAACATTCCGTTCTTAATTTTTAAGTCAGATAAAAAAATTGAAAAAAAAATCGTAATTCTCTTTAAAGCTCTAAGGTGCTATAATAATTACTTAAGGATACTTTTCGACCAAATTTTTTAGTTGAATTAGAACCGAAATCAATACTGAAGAAAAAATCTTTGATTCGATTGAATAAATCGTTGTGGTTATCACTCACTCCAATTTTAGAAATCAAAACCAGACAAGGTTCTTCAAAGCTCTCAGTAGCAATTTTTGTTGTCGTTGATGCTAAGTAGGAACTCGTCCACATAAATGAATTAAACATTTACATTCCCATAAGCCATAATATAATTATAATTATAGAACTTAACTCTATGAGTTTTAAATAATAAGTAAAATTCCGCATATAAATTAAGTCGGTATATACAGCGTACATCTTCTTGGTGTTCCGCTGCTTTTGACTTTGTATTTTTGCAAAGAATAATAATTGGCTTTTGAAACTATTGAGTATTAATCGAAAAAGCTTTTTGTGAACGTTCTAATTCAAGACACTACCAGTTTCTCTAGAAAAAGAACACGTTATTTCAGATAATAAAAAGAGTCAAGAATGTCTTTTTTCTCGTTACGATATCGCGAACAGTTAGTTTTAAATATTTTTCTATATTTTCACTCTTATCTAACGACACGTTTTATTATTTTCAATTTTTGTGTAGGAACAACGCAAACTCTCGTGATTTTTTAAATTAAAAAAATGCATGAGGATTCCAGACGTATTTCGAATAATAGAACTGCGGAAAATTGAGATTGTTTTAAAAAATTATACTATCCCTTTACAAATATAAAATTATCCATAGGAGACTTTTTTGTTAATTGAATCTTAACAATTCAGGGAACGTTTAAAGATGACAGTTTCAACGCTGCAATGGCCGTACTGCAAAACGTCGGCGATGCTGCCAAAGGTGATCAACGAGGCCGTAAAGGTGGTATTAGTAACAAAGATCCAACACAAACTGATATATTTAAAGTTGTTAAAATGATAATGGAACGTAATTTTGCACCGGTGATTGTGTTCAGTTTTAGTAAGAAAGATTGTGAATTGTACGCAGTACAAATGACTAAATTAGATTTTAATACAAGTAATTCAGATCGAATTAATAAATTAATTAAAATATAAAATTAATTAATAAAATTGTAGCTGCAGAGAAACAATTGGTCGATGAAGTATTCAACAATGCTATGGATGTATTATCAGATGCTGATCGTCATCTACCACAAGTTGAAAATTTATTACCATTATTACGACGCGGTATTGGAATCCATCATGGTGGTTTATTACCAATTTTAAAAGAAACAATAGAGATTTTATTTGGTGAAGGTTTAATTAAAGCATTATTTGCAACAGAGACATTTGCTATGGGTTTAAATATGCCAGCTAGGACTGTTTTATTTACCGGTATGAAGAAATTCGATGGTTACGAATATCGTTGGGTAAATTTTGTTTTTTTTTATTGAATTAAAACAATATTTTTTTAAATTAATCGTTAATAGTTAACTTCTGGTGAATATATTCAAATGTCTGGTCGTGCTGGTCGTCGTGGTCTTGACGATAAAGGTATTGTTATATTAATGGTTGATGAGAAAGTACCACCATCGGTTGGTAGGAATATCATCAAAGGTTTACCAGATCCGATTAATTCGGCATTTCATCTAACTTATAATATGGTATTGAATTTATTAAGAGTTGAAGAAATTAATCCTGAATATATGTTAGAAAGATCATTTTATCAATTCCAAAATCAAGCTGCAATACCTGGATTATATGACAGTAATTTCTTATCAATTGTATTTTTATTTATTGTAATATGAATTATTTATTTGACTAGAATATCAAGAGAAATATAATGAATACAATGGTTTTAAAATTGAAGCAGAAGACCAGATAGCGTCATATTATAATATCCGTCAGGAATTGGATGTTTTGGGTATACAATTTCGAAGTTATATAACAAAACCCAATTATTTAATTCCATTTCTACAACCCGGACGATTGGTTAAAGTATATATTGTATTCAAATCTTATAAATCTTATAAATATTTTTGTTAAAGATAAAAATTGATAACGTAGAATACGATTGGGGCGCTATTGTAAATTTCAAAAAAATAACAGAAGCTGTTGGAGTTAAAAATAGAAAACAACCGAACACATCTACGAAAATGGTAACGAAAGTTCAAGTTGATTTACTATTACATGTTATTACTGATGGTGATGATAAATCAAAAGATATTATACCGAAACCTTGTAATGATGAACAGGTAATTCCTACCATTAATTAATGTAAAGAATTGTTTCAATTGTGAATAATATTGTTTTCTTTTTTAGAAAGGTGATGTTGAAATTGTCAGTGTTGATTCGAATTTTATCACACACATATCAGCTGTACGTTTATTTTGCCCAAATGATTTACGACAGAAAGATAGTCGTAAAGGTATGTATAAATCAATTAAAGAAGTGAAGAAACGTTTCCCAGAAGGTCCACCGTTATTAAATCCTGTCAATGATATGAAAATTAAAGAAGAGGAATTTTTGAATATTGTCAAGAAAATAGAACAACTTGAAAAAAAGTAAATATTGTAGTTTTAAAGTGTTAAAAGTTCGTGACTAATTTTTGCTGCATGCACGAGTAGATGAAAGGAAATTAAGTTGTTTTGCAAAAGGTTTATCCTCAACAATCGCGAAAACGAAAGAAATTGCTCTTATTTTACTAGATATCTAAGCTAAACAAAGGTTTTTTTCGTCACATTGTTGCATAATTTAGCCCTTTGCAAATCAATTTTTGTAAGTAGAATTAATATTTTATTAGCAAAAGTCATCTTCAGTCATTTTACGTATTTCGCTCAAATCCTTAATTTTTTGTCTAAAGCTGCTTTGAGATTGTTTAAATTCACCCAGTCGCCCGTATTTTATTACATTTTTTGTTCATCAATCGGAAAATAATAATATTTTTAAGTTATTTTAAATAAATTAATAAAATATCTGTGGGAACTGCGGGGCCAAGAAAAGTTCGTTCAAGCTCAGGATTACAAAGTTTTAAAACAAAAAAAAAGTTCGTCTTATGAGCAAATTTATCTCTGTGTAATTCAAATTTTAACTTTTACAAAAGATAATTTCGATATTTAGAGCTGATTGTGAGAAAGATTACTTTATTAGTTGCAAAAGAATTCCTGTTATAAATACATCCGTACATTTACTAACGACTTAAAATCACGACTGAATAAAGGACTTACAATTAGACGCCAGGTAAAGAAGGAAGGGATTAGAAAAAGTAGACATTTTTGCGAAAGGAAATGTGGACTTTTACAATGCAATTTTTCATTCTAGAAAGAGCATGCTTTGATGTAGATTTTACCGAGAAGGCTGTTGAAGGGAGTTATTTTTAATTTCTACTGAAAAACAAAATTCGACGTATAGCAGAATCGATCCATTGAGGGATTGACTTAAGTTGTAAAATCAGTTTACCGTACAAACCACTACAATATAGATAATAGAAATGCAGTGCTATAAATCTTGAAAATTTTCGACTACCATAAAATACCCTAATGCTGTAGAAATGCACAAAAAGACCTGTTTCAGTCGAGCGATAAGCAATATTTCCGTCACTAATCAGGTTCTCAATATTTACAGCCTTATAGTAAAAGTCAATCTTTTATCCGTTCGATTTAGCTATACTGTGTGTCCCAGGATGGAGTTTATAAGAGGGAAAAAATCTTTATTTTCAATTTTACAAGAAAAAGTCATTCTTTATAATAAGCTCTACTTGCCGAGAAAATAAAATTACATATCTTCATTAAATTTAGAAAAAACAGGCACTTTTTTATATAAATTAGGTATTTAATAAAAAAACGAGATATCTGTTTTATTCATCGTCATCTTGCATTTAGACGCATTTTCCTTTCTCTTAATAAATTCGCTGTACACAGTCCGAATCGTTTGAGGGGTATTTTGTTCACTTATTGGTGTTTTGTATGCTTTCTTTCGATATTTGTTTATCATGTGGCAAATCATTTGAATAGACTCTTTGTTTTAAGCCACCCTAAAGAAAGAAGTCTAGGAGTGTAATATCAGGTGATTTGGCAGGATAATTTATCGGGCCAAACCTAGTCATCTTTGAGGAAAATGATGTTACCATAACAACTAATAAATCAGCCGTCTTGATTTTTTTGTTAAATACTGCACAGTTACACAAAAATCCCTGTTTTCGATACAAAAGTTTTCATTTTTTCGTAATTTTATAAAATCGAGTAATCGGATTCAAGATTTTTTTTATGGTAATCTCATTTTCTCCACAAGCAGTACTTTTTATAAAGAATGAGTTTTCCATATAAAATCAAAAATAAAGATTTTTTCCTCTTGTCAACTCGGTCCTGGGACACACTGTATATCATATTCTGACGATATCAAAATATGTTGAAAAAAAAGTACCAAAGCACGTCATTAAGTTTAAAAAATTCAGAGGCTTTTAATTGGTCATCTGGTAAAGACACCATAACCCCAATAATATATAATACCTCCGATTTAATAATACCTTCGATAAATTCATTTATCAAAAATATAAGAATTTAAAAATTTCCAATTTTTAAGAAAAATCAAATCAATTTTCACGTAATGTACCATATAATGAACATTATAATAGCTTGAAAAATTCATCTCTATTATGCATGTAAATGCATTATTCTAATGGTCACGAACTTGACCTTTAATGAAATTAAAAAATTAATGAAAAAAAAATCTAAATAATTGTAGAATGTACGAGCATCCGATGCACAAAAATCCACTATTAAATACTGAATACACTAAATATCAGGATAAAATCAGATGCAAAGAGGAATTAGCTGTTGCTAAAAAACAATTATTAGATGCTAAAAGTGTATTACAACTAGATGAATTAAAATGTAGAAAACGTGTATTGAGACGTTTAGGTTATTGTACAAATACCGATGTTATTCAATTAAAAGGTCGTGTAGCTTGTGAATTGAGTAGGTAAGTAGTTCATTAAAGAAAAAAATAAGTATTCATTAATTAACTAATTATGAAATTATATAAATTAGTGCTGACGAATTGTTGATAACCGAAATGATTTTTAATGGAGTATTTGGTAATTTAACATCACCTCAATGTTGTTCGTTATTAAGTTGTTTTGTTTGTGATGAACGAAATAATGAAATGCCAAAATTGTCCGAACAATTATCTGGACCATTACGGCAGATGCAGGTAAGAATTTCTTTGTAAAACAACAAAACTGATAGAAAGTTACCTGACTGCTGCTTTTCTCAAAAACTACCTGTTCCTTTTTTTTTTGTTTGTTCAAAATATCCGTTATTTTATTTATGTTTTTCTTGTTTTGTACAATTGCAATTTAGGATTTAGCACGACGTATTGCTAAAGTTAGTAATGAAGCACGTTTGACCCTTGATGAGGATGCATATTTAGAACGTTTCCGTCCTGATTTAATGGATGTAGTATTCTCATGGTGTAATGGTTCATCGTTTAGTGATTTGTGTAAGATGACTGAAATATTTGAAGGTTCAATTGTACGGACGATGCGTCGTTTAGAAGAATTATTACGGCAAATGGTGCAAGCATCGAAAACTATCGGTAATACGGATTTAGAAGATAAATTCAATACGGCAATTAAATTAATTAAACGCGATATAATTTTCTCATCAAGTTTATATTTATAATATTTTCTTTTTTTTTTATTTGTTATTTGGTTTTCTGAAAATTGGTATACTAGCTTTCACCTAATAACAATAACAACAATGTACAAAGACTCCCTCTACTTTTACAACCCTCTTTAGAATTACCCCTCCACCCTACAAGTTCAAAAGAATACCTGGGTTTTTACCACCCACCTTTTTCACAAATAAATATGTGAAATGTGAAACGTTGAAACCAGTTTGTATTTAAAAATTTTGTTGTGTAGTTAGCTTAGTTTTTAGGTGATTTTTGTAAATAAATTAAGGAAAAATTGTTTCAATACTTTTTGTGAGATTTTTTCGTAATTACTTGTTTTATTTTCAAAACAACATTTTTGAAGAGTAGTACGAAAAATTCCCATGAAAAGTGTTGGAAACACTTATTTTATTTGATTTGTTTTTAATTTTGTTTTTTCCGAATTAAAATAGAATTGGAGCAGATTGTTGAAATTTGTAGAGAGCACGATTCGTAATTTACATGAAATTATTAATTGTAGTACGAATCGTACTCCTCTGTGAATTTTAACATAATTCTATCAATTTTTTATGTTCGGAGGAAAATCATGCATAACCACAACCACGTGGTCAAAATGGCCACTTTACCGTTTCTTTGGTGATCTAGCCGTGTGATAAAATGGAAAATTTCACAAGGCCAGTTCACCAAGTTATGGTTTACTGGCAAATCAACAAATTCTTTTGATTAAAATAAGCCAATAAATATAGTGTTTCATGATCAAGGAACTAATGGTGTGGTGTGTTAATTTTAAAATCATATCACAGCCATTAGTGACTTGATTATGGCGCTAAATATTCTACATTTTGTTGTGGTGATTAAAGGATTTAAATGAGAAATTGCATACTTTTTCCGAGTGTTCGATTAAAGTCACACTATTATTAATTGTGACTAGATCGAACATTCGCTTAAAGTATGGAGATAAACAACAGCCGACGAAGGAGTGTTGGCAGGTTTTTAGTTGTTGGTGTGGCTTTAATGGGAATTTACACCATAAAGCTATGTCAGCAATCAAGAAAATGCCAGCACAACATCAATAAGTACAATTATTATTTAATATAATTTTAATTTTTTTTTTTCAACATTAGCTACAGGTGAAGTACTAATGGGGACTAGTACAATATTTATTGGTATGTTAAATATTTCTTTAAAAATACATGGCGATGTTATGCTTAATAATTCATTAAATAAATACAAATTAAATTAAAACAGACAAATTAATAATACTAACAATAATTGATGGTGTTAAGTAATAACAATTTTAAAAAGTCTATAATTTTTAACAAAATTAAACAACAAAACAGATTAAAAGTGACGGCGTGGTATTAATTCAATAGGCGGTATATGATTGCCACATTTTGGGAAATTTGGTGGTACTGGTGGTAAATCTCTTTGCGTACCCACGTGAACTATTAGATTCATACCGATTACGATATGGAATAAGAAGTGACAGTGGAATAACCAAAATCCTTAAAATTTCAAAATTTTATAAAATTTATATCGTTAAAAATTTCTAATTTACCTGGATTATTTGCTCTAAACCTAAAAATCACATAACCATTATTCGGTACAGCAATTGTATCTTTTGCTGGTGGCAAATTAAATTGTCTATGTAATAATCCACGACGATCTAAATCTAAAGCATGTTTTAAATTGATTTTTTTCACATTTTGATCAGGTGATCGTCCAATACCAACAACATTGAAAGCGTAGCCGTGCAAATGGAATGGATGACTCAAATTTGGTGATTGTACTACAAAATCGATAGTTAATTGAATTAATTTAAAAAAAAATCATGATTAGTGAAACACCTTCATCAACCAGAACGACTTCAACGATAGCATTTAACGGTATATCAACTTGATGTGTACACATACAATTTTGTCCACAATCCGGTGGTCGATTATCACCATTACAAAATTGTTCTGGTGCTATTTCATCTAATTGTGATAATGGTGGTGCTGGTGGGAATCTAAATGAGATCTCATCAATTAAACTAATCACATGATCACCACCAACAGCAGCTATAATTGGAAAATTCAATTATAATTTATTAAATTCAAATTAATTAGAATTATATACCTAAAAATGGATTGTAAGTATTTGGACGGAACAATTGTTCAGGTCGATAGAATAAGAAACGGAATGGTAAGAAGATTTTAACATCAGGTCGTTCTTGTAGGATACCTTCATCGACTTTTCTTGCATTGCGCAATTGACTGACACAGATAGCGTCGCGACGTGGACGATTACAGATTGCATCCAATGGATTTAAGACCTGCATAAGAGAAATTTAAGGAGAGAGAACGGCTTTTTTTCATTCGTTCGTATCAGTGGCGGATCGCAAAGTCGGGTAATGTGGAGGATAATTATAATTTTATACGGTATTAAGCGATAATTCGAAAAATTAGTTCTTTTTGCTATACAGATGAATTGCTATACATTTGGATTAGGCGTGGACTGGGCATAAGAAGGTGTCTTTCTTGGGAGTGTTTTAATATAAAGAGGTAGTGTTGACAAGAACCCGGACCTCTCCGTCTTTACCAGTCCGCTCTTAATTTGTATTAATTTTACTGGACAATACGCTAACTCCACGGGGAGCCGCGATGCCGTCATTAGGGGGCCGCGAAATATTCAATTTTCCAATTCTTGAAATTTGGCGCTTTTAATAAAGGAAAGTTTTTCAATTTTTCAAGAAAGTCAAAAATTTAGAAAAAAAATCTGATGCATTTGAGGGCACCGCGGAAAAAATCTGATTATTTAGGGAGCCGCAAACCGGAAAAGATTGGGAACCTCTGAGCTAACTGTTACAATTATATCCGAACTTTCTCATCATTTTTCTTCAAATCTTTCTCCGAAAAATATGAATTTAATTTAACTGATTTGTAGGAAAAGCAGAAAATTTCGTACTATTTTGTAGAAGGAACTAATTTATCTATATTCAATTTTTCTCAAATGAAATTGATTCTTAATTTTGCTACATGAGATACTCATTAACACGTTGACTACCAAGTACGAGAGTATTCGACTGACTGAATAATCTCGTAATTGATTTCTAATATCAAACACAATAAAGGTGGATGGAAAACTGTTTCAACCTCTTAGTTAATATTGTGGTTTTCTTTTAGCGCCGGTGGCCGGTACTCGACTTGGCTATAGCGCCGTGGGAGTTACCAATGACCGACGACATAATAGGAATTGTATAAAAGAAAGTTCGTCCGGTGCTACAGAAAAACCACGAAAAATGCGCTAGGCAGTTAACGTGTTAAAGTCAGCCTGTGACCGGCTTGACTGTCTTTGATAAGACAAATTTTTCTTGACATCTTGAGGAAAATCTTTTGCTATTTTAATCGATTACAATAGTAATGTATAAATAATTGGGAAAATTATAGAATCCATGTTCATTTTTCTGATTGAAAAAAAATCAGAATACTCACGATATGCTGAAACTTTATATTCGAACTATGTTTATTAGGAACCTCATCCAGTAATATAAAGTGAAAAAAGGATGCCGTCTGTAGTAGATTCAAGGACCAAAGGTTTACTAGTTTTGACAGCCTTCTCGTTAAACAAAGTATAATAGGAAAGATAACATGTAACAAAGAAATCGCCAGAAATATCACTAGATTCAAGCGTACCAACCGAAATCTAGTAACCTTTTGAATATACTATACTATTTTGATTGCAATCGATTATAATATTGTATTCGCTGTTAAAGCATATTTTCGGTTGATAGTAGGGTTGTATTTGGGAACTTTAGGGACATCGTATAAAGAACAAAAAAATGAATAAATTTAACTTATTACAACTAATATGACCAAAATATGTTTAACAGTATGTATACCTTACCATTATCGCCGCCACCGAATTGCTTTGCAATACTAGCTACCCCAGGTAGCTAGTAAAAGTGGGGGTGACAACGACGTTAACATACTTTTATGTACTGTACAATATTTTAGTCATATATGGTCAAATTAGATATAGTAAGTTATATTTATTAATTTTTTTGTTCTTTATACGATGCCCTCCAAGATCCCAAATACAACCAATGCCCTAATCTACATTTGCCAATCTACCACTGATCCTTATACCTACCTAAATTCTTCGTGTGCATTTCATATATTTACAGGTTTTTTTTTTAACATTATAAATTGACGAAACATAGAAAAAGCTCATCTATATACAGCTAAGCAATTTATTATTATTTTATTTTAACTAATTCCATTTTATTTGCATAATTTTTAATAATAATAATATTACATACATACATTTTTACAAAAATAATTTCATAATTTTTTCATAGTAGGTATGTAGTTATTAAAGACTGTTATCGACTAGTTACAATCTTAAATAACTAAAATTACGATTTAAATAAACAAATAATCAAAAATTTAAAACAATAAATGTGATATGGAAAAAAAGGATAGAAAAGAATCCTTCAATTAGTTAATCGATGACTGTTTAAATCGTAATTTGGTAACTTTGATGATGGTTATTTACAAGAAATATTTACGTATCTTTTTTTTTACTTTTGGGAAAATACTGATAATTTATATATAATAAAATAGGACTGCTACTAATTACTACAGCCTTTAGGAATACAATGGGCTATTATTTACAGCACCTATTAATTTTCATCAAAAACAAGAAAAACATAATAAAAGGTAAATCAGCAAACAATTGTACTTACCTAATATATTATATGGCGATTCAAGATACAATAATAAACAATGGTATATATAAAGAGATAAATAATATAAATTATAACGAATGATCCAAATTATTCAAAATGATTTCTCATCGAAAATAAATTGAGTCACTTGTTAATCATAATCGAAAAATAATAAACAAAAATGGCAAGAATTTTTGGAATTTTCTATCAATTTTCAAAAAAAAAGAAAAGATTAAAAACAATAAAAAAAGGTAACTATTGGAAGACTAGTGGATTAAATTAAACAGGAATTGGTGCAATTGGTGTTTGATTAATAATAAAAGAGGCAGTATTTCAAAAGAATCAATCAAAAGTAATTGGTGGTAGATGATCACCACAACGTGGGAAATTTGGTGGTACCGGTGGTAAATCAGCTTGTGTACCAACATGTAAAACAACATTCATACCAATAACAATATGGAATAAGAAATGACAATGGAATAACCAGAAACCAGGATTGCGGGCACGCATACGCAATACAACATAACCGTTATTCGGTACGGCAATTGTATCTTTTCCTGGTGGTAAATTAAATCGTCTATGTAATAATCCACGACGATCTAAATCTAAGGCATGTTTCAGATTGATTTTCTGTACACTACGATCTGGTGAACGTCCAATGCCCATAACATGGAAGGCATAACCGTGCAAATGGAATGGATGACTCAAATTTGGTTGTTGTACTGTGGAATTGTTAAAAAAATAACGGTTAATCGAATAGATCGTGGTGGTTTACTTGAAAAACAAAAACATACCTTCATCGACCAAGACAATTTCAACAACAGCATTCAATGGTATATCGATTTTATGGGTGCACATACAATTTTGTCCACAATCTGCTGGACGATTATCACCATTACAAAACTGTTCAGGATCGATTTCGTCGTATTGACTTAATAAAGGTGCCGGTGCTGACATGTATGAGATCTCGTCAATTAAACTGATAACATGATCACCATTTGGTGCAACTGTAATAATGTTCATCAGTTATCAGAGTAAAGATATATTTTTTTTGTAATTATACCTAGAAAACGGTTATATGTGTGTGGCTGGAAGAGATCTTCTGGTGTATATAAATGGAATCTAAATGGTAAGAAGACTTTGAGATCTGGTTTTTCTTGTAGTAAACCTTTGTCTTCGATTTCATTTCCATGACTTAATTGATTCACACAGATAGCATCAGTACGTGGTGTATTACAGATAGCATCAAGTGGGTTCAACACCTATTTTATGATTTTAAAATCTATTTACACTGTACAATTATTTTGTTTTTAGGAAATAAAGGAAATAATAGCACAGGAAAAACTGTACATTTGTTGATATGCAATTTTTGTACATAAAAAGAAGCCCCATTTCCTTTTTCCTATTTTTTTTACAATAAATGAAAAATAAAACTATTTACAAAATTTCCCAATTTGTTTTTCAGTGTTACAAAAAAAAAAGAAAAATTACTTACTACTCCTTGTGGTAATCCAAAATCGTAAGTTGGTGGTTGTGATGATGGTTGATATGAGGTGCGTGCATAACGCAAAACAGCCAGTTGTTGGACACGACGTATACCGCATTCACCTAAAGCTCTCACTTGAATCCAATAAGCGTCCGGTTGTTGATCGGCGTTTATAACGAAATCATATCGTTCACCTGTATTGAGCAAAAGCGGACTTATCTGTATGGGTGTCTTTCTATTGCATACATATAAACTAGGATAAAATTGTAGGAAGACCAAAGCCGGTTGCAGACAAGCGTATTTTCAGCGCTCCCTCCGGCAAACAAAAAGAAGTTAATTATTATCCATCAAAGTTAAGACTGTTCTAGTGTTTTTGAAGTGAAACTTCTTTAGGCGTGCATGGGTAGTAAATTTTTTTCAATGCGGGATGCTGTCAGGGGAAACACTTCCCCTCTAACAGACGTCTGAGAGGGAGGAGTGGGAGTGTTGCCATAGCGTCGCTTATCGTGGCGGGAGTAATACTCTGTCACTTCTGCCAACTGTGCAAAACAGGCATGTGCAACGTACGGCCCGCGGGCCGTATCCGGCCCTCGATGTGACTTTTTCCGGCCCTTGTAATTTTTTTCAAATCTTATTAAACACGGCCCTCAGACGCTTAAAGATATTTTAATTTGCTAATTATTACGTTAACCGTTTGACAGCTAAGGAACGCTATCGCGCTCTTGTTATGTTACTCCAAAAATTCGAAGAGCGCGATAGTGCTCCTGTTTTTTTTTTACGCCAAGACTGCGGAGAACGTAATAATGTTGCTCCAAAACACTAATAAACAATTGGTATTTTTTAAATTCCCAGGAAAAAAAAGATCAGATCTGGCCAATTTTTTAGCTCTGATCATATATAGTTATACATAATCTTTTTCGTCGGCTATGGAAAAAAAAGGTCAGACCTGGCCAAATTTTAGCTCTGATCATTTGTAGTTGTATGTAATTAGATAAAATCTTTTTTCATCGGGTCTAACCTTTTTTTTCATCGCCGATGAAAAACGATTATGTATAACTATACATACATGTATATGATCAGAGCTAAAAAATTGGCCAGATCTGATCTTTTTTTTCCTGGGTGTTGTTGTTGCAAAGCAATACAAGTTTATTGTATTAAAAGTGTTTTGCGCTTTTTCCCATACACGCGCAATTAATGCCGCAGTTTTGGGATATGTCCCATATATAGTGGGTGTTTTTTCTAAGTATGGACGGCTGCGAGATCTCCCTTTAGCCGTTAAGCAAGAGGAATGAAAGTTCCAAGAACATGTACAGCTGCGCATATAAGGATGATCCAGGATCCCAAAAAGTTTCTTACTTAACGCTAATGGGAGATCTGGCAGTCCTCAACAGATAGAAAACACCCGGTATTATATAAATTACGGCCTGCGATATGGTGTGATATTTGCTTCTTGGCCCGAGGTCTTGTTCAAGTTGCACATGCCTGGTGTAAAAAAAAACACTAGAGTCTAAAGTTAGTGTTATTGATCGATTTACAGCGCCCTCTGGAACGAAACTAAAATTTCCAGGCCTACCGCGATTTATGATTTTTGTATTTATAAATTAATTAATGGCGTTAAATTATACATTTGCTATAAAAAAAATTCGGACATCAAGGACATTTAATTGTCAGTTGGTGTAGGACAGCCTTTAATATTTTATTTTCAAAAAGTCAGATTAAGCATTTTTCGAGCTTTCAGGCAACGACAAAGAAAATAAGTCAAGAGAAAAGTGAACCTCATCTCTAACCTAAGAAGTTTCACTTCAAACGCGTGGTGTTCCACGCACTTTCATTTTAATTTTTTTTTTCAAATAATAGCAGAAGAGGACTAACAGTTGGAGAGAAGCTCGGACTCTAGATAAAAATTATCTATATTAAAAAAATCAAGAAAGAAAACTTATACAAAAAGAGCAGTGGCCCACCGGACAATTGCCGGACCATTCTTATGAGCAGTCCGCCCTTGAATAATAGTCAAAATACTATCAATAAGTGCTATACGTAAAGTCAACTCAAATACTGTCGCTGAGGAATAATACTAGCTTAAGAGCAGGACCGGAGCAGAGGCTAATGAGGCTGAAGTTTAAAATGAAACCATGTATTTAAGTAATCTTCAGTCATTCCATTAACGTCTCTTCAATTGTTCCTACGTGGAAAAAATGGTCTTAAAATAATTAGCCCCGTAAGTCCAGATCTGCCAGTGAGAGAATTTCTTTCGGAATAAAACGTTTGTGCAATCGGTCATCGAAATTTGAAAACGAAATTCATTTTTAAATTGTTGAATATTCATGTAAACGTCAGTGCCGGTCCGAAAGGGGGGCCAAGGGGGCGTCTGCCCCGGACGACGTTTCCAGTGGGGCGCAGAACCCTTTAAATGCAAAGAATATCATTGAATAGATAGAAGAAAGGGTGCAAGGAACCGCGAAACTAGAAGATATTCTATAAAGTCGAAGTCTTCAAATAAGTAACATTTCAAAGGACATAAAACACGAAAGACGATCCAGTTGGAAACTTTTCTGGATAAAGCCGAGGTCTTCAATTAATTGAGAATGCGGAAAGATTGTCGAAAAAGGACTGTCTATGTAGATTTAAACTTTGTTGTTATTAAAAGGTAAGTCGACGATTGTCTGGCCTCATTCTATTCGGAACCGAAGACAGTTACTATGCTTTTTAATATTGACTTTTTATGCATCTTGGCTGACTCTCAAATGTCAATCGAGACACTACAGTCTGCTACAGTCCCACTCGGTCATCCATAATTAAATGTGCATATTTTATTTATTATATTTTATATTCTAAAATGAGTCGGCTTTTTTTATTAGAGTAGACGGTAGGTAATATTTAAAAATTCTGCAATAAATGTGGATTTTATGTTAAATGGTAATTAATATCCTGTTTACGCATAGAGAAAAATAAATATGCATATTAATAACAGGTATATAATTTGTGCATAAATTTAAGTTGATAACCCAATTGATTATGTAGCTATATAATAATTTATATATCCATAAAAAATATTGATATATGAGGAAACTTACCTGAGAAGGATATGATAGTATTTACAGTAACAGGCCTAACAGGCTCTCCATCTGTTGCAATAATAACCAAATCATGTCCCTGTATTGTCAGTTGTGCTGGACATACGGATGCAAATGAGTTGATTATACGGAATCGGTAACGTCTGCCAGGTGTTATCGTGAATACCTCCAACGGTGTGTTTGTCATAAAACCAGTATTCGGATCTCTGAATTGTCCTTTACCATTAATTAAAACATTTTCAGGATCTTGACCGGTATTGACGGCTAAACGTCCTGGAAAACGTTCGGCGGCATCTTCATGCATCCAATCACTCAATAGTACAACATGTGTTGTTAAATCGAAATCGTATAAAGCACTGTTTGGATCACGATTTGGCGGTTGACGTACCACAATACTACCATATAAACCGTCCATCTTTTGTAGCCCGGTATGAGCGTGCCAGAAATGGGTACCAGCATTACCAGCCAACCATTGGTACCTGTATTAAACACAATGTACAATTGAAAAGAACGCTGTGTGTGTGTGTGTGTGTGTGACGGAAACGGAAATCATTTAATATTCGCGAATGAAAATCTTGCAGATATCTCATAAAATAAAAATTAATAGAGTAGAAAACGATATTTCCTGACTACTAAATCAAATGAGAAAAATCTCACTTTATTTTCTGCATAATGTGAATCTTTGGCATTTTATCAATTTCCTGTATTTCACGTAATCATCACTCAATTATTTTTTAATGATGAGACGCATCCTCTTTTGAAAAATTTTGCAATCGACGGATATTCCTTGACATATGTTGCATGCGTTTCAAATCTTTCTCTTAATTTTTCTACATTCTCTCGAAACACCAAACTCACCTGAAAGTGTTGCCTTGTTGTATTGGACATTGTGTCACAAATGGTACACCATCATAATATTGGGTGCCGCGTTGCCATAAACCATGCCAATGTAATGTCACTTCCATGCCTTCCATATGATTCTCAACATCAACAACAACCTTATCATTTTCACATACTTGAATACTTGGACCTGGTATCATACGATTCGCTGTTAATATACCACGTTCAACACCATCAGCTAATACACATTGGCAATGTGACGAAATTGTATTTGTAGCATTCGGTGTGCACACCTGACAAGCTCTAGAATT
Organism: Epicauta chinensis; assembly: GCA_021725515.1. NCBI lineage: Eukaryota > Metazoa > Arthropoda > Insecta > Coleoptera > Meloidae > Epicauta > Epicauta chinensis. The sequence continues at coordinate 29,926 of JAEDXX010000193.1, read as the reverse complement.
ACACCCAAAGAAAATTTGCCATTTTAAAACCTACACGATCTTGTCAATTATTTGAAAACTTACGCCCCCAATACGGTGTAATATTCTAATGTGAAATGATAATAACAAATCCTTGGTGGTTCGCCTTCTTTACAGGCTCGAGCACATTGTTCCGGCGTTGAGAGTGATGGATTCTTGCGTAATTCAGCTGTTGCTGATTGACGGTAATCTAAATGTTTCTGATATACCTGTTGACCGGCATTCCGAGTTCTGCCATTGAAATTTTTAGTTCTTGTTAATGGATGAGTTTGTATCAGTTCTTGGTCGACCTCAAATGATGATGGAAAATCTGTCCAATGAGAGGCGGCAGTATCTTGATCGGTTGCTGGAAATTAAACAAAAAAAAAAACAATTCCAATGAGATTAACTGAAAACGAGTAAACGAGACAAGTGGCCGTAATGAAATATGACAAAAATGAGGCGCATACGAAATATTAGAAGAAAGTTGTAGTGGCGAAGTAGACAGAAGACAGACAAACTGAAGAAAATACGTGACGAATATGTGATCATTGAGGATATCTAATCAGAAAATAATTTGCTCTGGGCATAATTTCTTTCGTGCCGCTTATCAATTTATCGAAGAAGCCAATAGAAAATTCCACTCCAGGCAAGTGCCTGTTAGAGTGAGAGAGCAATGTTAAATTTCATTGTCAGAGGAAGAATCGTGAAATTTCATTATAAACAAGAAGTGCTGTCAGAGCGAGAAACAGATTAAATCTCATTGTCAGAGGAAGAATGGTGAAATTTCGTTGTAAACGGATTTTTTTGGATACCCGCATTATGGATTACTCTTGTTTTGAATAACGTCTCTAACGATTTTTGATAAAAATGCCTAGTTATTTTATAGTAATTAATGTTTCGAGGGCGTTATGCACATAACGCCCGTGGTGCATTCATGAGTTTATGCCATAAGTGAAAGAAGCAATTTAACTTTATTTTGTTTGCTTTTTAATTGTTTCTTTGACATCTGAAAATTTGAGGTTATGATCACATTTTTAATGACAGCAAAACCGTTGTTTATCACAGCAACACGCCTTAACAGCGGGCTGTTATTTCCCATAACGCCATCGCAACGCCACAATTACCCGTTGTCAAGTAAACAATTATTATCTGCTTATTAATGCGATTGTTTCGATATCTATCAATGGTTCAATAATATATACGAATGACATAAAGCAATTTATGAACTCAAATAATGGTCAATGCATACTAAAATATGAAAATGTTAGGGATGTAAGTCTAGAAATGTGGAACGGCAAAATTGAAAAGTAACAAAAAATTGTGTTGAAAAAAAACTTGAATCAGAAAGCAGAAGTATGGGGGCGTTGATGAAATTTTCTCCATGCCCGCAGCTAGTAGACGCAGATGACGGTGATTAACAACAGATAGAAATAAAAATCGTCATATCTAGTCGTTTATAAACATTAGATACATTTGAAAAAAAAAAACGTTTAGAAATTATTGTAGATTTATTGCTAATTTATTAAATGCATTTTTAAACGGAAATAATAAATCCTGCAATTTCGATTTTCTGCAGCTTTCTTGAAGTGCAAAAAGACCATGTGCATAGCGATAGAAATTAAAAATATTTACAGTTGATTTCATCGTAAAAACAACAATGTTTGCTGTTATTATTAACTGATATATATTTTAAAATACTTCCACTTTCACGTACAATACAGTAATGTAACGTTTTTTTTTGTTTGTATTGTTCTAATGTGAAAATTTCCTGTCGTTTACAGTAAATATTTAACAATAGAAAAAAATTGACTAATCAAAACAATTTGATAACAAATCATGAACATGTCTTTTTTTATATAAAAGCACGAAACTGTAATATTATTACATGATATTTCATTATAACACCGTGAAGGCGTCAATTGCTCTAAAATCACGAAAAAAATGAACGTAAAAGTAGCTAAATAAATAAGTAAACACAATGATTACTCAATAGAAATACCTATATGTATTACTTAATTAATTATAACTATAGACATTGTGATATGCTACATGGTGTATGAAATTGTGACACATTTTTTGAACGGAGAAAAAATAATCTCAATTTAGCAGAGTAATCGTGGAACTGATTTAAAACAAGAATCGTTACATAATCGACTTTTATTTTTGCTGTGTTAGAGAAAAACCGAATTTACGAAATATCAATAAATTTAAATAAATTATTCACTGTTAACAAACAAGAATTCGAATCAATTAAATTGGGAATTAGAGGAAAACTAATACGAGGCTTTCCACTTTCCATAAAATTTTTGAATTATTTATTTCAAATGTGATTTTGTTATATTACTTTATATGAAATTACGTAAATTAAATTAGCACGTACGGAATCATTAAATGAATTAAATCGCAACAATTTTCATTAATTGTTCCAATCTTCATAATAACCGCCTTTACAGGTCGCTCTTCTATTACACAACATATTTCGATTATAATAATTGTGTTATAGAAAGATCACGAATTCTTCATCATAATCGTGACCAATTTTTATGACAATAGAAATGATAATTTCCAAAAATTTCTTTTGCGAAATGATTTCTTAAAATTGTAAAATGCCTATTATTTGTATAATTAATTATTAATAATTTTATTAATGTTTAATTTAGAAAGTTTAACAGAAGCAAGGGCGTAGCCTAGAGAGATAATCATTGTGTAAAACTATAACAACACAATAATAATCAGCAAGAGAGGCAAAAAAAAACTATAATTAGCTCATGAAAATTTTTATAATTTTTCCTTCTTCCACAATTCTATAGTTGGGAAATAATTATCAATTATTGACTTTCTTTACTTAAAAAATAATAAAATATTATTATTACAATTTAAACTATAATATGTCCGTATTTTTATATGAAAAACTGGTTTTAAGTGAAAGGAGAAATTGATCTTTGATAGAAAAAAAATATAACAGGCCCTTTGTCATTGGTATATAGCTTTTTTTTTCTATTACAATTTCTAGTGTCGTTAATTGGTCAATTGAATGTAAATGTAATTGAAAGCGTGAAAGGGTGACAATATTAAAAAGTGAAAACAACAAGAAACCGAATCACCCTGAAAATTCAACATTAAATTACAGGAAGGTTATTAGTCTTACGCACCGTTGAAGTCTCCGAACATTCACCTATTTCAACTTTGATCTAATAACATAATCTTATTTATCTCCCAATCATTTGCCATTATTATTATTATTATTATTGTTGTTGTTTTGAAAACAACTTGTATTACTCACCTATTATAGGGCTATCTGTGCAAAAAAACAAATAATGAAAGTTTCACATTATTTTGTTATTGCAAAATTGAGATGGTGACCTTGCTTTCCAAGCATGGAAACAATCCACGATCTATTCTGAGACACATATCTAGTTCTATTTTTATCACTAGCTTGACCATTATTGTAATTATTACTATTTTCAGTAGATTTCAGCCGATTTAAGGGTCCACTTACAATTTAGAGGCTAATATATTTCAAAAGGCTCAATATCCGAATATCAAGCAGAGTTCATTTACCTGCATTTTGTAAAAGCCAAACACAATCGTTCAATACAGTATCCTAGGAGTTAGCGTAAAGCAGATGTGAAATAGAAGAAAAGATATATTTAAAAAAGTACAAAAATTATGATCGAACGAAGGAAAAGAACGTTTTCTTCTTCAGTTCCCATATATATACGGAGTGTTTCAGCACAAGCGCCCACCTTGTTCAGTTTATTCATTTATTAAACTAGTCATATACAACCTTGAAGAACTTAAACTAAGCCATCAAAGGTCCTTAGGTCCTTAGGTGATCTTAGATTGCATACGAATATTTTAATAATTTAAGTTGTGAAAGGTGGGCGCTTGTGTTGAACGAGTCTGTATATTATGCATATATGTGTCTTCGGCGGATTATAAAATCCGTCACTTAGAAAACTGCATAAGTCTTGTTTTAACAGGGGCTGTTTTTGTAGCTCCTGACTTTTTTCGCCTTCCTCGGTTGTCATACTGTTTAGTTCAGGTTAGGTATTTGTAAGGTCAGGCCCTTGATTGTAAAATATCTGAACATTTCAGGCAATAAAAACCTTCAAAAGATTCACAGTTTTACGATCTGCCTAGTCATTTTTTAGATGACGGGTTTTACGATACGCCGACGACATATGTATTATATGTTTTATATATTTTGATCTGTTGTTACATGTCATTCTTCTCAGTGTAGCGGCTGTATAGCAAATACAAACAGGTTAAATAAACGAAGGGCTCTTATGTTGCATTTTAAATTTCACAGCTATCCACTTGAGTTGATAAATTCAATTTTAAATCATAAAAGTAGAGAACATTTTTGACCAGTGCCCCATGGTCCTGATCCACCACGGAACACTGCAGTTATTACTGCACGAGAGAGTAGTGAAATAGATTTGTTTACGAAAGAGTCTTATGATTAGTTTTGCAACTATTTCCTATAAGAATTGCAAGTTGAACAGTGCGTGTTTGTCGTAAACACGCCACAGAGAAATCTGCCCAGTGCAATTCAGTAGAAACCATTGAACAACGAAAAGTTCTGCATATGGATCTTTATGTTTTACATGTAAAATCGCCTTGTACAGGGTATCTCGACAAAGATAGAGGCAGTTAAAAAATGCCATATTATCTATTGTGTACACGAAGAGACAAGTCGATGAGCATGTTGAACATGTCGAACAAATAGTAAAAAATATTCTTTTATATAAAATTTTATTTTCGTTTTTATTGAGACAAATTTATATATTATATAATCAATAATATTAAATAATCTGATATGAAATTTAGTAATAAATACATGCGCAAATTCGAAAATGAACCTATTTCATTGGCCGCTACTCTATATAATTGGTTCAATAGAAATACTAAATAAATTGTTAATAATAACATTCCAACGCTTCAATTTACAAATAGTTCAGTGTTTTTTTTGTTATTGCTGTTATTAAGATGAGAAAAATCAAATTCCATGCTTGAATACGAACTAATCGATCATTAGAGAAAGTAGTTTAAATAATTTCACAATAAACGTATTCATGCATTACGGCAATAATAATAATAATAAAAACACATAAAAAAAACAAAAATAAAACAATAAACAATTGAAGAGAAATTTTTTAAAATCTCAAACAAGATTCACCTGGTTATTATTGAAAATAACCTTGACTTTGATTTGGCTTGTGCAAATCGGTATATAAATAAATAAATATATCGGTAAAGTCAACAAGCAGGCTATTGAACTTTTGCGAAAAAATCGAGTTATTCAGGTGATCGATGAAGATTTCAACTAATAGTAGTTGAATGCTCGAATAGTAGAAGATGAAGGTGAACTAGATTCGTTCTTTTTTTTTGTTTCAAAATTTCTCAACATATGTTCGGAATCATTAAGAAACAGATTATTGTTGTCACAATGGAACATTGATTGATTTCAGAAATTTCTTGGAAGTAACACTGTAATAATTATATTTTATTTAGATGGATAGATATCGACCTGAAAAGTCATATATTTAGTTCCGTTCTATTTGCTTTACTTTCTTTTTCGTCTAGTTAATATGAATTTTTCAATTTTAAGCAAGCATAATTAAAAAAAGAATCGTAATAACAATCATAAATACAAGCGAAAACCAATGGTGATATGAGTGCGAGATTAAGCAAGAAACCTGCATGAAATTTCGTTCAATAACAGCAATTAATACATGTAATAATGATAATTAATTGAAAACTGTCACAAGTTTAATATATTTCTTTTTAATAAGTTGTTTGTTTTAATAACAAACAACTCAAGGATTATGAAGGCCGCTATGTAAATTCATTTAATAATATTAGTTGTGCTTGACTGAAATTTACATCATTTAATGATGCAATTTTCAGTATTTTCCAAAAAGCGATCGCTTTAATTAACAAACAACAAACTAGCATTGCTATTGTTGTATAACAAATAATTATAATATTTACAACAATTCCGCATACGCCTTTTCTTCCATTGATTCATTCATTCACAGAAAGGACAATATTCTTTATATTGTGGCAATTGTATTGTTGTGGGCCAACTTTTAGTTGCATAACAATATTTAGGAAAATTAAACAACTGATTTAAATTTAGTAACAAAATTTGTCAATTATTCAATTTGCATTCGGTTACAGCAACAATAGGTAAAATCGTGATATTGCCATAGGCGATTATCGAAATGATTTGATTAAGATGATAAACGAAATATTTAAAGCAAAAAAAAAGCGATACGGATTTCGAAGCCTTCACGCTTGAATTTCAGGCGAATTTCCAAACAGGAGATTGAATAAATTCCAATTTGTTGCACGTTTATAAAAAGCTTAAATCAATAAACAAACAATTATTAGATTTGTATGAATTAAAGTGTAGAACCGTCACAGTTGTGTTTCTTTATTTTCAGGAAAATCTAGTTGAAAGTCTCCGATTCGTTCAAGGCAAGTTCGCCTTTTATCACTCATTGGTTTTTCTTGTTCATTTCCATAGATAAGTCAAAGTTCAAATACATTCGACCACACCTTCCAACAAATTGCCATTTAATTTCTGAATTGTTTGTAGAAAAGTGTCGGCGTTGTGTGTGTGTGTGTGTGTGTGTTGTTAGCAGACTGGAAACTTTTATTTATGAAAGTTCCGGTGACTCATCATCATCATCATCATATCTCGAATTTCCTTAAATTCGCTGGAATTCACTCTCAACAAGTGGAAAATTAGAATAAATTCGAATATCTATTAGACTAGAACGTCTGTTTGGTTTTTGTTGATTTGTCCAAAAAATTTTGGCCTCTTTTTAACAATATGAAAGTAGAGCATTTGTTACCGTTAGAATTTTTTCTAAAATTTCAGCAATATAAATCTTCTCAACACCGGTCAGACAGAGGCAAATTAGAATGGCCCATTTATGGTTTTCAGTGTTGATTGAGATGTTTCGAGAGACGTGTGCATCATCATCATCATCTGAATGTCAGAGAAAGTTGTATCTTGTAGACGACATATGTGTTGACTTTTTATTGGTTTTTAATGTCGTCAATGGTGAAGATGATGATGGTGCATGGATTGCAGCCGTTGAAAATTTAAGAAAGTTTTAATTTGAACGAAATTTACAAATCAAAATTAGATAATAATTTGGGAAAGTGTAACATTGAATCAATTAATTAACACCAGAATTATATTAATCGTTAATATTGCACACGTTATAAGAAATTAACGAAGCAACTGAGACTCCCAGACTGTTATAATTAATCTGATTAATTTCTTGGTTGCTTCTTCAGCTATCTAGGTGAAAACAGTAAAACCGTTAGGATTTTGTTGTATAACTACTAACCTCGTTTAAATTTGTTTTCCACCAAATTGAATAAAAATATGAAGAATTTGTACAATCAGTTTTGTGTTGTGGCTATTATTACGGAAACACGATTGAAAGTGAATCTTTAGAGAGTGATCTACCTTTTAATTTATGCTAAATTCTATAGGAATTATGGAGACTTCAATGATCGATTACACAACAAACTTGCCTGAAACGCTTGGATTTTTCGATAATTACAACAAATTCTCGTATATTATAGCCTTGTTAAGTTTGTTTAGAAAAAATATATAGAAAAAAGCAAACTAGATGCGCTTTTTTGCACCGTCATACTCTAAATCATTTTTGCTAACTATTACACTATTTCAAGTTGACAATAATGTAACAAGTATGTGTGTAATAGAAAGTTTAGTACACATCTATACATGCGATAATATCAAAAAGGAAAAGAACCGCCAATCGATTACGTAATGTTGATCAACATCCACTTTATTTATAACAAGAATGATAAATCGGTTTTTACAGTTACAATCTCTAATAGCCGATAATGTCAATTGTTTAAATGATTAGGATGGGAGATGAAATCATGCCGTTATTTCCTTCCAAAAAAAAAACCAAATGAATAATAATAATAACGGTAAGGATTACGTTATTTTCGAAAAATCCACTAACCTTTCTTCCTATGTATACTACTATTCCCAACACGAATCGTATAAATTCCATCGATCATTACAATCAAACAAATCAATAATGTTCTTGTTGTTGATAGATGCCATAGTGTTCCAGTCATGTTACTTATCTTGCTTGGCAAAAATCTTTTGGCACTAATCAGATATGTAACAGTTGTACTCTTCTTAACACTATCAACTTGATTATTCTACAACAACGTTCACACAATCACTAACTAGTCTTTTGCACGCTGTTGCCCTATATTTTTACCGTACCGCACGCTTACAAGCTAAACATAGCAGCATTCACCGGACTTTATAAAACCTTGTATACCACCACTATTTCACGAAATATCAGTCAAATTAGAGTGGTGGCGGTGGTGATGGTTGATATGGTTGTTTGTCTTTCTATTTTTTTAATTTATTTTTTTTTATCTAACAAGTATATATTTCTAATAAATACTCTTATCTGCCCGTTCAAATAAATGAGCAAACAATTAGACGATTAAAATCTTAGACGTACCAATAGACTCCGGTTTTGTCATGTAAATCCTATTTAGAAATTTGTAATTTCGATATAAACTAGCAATCAATTCTAATCAGTGTAATTTTCATATAAAATCGAGTTTAATTTGTCGCTTTTAGCTATTCAACAACACAATTACAGTTGTAAAACAATTTGAAGAGATCTAATTTTAATCGAATTATAATCATGATCATGCCTTCGTCTTCTTTTTGTTGTTGTTGCTGGAATTACAAAGGTATTCGACATGGGAAAATTCTTGGAGGGAAAAATTCTCCATTTAAAATGCTTCGTGTATCTTAATAGTGAGACATTTACTGCATACTAAAACAATGTAAAAAAAAATTAATAGAATGCTTAACAATTCAAAAATAAATAAAACGAAAAAAATCCAACAATTTCACCAATAATCGTGCATGAATTCTTCCAATTTCTCTACAGAATTAGAATACGATTATGCTATTAAAACTGTCTACAGGAAATTTAATTGTCTCACATACGAGCCGTTTGGTTTTCACTAAAATTCCACATTATTTGAAGAATTTTAAATGAATTCTCCCAAAAAAAATCATGGAATTTTATTTTAAAATATACTAATTTAATTACTAGTTATTACAACCTTGTTGTGTATTGATTTTTAATCAATCGGTACCGTGCTTATTTCGATTAGAGAGGTGTGTGCTAGAGGCGAAAATTTGTCGTTTATCAATAATTGAATAATTCTAAAACAGATATTTGCAATCATTTTCTAGGACGAATTATTATTACCAGTTCTATTTAATTAATAACTAATTGCTTCAAGTGTGTTTTTGCCAAAACTCAATTGGAGCAGATTTCTTCGTAATTTTCCTTCAAGCAATTTGACTAAATAATTTTTTTTTTCTTCGATGACCATTATATTATCATTTTCTAATTTTCCTTTCTATCGTATTCAGATTTTGTGTATGTGGTCGTGATACTTTCAGTTATAATTAGAATTTCAGTTCCGTCATGTTTTTGTTCAGCATTTTCTTCAACATAGACTTTTACATATCTTGTATAACCTTCAGCGATACAATTCGGTTTGTTTCTAGTAATTACCAGCTATATCAGTTGGTCCTTCCGTCTTCTTGAGGCACTTGTTGAACATGTGGCAACAAAATTTTTGTTTCCTTGAACGACAAATAAATCTACTACGTAGGGTATCAAGTCATACTTAATTTGACTATTCAAAAATTACAAGTGTCTGAAAAATACTTAGTGATCATTCAAGAATTACGTAAACATGTCTGAGAGTCGGAGATGTTCAATTTTTTCTTGACATTGAGGGGGGTGGGGGTTAGAGAAGAACTTCTAGTTATATATAAATTTCTTGTCTTATCATTTCGAGGGGGGAATACTTGAACAACCCCTTATTAGAACACACCCATACAGGAAAGTACCACGGGCCCAAACTTGACCCAATTTTGTGGAATTCTGGGCCAAGCTTGTAAGCCAGTCTTGGGCCAGCCTTGGTGGAAGTCTGGAATGATAATCTCGGGCCAAGCTTGGTTACCAAGACTGGTCCACACTTCATTGTCAAGGTAGGGCCATACATGAATACTGGGACTGGGCCAGGCTTGGACCACTTTTAGTTGCCAGAATTAAGCCATTAATTAAATAAAATAAATAATTTCATCCATATATTTGATTTAAATTAATGTTTTTATTATTCTTGTAATTGTGTAATATTTATATTGTTTCATAGTTAATATTGAACTGAAGAAAGATAAACAATATTTTAAATGATAATAATATTATCAAATAATATAATAACATTATAATATTAATTATAATAACTTATAATAATATTTTTAAGGATATTTTATAATTAATCCATCTTGAAATTATGTTTCCTTATTTCGCTGAGCTCTATCTTTTGCTCCCGTATTACTTTTATGGAATTTGCACTTCTTTATAGCTACAATTTGTGATAATTATCAATAATCGAATAGTTATCGCAAAACAACTTGAACAAACCAACGAAACTATCGGACACATCGATGTTTTGGTAGGTCGGGGTCTATATGCTTAATCTGTTTATCTACTGACCGTGAACTGTAACCGATACAGCCAGCTAGCGGATATTTGTAGTATTGAGTAGCCATCGAATGACCGAACTTAGGCTCGCCAGTCTTGGGCCAAGGTTGGGAAACCACAGGCATGGCCAATGTTCGGCCGGCCCCATTTGGCCCAGAGTTGAGTAGCCATTGAATGGCCGATCTTAGACTCGCCAGTCTTGGGCCAAGGCTGGGAAAGCACAGGCATGGCCAACACTTGGCTGACCTGACTTGGGCCAAGGCTGGCGCGCCAAACCTAGGTTTCCCAGTACTGGCCCAGGCTTGGCCCCGTTGTCCAACTCTGGGGGCTCCTATATGGGAAATCTTTGAAAAATAAAGGGAAAAATGTAGGAAAGAGAAAATCAAGTAATAAGTGGATTTTTGAGTTTCTGTGGATATTTTCTGGACAACAATTATTATAAGATTAATCGTATTGGATTTAATTTAACTCCACTCCATTACAGTCGCGGTATTGGCTAAATCGGCTTCCGGTCTCGTGAGCCAAACTATCCGCTCGTGGATACAGTATGACCACCTTTTATATACAGTAAATAACCGTTACATTCGTTCCCACCAAGCTCAAATCTCAAGTGAAAATCTTTTGGAGAACTTATTTGGTTTTCTAGTAAGAAGTTAAAATTCAATAACACTCGCCATTTGAATCGATCGTTTGTCTCCTTTGTTTATTAAAGGACTTGAATCAAATTTATGACAATTATAGTCGTTAATGTCGGTACGCATTTGCTTTTCCAAGATTTACATATATTCTGTAAAAAATGACTTCTTCCAAACACTTCTTGCATATCAAATTTTCTAGAAAATAGATGCGAGTCCTGCAAAAAAAAGTCCATATCGACATCAGGCCCATTAACGGTTATCACTTACATAAATTTTATTCAATTTTATTAATAAACAAAGAAGAAGACGAAAATTTAAATTGGGCTTGTCATTGAATTTTAACGTGTTACGGGAAAAAATTTTCACTTGAGATTATAGCTCATTACCATTGGAAACAAAGATTTTCTTCTTAAAATGTCCAGTCCTCTTTAAGAAAATTAAATTGAACGGGTAACAATTCAACAGCAGTGGATCGTCGAACATCGAGAAATAGCCTTAATCGCAAACTTTTTTTCTTACATAGATTTATGTCTTGTAACCTTTAATTGCACAGTTTGTTATTAAGTTGTTTATTCCGTTCTTCCGTAATCGTACAGCGGGAACAATATTTAGAATTGACAAATTGTTTTCTCAGGAAATATAAAAAGACAAATCGAAAGTATGATTTTTTAGATATTGTTAATTTTCCTTAATGGAGCAGTAACAAACAACAATTTGGTCAATAAAGAGGGAACCATCTTTAAACAAAGGTATAAAATATCTCGTAATATTGCTAGAAGGTTTTTTCGTTTTTTGAAAACATTACAAGTAGAAGAGCATTTCTTGTTAGACCGCTGATCCTTTATATATCTTATTAAGGGCCGATACTACAATTTATTTAGTCAAATTTCTGGACCGCAGGCGGGCGTTAACGAATATTCCAGAATTTACGGACAACGCTTTCTTCTCTCTAACGAAATAAAACTTCTCTCAGAATATTGGGCGAAATTATACGAATTGTAGAATCAACCCTAAATGACAAGAAACTTACAAAACCTCCTTTATCTTTAGGTACCGCATATCTACAGTTGATTTTTCCCGACTATAATTTTTTTCTTATTTTCTTAAAGTTTCTTTCATAGAAAACAATTTTATCGCCAATGCATCTAATTCGTTTGTCAACACTCCCCATCTTGTCTCACCTTAATCTCAGCTTAAAGAGCCGCTTCCATAGATGAGTTACAGTACCAGCCAAAAGAGGGGTGCAGAGGGTACAATGCTTTCCTCCCCTTTTATAAGGCCTTTCCCCCAAAATGCATATCTACATTTTCTTATTGTGTTTTGTTTATCTTTTTATAAGAAGGGCGGTTCTGCTGAGTTATAGGTACATTTTATATTGTATTATTCAAAAACAATGATATAGTCGGGTAAATGACTTAGGAGATTGACGTTTTAATCCGTAAAACCACAAAATTACTCCACAATATATGCGGTAACAAAAGATTTATGAAAATGGCGTAAATATCCCAAAAATTTTGTGTTTGGAAATAACCACATGAGTTTTGTGAAATTTAGAAGATGTCACATACTGTTCAAACATGTACTTTTTCAACTACAATTGCATATTTTTTGCCTCCACATTTTTTCAAAAATATTTAAAATGTTCACTTTCACGAACACTTTCAGTAAAATGTGGAAAATGTCCGATTTTCGAAAATCTATATAGAAGTTGCTACCTGGAGAGTATAGAAAATCTATTACTTTGGACATGTCTAGGACTTTTCCTTTATGTAGCAAAAATTTATGAGATTTAAGGATTCTTAAACTAATTGTTTAATATCTTTATGTTTAATGTCTAATTAAATATTACAGGCGAGATTTTAGGTTAAATATTATTTTTTTATGTTGTACGTATGTATTATTGGATCATTAATAGATATCAAAACAATTGCATTAATAAGCAAATAATAATTATTTATTTGACGACGGGCCATTATGACGTTGCGATGGCGTTATAAAAAATAACAGCTGTTGCTATGATAAACAATCTTTTTTGCAGTCGTTAATAAATGTAATCATAGCCTCAATTTTTCAATGTCAAAGAAACAATTAAAAAAAAACAAAAATAAAGTTAAATGGCTTCTTTTACTTGTGACATAAACTCATGAATGCACCATGGGCGTTATGGGCATAACGCCCTCGACGTGCATCCTTGGCTCGCACACGGCCGACACTCATAACGCTGTCGATACATTAATTACTATAAGATAACGGAACGAAATAGGAACTTAACTACAACAAACGAAGGTTTTGGTTTTGGTTGTTAATATTCGTTATAAACAAATGGTTCATCCTTGTAATGAGGAGATAGGGTTTTCCCAATTTCATTTGGAGTTAAAATCAGTTTACTGCTAATGAATAGAGTAGGTAGGCGAAATTTTTATTAGGATCGAAGAGATTCAAGATTCTAATTGAAAAAGTACCTGTTCGGGTGGTACGTGACATTTTCTAAATTAAAACTCATTTGGTTATTTCCAAACAAGATTTTTGGGCATGGTAATCTATTACCATTTCCATAAATCCTTTCTGCCGAATCCATTGTGGTTTTACGGATTAAAACGTCAATCTTCTAAGTCAATCTTTTACGTAAATTGACAAAAAAAGCTTATTCCATGAATCAAGGCAAACTATAAAATTGAAGAAAGAAGCTCATTTAGGTGTAAACGTTTTGAAAATGTTTATTGTTTTTGAAAAATATTTATCAAGACAACAACAATTCTTGTAACGTTCAATGAAGTTTCCACTTATTTATTTAACTAATGATGGAAGTAACAACTTTAACAAATATTTGTAAAACTACTACTTTATCTAAACGTCAATCATTTAAAGAATGCAGAAACAACAACAGCAAAGACTAACAAGAAGTGTTAAAATACTTCTGTAATTGTTGACTTTTTCTTTTGACGGAACCAGTAGTTAACACTTTTCTTGTTCTATTGATTTGCAATAAAAATAAATTAGATTTGTTTGTTTTTGTTTTGTTTGTTGTCTTGGAACTTTGAACGTTTTTCCACAAATTTGAATAAAACAATACCGATTGTTTTTAATTAATTACAAATTGCATATGAAGAAAGTTAATTAAGGCTATCAAATAGAAAAACAATTATAAGAAAAGTCACAAGATTAATTAGAGTTTTCATTTCTTTTAAATATGTGAAATTGAATGGCTTTCAGATGGGTCATTAGACATGTATGTACACATCTATATACGGTAATTATTATTAATAACAATTAAGAAGAAAAATTAAAGATAAACATAGGCATTTCATCTTCGCACGGTTTTTAATTTGTGAGAATTTTTCGAATAAAAAAACGTCATTTTCTAATTACTTTCTTTTGGTAATTTTGATTGAATTTATTTATATATATAATTCTTTAATATAAATATATTTAAATCAACAATAAAAAAATGGAAACGGAAAAATTAATTGCCTTGAACCAGATTTCATTTTGGATTTTATTAAACGAAATTATTATATAATATATCGTATCATACGTTGTTTTTTGAAAGCTTTTCAACTTGTTTAAATAAATTAGAATAATTCGACATACGATAATGTGGCTTGAAGCTAACAAATTAATATTTATTTGGATCGTTTCACTGTTTACATTTTATAATTATTTTAGAAATCAATTTGTTTTTTTCAATGAAAAACTGTATTTATACAGTAGAATTCGAAGAATCTATTTTTTAAATATTTTTTTGTAATACTTTAAACGCCGTTCTTATCGACTACAAAAAAACAATTCTCTAGGTCATAGATTAAAGTTAATAAGGTTATTATCAATGCAACTATTTGCAACAACACAATACTTTGCACATGCCTACATATGCGTTTCTTCTTATCTATTTTAGATAATTTATTATTCATTGTGGTTATCAAAATTGCGGATCAAAGAAAATATACATTTTTTTTCTGTAAACTTTCACTCTAATATTTTTTTGGTGTTTTGGTTTCGGCGAAATTGCCCACATTTTAACAATATAAAAGTCTATTCTGACAATTGCAATAAAATTTCATCGACAACAGATAATAAAAAAAAAATTGCAAAATTTTTTCAAATAATAAATCATAATATTTACACTTTCCTTTCTGCAGTGTTTTATTTAACGGTTGTTTTCGTTATTTGAATAAATCATTATTGTGATAAGCCTATTATTTTCTAATTAATTGAATCCTTTTCGCTCTCTCTATCTCTCTTTCCCTCCTTTGAAAATTTCTAACGGTTTAGTAAGATAATATATGTTATAATTGTGGGTAATAATTGAGGAAATTGTAACACTTAAATATGTTATGTGGACATTACAAAAATAATTCAGGAAATTTACCGGATTTTGTTACAATAAGACAACGCATTTTTTTGTTAGATAATTAGACGGAGAGATGGAAATTTTGTCATATCTTCGCCAAATTACAAAAAAAAATTGCCTAAGACTGTAAACAAGTATAAAACATTAAAAAACAGCAGTAATTCTCTTGCTGTAATTACCAGTTATTTCGACTACACATTAGGGCTATATTCGAATAATTCGAGTAATCGAATACATAAAGGTTTAAAATTCGAGTACATGTGATTCGAATACTTGTAATGTTCCAATATTCGTAAGCGTTGTATAAATTGTTAATCCCTCACGTAGTATAGTCCATCGCTAGAAAATATGGAATTAAAGTAACGTTGTAAAATCTAATGTATAAAGACAAAGTATCCGCACAATGGACCCACAATTACAAGTAGTGGATCATAAATAAAACTATTGTAGAAATTACAAACTGAAACGAGAAATGTAACACCTGTTTAGACCTATCCCAAAGTAGGTAGATTGTTAAAGGATGAATGAATTTTGAAATACAATTTCAACACAAATTTCAGACAGCTGAATAACGGGGAAATATTGTATCATTTGTATTTTTAATAATTGTATTTATTTACCTTCAATTATATGCCTATAATATTTACTTATATAGTGTGTTATGTATTTAACAAGAAAAATAGACACTTGTTATTAGTCTGTTTTCTGATAATGCAAAATAACAATTGTTGTTAATTACTGAATGGATCACATTTTGATGGCACCTTATTTATTGTTTTTACCTGTCTTTGTTGAAATTTAGGGTTGAAAATTTTTGGAAATTGAGAAAGTTCGTTTCTTTAAACTGACTTTGGTTTTTCCAAATTTCAACGGAACCAGATAAACGCAATAAATGGAGGCGCATCACCGTATAATGAATTCGGTTCGCTTCAAGTTTTTTTCTTTGAAGTAAATGCAGAAGAGGGTGTGTTCATTTGAAACAACCAAATTAACATGTCGCCGTCTTAGTAATCGCATGCTGAAAATGACAAAGAAATATACGTTTTTAATATAGACGAAGATGATGAAACAGTTTTTCTTTATTCCATATATAAAGAATTTGTTCCTAAAGAATCAATTTATATTTGTCCGCTTATCAATTTCCATTCGGTTCATTTTGTTTTTCTTTTGTATAAAGTAATTGATTAATTTGATTCTGGCTGAAATTCTTGACTTTTAGATATGGTGCTTTCAAAATAAACGGAAATTGAACTGACTAATGTGGAGTCGCAGATTTTGGTCAGCCAATGTTCAGAAATTAACAACAATTGTTATTTTGCATTATCAGAAAACAGATTAATAACAAGTGTATATTTTTCTTGTTAAATACATAACACACTATATAAGTAAATACTACAGGCATATAAGTGAAGATTTCCCCGTTATTCAGCTGTCTGAAATTTGTGTTGAAATTTTATTTCAAAATTCATTCATCCTTTAACAATCTACTTTGGGATAGGTGTTGCATTTCTCGGTTCAGTTTGAAATTTCTGCAATAATTTTATTTATGATCCACTACTTGTAATTGAGGGTCCATTGCGCGGATACTTTGCCTTTATACTTTAGATTTTACAACGTTACACTAATTCCATATTTTCTAGCGATGGACTATACACACAACAGACTCGATAATCCGGACCTCGAGCTGTATGGGCCACGTTTACTTTACTCATTGACCGTTTCGATATTGCAATTATCGATCGTTATTCTTAAAGATGAAATAAACATTGGTTCCTTTAAGAAAGGACTACATTCGGCTATGCGGATTTTCATTTATCCGACTATATGACTTTCGCCAACAATTATTCTGGTTAATCGAGTCTCTACTGTAATTGTGAACTGCCGTGCTAATTACTCGATCTTAATATCAGCTGCCTGGAACGACATAGTTTTAGGGGCAGTATTTTTGTTAAGAGGACTATTGTTAATTAACAAAAACAAACTCTGATGAATGTGCGATTGCTGTGCTGTCTTAGAACTCTTTGAAACTGCTGTTAAATACGGAAGGTTTTATTAATTTCGGAAAATGTTATTTTTAGATGAGTTATTTACTGCTTGAAAGCGGAAAAGTTTCAGATCCAGGGATTAACAATTGATCAATTCTATGTCGGGTCTTCAGACCTTGTAGATCGCAAAAGGGGTTTTTTCAATACTTGCCTCTAAAACTCTTTTTAATTTATTTAATTTCTTTAATTTTCTAATAAGTTTTGACATTAACTATTCATACAGTTGTCAATGGTTGTTGGTTGCTATTGGATTTCTTTAAACAACTAGCGATTGTTGTTTATTTGCTGTTGGTTGTTATAGTGTTGCTATGGAGTTGTTCGATGGTAAAGTGTTTACTCAACGGTAAAGTAAACGCTTTACCATAAAGACCTCGACTCATCTTCAGCAAGGCTTCATGGGGGTTCATTGATTACCATCAAAACAGAATTAATAACTGTCTAGTCTGGTGCCAAGTAAGCTTATATTTAATTTTAATACTGCACCTTCAATTGAATCTAACTCTAATCTCACTCTTAATTATAGCTTACACTTTTGGTGCCCTTGATCTTTCCAAATTTGATAACCAATCTACTGTCATTGAGATCCATTCTAAATATGCTGCTAGTTAAATCACTTACTATTAAATCTCTAACCAAACATTAACTAAGAATAACCAGAGATAAAGTATTGGGACTCCAACACAACTATTTTTATCAATTATTACTTATATTGAATGCCTGCACTTGTTTTCATTAATATCGGCTCATATACTATTACTAACTGTCTTCATGCGTGTAGATTATAATCATCCATCCAGATAAAGAAAGAAAAAGGAAGAATTTCCTATGCGAAAATAAAACCCAAGCAAAATTTAATTAAGAAAATAACAAATTACGAACACTAAGTTTGATGAATATCTGACACGAAGTCGGGCAGCATAATTTGGATTTCCTATTGAAAGTTCTTTTTATGCACCTATCTATTCGTCTCTAAGACCGAACTAAACAACACATGAAAATTAAATATATAGTAGTATTTCTAAGAAATACTATGAAATTGTAAAGTGCAAGAGAGACGTAGGTACTCCCTCATAAGATTGATTCCAAATATATGTTTCTTTGTTGTTTCCTCCTATTTTCAATAGTGCCTTATGATTAAAGTGACAGAAAACCACATGGTTGTGTCGCAAGTGGGATGCTTTCAAGTGGTAAAGTTAACCATCTCACCATTTCATCATTGTAATGTGAAAAATAGAAAAAGAAACTAGGAACGTTTTTATGCTTTGGTCCTGGTCCCAGTGACTAATTTTCGCTATAGCGCTCCCATTTCTCATTTATAACGTCCCTTTGGAGGATTTTTTAATGTATAATACGTATCATCTGTTTCCATAAACAAATACAAATTGATGATTTTTTAAGAAGTAAAATTTGTATATATTTTTTTAAAGTACAGGTTATATGTAAAATAAATTTCGTTAACTTTTACTTTATTTAAAAGAATTGGAATATATACTTATAGTCCATATTTTGAACCTGGACGTGCGATGTGCGGGAGCAGGGAGTCTGTAGGTTGTGGCATTATGTGACCAACGATAACTGTATAGGTGGGGCGTGAGAGCGAGACAATAGTCGTAAATCTTATGCCATAGGCGTCCCGCTAGTGGCAAAAACAAAATACAGTTTATCAATAATGTGCATTTATTCTACGCCACTGCAGGTCTCGATAAACCTGACGCCGCCTTATTGACAGTTGACCTTCCGTGATAGGTGAGCGCCAACATGTTTATATAAACATTTGTATACAGAATTTGTAAACAGACACGCCACTATTTGTTGATTACGGCGTGAACGATCTCTAATTGTTTGTTTTTATAGGTACTATATATAAAACCTCCCTAGTAGATATGAAATCGAGGCGCTGGCAAGGGGTGGACTAGTTTACCTAAATTGAAAACAGGCTCTAGCCAATATAATATCGAGGCACTGTCTAGGACAGGGTTTCCCAAAGTGTGGTACGCGTACCCCCTGGGGTACGCGAAGAGTTTGAAGGGGTACATGTGGCTCCAGGCTTTTGCTGCGCCTGATGCAACAAGCGACTTATTATTATTAAAGTATATAAATTTTTTCTGACGAGGGGTACACAGTGTTACGAAAATTATAGAAGGGGTACACATATGTCGAAAGTTTGGGAAACACTGGTCTAGGGCATGGCTACTTTGCCTAGAGATCAAATATAATTCATTAATATAAATTCATTTGACAATTATAATTGTCATAATAATGACAATTATAATTGTCATTATTAAAAATTGTATACAATAAAAATTATTTGTAATAAATTAATTAGTAGAGTCTTTTTCCACTTTCAGGGAATAGAGTGGCAGGGACAGCTGGACACTGTGTGATACTGTGGCATAGTCACGTTCCAACCAATCAGAATAAATAAACAATGCCGAGGCGCGATTTCTAGTTTTGCCTCGATATCACTGGCCAGGGCCTTTTTTAAAATCGAGGCGGGCCTGTATTATTTCTACTATATACAATGTAGGGGAGACCGGGGCACGTCGGACCCCCTAAGCCGGTAATTACTTTTTGTGGCTTTCTACTAACAAATAAAGTTACTTTTGCTCTAATTTAAACAAACCCATACAAATTTTGCCGAAACTCCAAAAAAAATTTTTTTGCTTTTCTGGGGCACGACGGAGCCCCCTTAAAAATGATAAAAAAAATATTTTATCCTTTATCGAAAAAAAATTATTTGTTTATTTGTTTTATTTTTAAATTTCTAATCTTATAAATTGTTTATCATTTACTTTTCCCCAGTATATAATTTTTTTGGGTGGTCTATTATGCATCGCATAATGGCTTAAAAATAATAATTTATGAAAAAACATAAAAAAAAATTTTTACCAAATTCTGGAGGGGGCCGTCGTGCCCTATATTTTAAAATTAGTTTTGTTCATTTTTAAGCGGTTTTAAGACTTTCTCGGTTACAGAACTCTTTTTCCTAGGGCCCTAGAAGAGAGTTATAATAAAGTTTTACTATAAGCAGTATAAAAATAAACCAATTTAGAGCGAGCTCTAGAATTCACAGAACAAATTTTGAGTTAGCTATACTACTGCATTATACAAGTCTTACTTTGGCTAAAATAGTTACTAATGATACACATGTGAAAAGTGTTAGTTAATGTCTATGTCGTCGGTGTATTTTAAAATCCGTCATCTAGAAAACTGCATATGTCTTGTCGTTTTAACAGAGGCTGTTTTTGTAGCTCCCGACTGTTTTCGCCTTCCCCGGCTGTCCTACTGTTTAGCTCAGGTTTGGTCTTTGTCAGGTCAGGCTCTTGGTTGTAAATTATCTCAGGCAATAAAAGACTTCAAAGTGTTCAGCGTTTTACGATCTGCTTGGTCATTTTCTAGATGACGGATTTTACAATACATCGACGACATCTATACTGAATTTAAACGGATAGAGACTCTTGTTCGTTGCAGTCGTGTATTAAGCCAACAGACATTGACCAATAGCGCACTAGTAGTAAAGGATATACAATAGAAGACTATAGTTAGTTTTCATTCCATGTTTACAGTCTCACTAACAAACACATACGCAATGTAAAAATAAACTGACACGCCCCACAAGTATTCTTATAGCGTAGAACGTACGATACATTGTGTATATGTCGTCGGCCTTGTGTGTATGCCTGAAAATGTCATAATAAAACATTTCAAAATGTACATCGTTTTACAATCTGCCAAGTCACTTAGAAAAAGACTAAGCATTCTACTAAATGACGGATTTTACAGTACGCCAATGACACATATATATGTTTGGGATGCGTGACGCCAAACCTTGAAAATTGTAACTTTTCAGTTATTAAAGTCGGGGATAGAAATCGACATAGAAAGCCACAGGCTTTCCTAATTACATTCGACTATAGAATTCCTACTAACTTCGGTAACATTTTGGTTACTGTGACTAGATACTAATTAATCCAATAGTATGCCAAACTTAGGCTATGCCAACGCTTTTCGTCACTATAACCGAATTTGAAAAATTTTCGGCATGCCAATTTTCGTTTTGCCACCTGTGGCTCTAATAAAGTTCGAATTCGGCTTGCCTAACTTCGGAAAGCCTAATTCGGTCGGAATTGATTTTTCGGCAAGTCTAACTAAATTTCTACTCGGGTAAAATCTAAAAAAAAATCAGTAGTTATTTCTTCATTTACTGAAGAGTGAATTAGGAAGAGACGCCATCCATTTTATTTCAACAGTTATAGAAAGCACTATTTTGAACAAAATGTAAATGTTTATATGTTATTTTTATCATATATCCACATATTATGAAAAACTATAAAGATAATCATATTTTTCCTTAATAAATAAAACAAAAGGACACGTGTGCAAAGTGACGTCTCTTCTGCAACTTATGGGAGACATACCGCTGTCAATTTTGTATTTTTTTTAAATTCGATTTCTTCTATTTTGTGCTATATAAGTCTTAATTTAGAGTTCGTAAGATTTCCATGCTGAAGAAGCCTTCTGGGAAAGTCTTATACACTTTCCACCACCAGGGGCATACAGATGGTTTCATATAAATCACATTTTATAAAATTAATACAGAAAGAAACCTCTCGATGAACACAGTAAAAATAAATTATCATAAGACTTGTTATCATTTTACCTCACTGTCATTCAAAAATGCAACGGCACCTTATATATTGTTAACTAATATCCTTTATGAACGCCTATGGATTGTAGATCAGTTACAACACTTCTTGTTTGATAAACATAGGAAACGGGTTCCACCCGCCGTCTTACTAGAATATGGCAATTCTTGTCTCGGTCTGGCGAGGGTACTATACAAATTGATGTGGCGTCTCTCCGTATTTTCGCAGCACAATTCCACTCCTCTAAAGATTAAATAAGAAACACAGAATAGCAAAAAAAAGAATTGTTTCCTAATTAAGGGCCCCCGCGCACTGGCAACTTTTGCAAAGCAACTATTTGATCGCTTTACAGAAATTGAAATGAGATACACGGTATGGAATGCGGTCCCGCGCACGGGCGACTTTTAAGTTGCCGTGATTAAATAATTGCGTCCAGTCCTATTCCAAGGGTGACTAAACAGTTGCCGGCAGAAATGGACCACGAGGGTTTTTACCTAAGCTCGCGCACTGTCAACTATTCAGTAGCTAGACAGCTTTGGTCTGGAGTATATGTGCATTTCTTATTTTTCAAAGCATTGACAACGGTAGATGTTGAAAGGTTTATTTTGGCAATAGAGAAGCAGCCAGTGTTGTACAATACGCATCTAAAGGAGTATACTGATAAAAATTAAAAAAATATATTATGGTTGGAAGTCTGCGAAGAGTTCATTCTATGCTCATTCTAAAATAATTAAAGAACTTGTTTGGATGTTCTTTCAATCTGTCGAAGACCTTATAAAATTGTCCGTCAAGAAGTCGGGAACTAATTATTGGATGTACCCAAAACGTTTTGTTCCTTTGCTTATTTTTTCGACGTCTCAGAATAAACGCAACAGTACAGGTGGCTTCCACGATATCCATTGTAGACTGAGATGAGAGGCAACTATTTAGTCGCCAGCGCGGTGGTCGACAACTCATGGGTGAGTAAACTGTTTAGTTGTTGGTGATTAAAGCTGCCAGTGCGCGGGGGCTCTAAGAGGAACCTAAAATAATTATTAAAACAGGTCCCATCTTTGTATTGTCTCCTTTTCGCTTGTAGTAGATGTTAATATGAATACGACACAAAACTTTATCATTATTTAAATAACATACTTTGGATTAGAACCCTATCAACAAGACGTAAGCAACGTTACTCGGATAAGAAGTAGGCGGTTTTACGAGTCACCAGGGCTATGATATATTATGAAACGTAGTCACATCTTCTTCCAATTGAGGAATATTAGAAAAGTTGCATCAATCCCGCCATGGCGTCTCTTCCTAATTACACTATATTGCACTATATTACACTATAGTGCTTGTGCATTATTGGAAACATTTTTTCCGCACGCAAATTTACAATCAAGCAATCAAAATCGATGCTAGGATCTTGCAGGTGATTTAATTTTATTAGAATTTTAAATATTTATGGTGACCATGGAAACCGTCCTAGGGGCGACATTTAGGTTTTTGAATAGATAATATAGCGAATATTTTCAACGCTTTGGCCCGGAGGAACTCAGACATGGGCTTCTTTGGGTCGGAGCCGGCTCTCCCCATCCCCAAAGCTCGTCAGCAACGGACTCTAGAGAAATGGACCACTTCATCCCACTTGAAGGAATGGAGAGAACACAAAGGACTGCGTCAGTCTAGGATCTTCATCGAAGGGCCTAACGCTAGGCGCAGTAAAGATTTGCTGAGACTTGGTAGAAAAGATCTCAGAACAATTGTGGGACTGCTCACTGGACACTGTCCCATGAATCAACACCTACACAAGCTTGGCATCAGTGATGACGAGATGTGTGGGCCGTGCTTAGAAGAGGAGTGAGCTCCTCACCACATACTCTGTGAGTGTCAAGCACTGGCTGCTGGCCTCAGAGAGCAACACCTGGGACGACGATTTTTGGAACTAGAAGACATTCGGAAAGCCGAACACGGCAGGCTACTGAGCTTCGTTACAGGATTGGAACAGCTGTGGTAAGGCTCTGGTAATCTGGAGGTGCACACAATAGGCCAGAAGGCCCCAGTGTGCGACCCTCACGTAGGGCGCCCCCCAAAAAGAAGACCCACTAGTTTCGGTTATATATAAGTTTTATTAAGTAAATGTAACACAATCAAATTCTTCTGTCCTTATGTCTTCCAATAAGGAAAACTATAAATTGAAGGGAAAATAACAATGTTTTTGCTGTAGAGTATCTCTATTTTTGCTTTAAGTAAAGAAAAAGGCTATGTGTCTACTCGATTCGTTATCATACAAGAATACACAACGAATTGAACCAATTTACTAACAGAGTACAAAAAGCAAAAGCAATTAGTAAGAGAAAATGGGGACGTTTTGGAAAGAATCGCTAAAGAGAATAGAAGAGATAGGAAATAAGATTAACAAGAAACTATAAAGACAATAAGAATTTTTGATTACTAGTGATTGAAAACAGGGAATGTATTTAAAAATCTGATACAAGAGCATTTTGTAAAAGGAAAAATGTTATCTTTTAGGCTTACTGTAAATACCAATAAAGTAAAGATTAAAGAGACGAAAATAGATTTGATGTTAATAATTTTTATTTGAAAACATTTCAACAACAAGACGATAATTATCGCGATAGTATTTCGTTTCGTGAGACTATTCAACAGGTGATTTTCGTAACCTAGGCCAACCTTGAACTGAAATACCACCTGAAATAGAGTAGTGCTCCAACAGAACGACTAATAATCAACGTAAAAAGTGCATTGTTCCATTCTATACAAATAACACGATTTTCACACTATTCTCAGTAAATCTGATCTTAATTAATCTTAATAATCGTGAGGTTTTCCAAGTTCTTGATTGAGCAGAAGAAAAAAATTGCCCCTATTGCAGATATTTCACAATCTACGTTCGAATTGTAAAAATAATAAAACTAATACATTTTAAAAACCACTCTTGTATGGGAAATGTTTTTGGATTAAATTCAAGCGAATGAAGCAATTCTGAATATTTTCAATGTATTTTTGGACATAAAACTGTTCCATTAGTATTTTAAAACAATGATATGATAATACGATCACAAACACATAAGGGATTTTGAAAATAAGAAATAAATATAACAAATAAAGGTGTTATAAATAACAAATTTACACAAATATTAGAAATCAAGATCAACTCTGTTGTAAGTCCAGATTGTCGTTAACAAATAAAAAAAATGTTGCTAGGTGCAAAAAAAACACGAAATGCATGTTGTAATACACCATTATGAATAATTTACAAATCATGCACTAGTTGCAAGATTTCTTATCACAAAAAAAAATCACATTTTGAAATTAACTGTTATAGTTTGAAAATTAATATATACACCGTATAATAACCACAATTACGTTCATAATGTGGTATTTTCTCTTCTTTTTTCTTTTGGAAAATAGATAATTACGTTGTCAATATTAATTAACAAACTGTGTGGCAAAATAAATAGTAAATTTAATTATAGCAAAAAAACGTTAGAGTATTTCAAATAATATTTATTATTTCGAAAGAGTATTAGAACGGCTCTTGTCTGCTAAAGATAAGAATTTTGTTCTCTTTTAGGAAATATTTCTTATCACATTGTAATAATCTTAATTAATTTACATTGTACGTATAAGCGGTTTATTATTGTTGATTTAAAAAAAAATGCGTATAAATTAATTGTCACAGAAAAGTTGATAAGCAAAAAGACCTTGAAAGAAATTATTAATTTTTCTATTAAAATATTTAATCCATTGTCAAAAAAAATCAAAATTCAACATTGTAGAAAATTGTGGAAAATTCAGGGTGGCCCTCAAGAAAAAAAGCAAAAAGTTCATAAAAATTTCATTGCAATTGTTTTATTTGTGTAGCAATATTAGGAAAAATGTCAACAAGTAATTGAAAACAAGTAAAATAAACAAACAACAAATAAAAGCTTTTTGGATTTATAATAGAATGAATAAAATGTAAATATTTTCTAAAAGAAAGTCATCTTTTGAAATTAACAGAAATATTCATTTTATGTAAACAAGACGTGGATGTTGTGTTACAATTATGACAAAACTAATTAAAGCTAGAGGCATTGAGTGGCAGTTACGATAGTAAGCTCTCTTATTTTTAAAAAAAATACGAATAACGTCATTCCATCAATGCATTTTTGTAGACTGTAACCAGGGTTGGCTCGAGCTTTCCTGGCTCTCCAGACAAGCTTATTGTCGGCACTCCCTTCCAGAAATTTTTAATGATTCAGCGCACTACTTTTAAAGACTTCCTAACCGAATTCTTCGACATCTTCGTGAATTAATACAACAAGATCATTCGCGTTACGTGATTTTCTCTACAAATCGCGATAATCTTAGAAAGCCGTAATAAAAAAAACAGTCTGATGATGCATCGAAGAGTATCATAAAAAATTTCATATTAAAACAATTCAAAACAGTCAAAGAAATGATCTTTTCGTTTGACGCACCGTTGAAAAAAGAAAGAAATAGACTAACGGATTTGTTTTAGTTGATAACTGCATAATCTTAACAAAAATAGAAAGAAAATTTTATGCTAAAGGCACTTACACTAACACTAGCACAATTAATTATTAATTATCCAAAAAAGCACAATTTTTCGAAACAGTATCAACACTTCAAAGACAACAACACAACTGAACATAAATCGACAAACAAAGAGTGTTAAATAAGTGTCCTTTGTTCGGTTCTTATCAACAACGCAGATACGTAATTAATCTAATCTTCGCAAGAATAAAAAGAGTGGAAAAATATTAAAAATTTCTTTTGCAAATAAAAAAGTGCAGCTACTCAGATAAAGGACACAATATGGTTGAAGAAATTGGAGCTAAGGAGGCAGTTGGAATTTGAAAAAACAATCCAAGGGTGGATTTGGAAAATTGCAAATCCAAGACAAAATTCAATTTTTGTACCTACTTTCAAAATAAATGTAATTTTGACTGAGAGTTTTCAAAAAAATGGACCCCTTTTACGATCAACATAGAATTGATCAATTGTTCATCCTTGCATCTGAAACTTTTTCGCTTTCAACCAGTAAATAACTCATCTAAAAATAACATTTTCTCGATACTAACAGTTGAAAGTAGACTTTTCTTTACTAATATCTTAATGGTAAAGTGACACTTTTCTTCATTAGTGAAGAAAAATGTCTTTTCTTCACTAGTGAGGAAAAGTGTCTTTTCTTTTAGTTTCTATTAAAAATGATGTTCAACAAGTTTTTTTGTGGGACAAAGTCGACGCAATTTTTTTTCTCAATATCACACATTTTTAACAATTCAAAAATACACAGATTAAATTTTGGAATATAAGAAAAAAAACAAACAAAACACTGAGAATCAAAAATACCTCTATCTTCAATTAAATTATATATTAATTATTCCCAGTGATTCAATTTAAATTAATTTCGGTTAATTTGAATTTAAATTTCGATTAAAGACAATTGCGTCTACAACAGATCGTCTACTTTAATGAAACCCAACTGAACTCGTCAAACACCAAATGGCAAGTGTCTCCGGTCTCAAATTTTGCGACGCAAGTCGGCCTCGAAGATGTTTCTTTGAAGAACGAGAATTTTTATAGGTATATATAGATATAGAAAATATGTATACAGAAATAGATGCAAGGTCGAACGTCTAGTAAACAATATGTTTAATTTGTTAAACAATAATACTATACATATATATATAAGTATATACAAAAATTAATACCTATAATAAAAAAAATAGATTAAATCGTCGTTAGTATTGAAAAAAATGTTGTTCTTTACAAGGTGGGAAGTGTTTTGTCACACTCGCGCTCTTGTGAAAAGTGTCACTTTCCCACCTTGGAAAGTAAATAACTATTTCTTCATCGTGGAAAAGTAATTACATTATAATATACATAACGTGAGTGCGTCAGTTTTACGCAGTGTTAAGTGTCTTTAACAGTAGAGCGGCTAGCTGATTCAAACTTTTAGCCGAATGCTTTCAGAAGAATGACATTGCGTCACAGTATTGAAAATAATGATTCTCACTATCATAATTATAATTATTCCATAAGCATAAAAGATTAGCACACCCAAGCCGACATTAGTCTAGCTCAGCAAGCGTAAGCCCAGATTGGCACACGTAAGCTTGGGTTAGGTCAGATTAGCACGTGTAAGCCCAGATTCGAATGCACTAGCTCTGGTTAGCGCACCTGTAAGCCCAGGTTAGCACCTGGATACACTATATAAATAATTTGTTACTGGGAACGCTTAGAATCGACTCTACAATCATTTTATTCCGGCGCCTATGCTTTCGGAATATCGGGTTGAATAAAACGGTGGTAAAATCGTCCCTTAGGCAAGCAAATGAATAAAATTCTAAAATATTCAAATGGTTTAATAGTTTAATTTGAATGCTTTCTCTACATAAAGACATGGTTTTTTTTCCATCTGAACAAACGACTTATCGCATTTTCGGTGAACTTGTAACTTCTTCCTTGTGACTTTCAATACAATACTTAAAAACAATATTTTCGCCAAAAAATCAAATATCTTGTTTATTGTTTCAAAAAAATTGCTATAATCAATATTGTTATGGCTCTTATGATTAGTATCAAAGAGATAAAATATAGACAAGAACAGTTCAAATAAATAATAATTTTACAAAAAAAAAATCAAATAGTATTTTGTAATCTGCAAATACCAATGTTCAATATAACAAAAAAAAAACACCACGTAGTTAGTTAATGTAAAAGTTTTTATAAAGGCGCCATCAAGATAGAACATACTGTCAGACAAAGAGGGAATGTGTCTGAAGGAAACAGATAGAGGGGTTGCTAACAGCACCAAATTTCAGCCAGTCTGTAAAAATGTTATCAGTTTGTAAACTAACCTGAAATAACGTTTGAACATTAGAAAAATTACGTAGAATATCAACAAACAACGCGTAGCTTCAGGGTATGAAGTTTTGGTTTAAAGGAAACTGTTCTTTCGGTACAGCACCCTTATAATTAACTCGGAAATAAGAATAAATGTATTATATACAGCAGGCGTGTGCAACGTAAGGCCAGCGGGCCGGATCCGGCCCTCCATGTGACTTTTTCCGGCTCTTGTAACCATTTTCAAATGTTATTATACTAATATAGGTATATTATATATCATATATAGAATCCGGCCCGCCATATGGCGTGATATTTGCTTCCTGGCCCGACGTCTTGACCAAGTTGCACATGTCTGATATACAGCATGGTTGTAAAGCCAATACCTATTTTTAATTTAGATTATCCTAGTATAATGTCTAGCACTTACTATTTCAAAGTTTGATGGAGTGAGAACCAAAAAATGGCTGGTGAACTCACAGTAGAAGATAGAGCTAAGCTTACCGATAAGTGTAAAGTTTGACGGTCGGTAGGGCAATTTCAGAAACCCTAAGACAATAAGAAACTGTCATAAGAAATTAATAACTGATGAACTGGCCGCCAAAGACCAACAGAATGGGTTATATGCAACTCTAATCTAACCCCTTTGATATTAGACTAGGCAACATGCATACACCAAGGAATATTAACACTCTTGACCAAATATCTATGAGCTATTTGCGAATGTTGCAGTTGCGCTACTTAGAAAAGCAATGGATTCTGTTTCTAAAAGATTCAAAAATTGCGTAGA